>CM076575.1:648777630-649101413 GCA_034641835.2 Pinus albicaulis | reverse complement strand
CTCTTGATACACCCCACAACTACTCGTGTGTATTTTCTAGACATTCGGATGACTGTCGTGCGATAGGATATCAAATTTCATGAGGAGAAAACCATGAAGTTGTCTCTTCAGAGGGAGCTACACTTGCATGTAGAGGAGGAACTACTTGTTCCTAAAGATGAGCCTCAAGATGTGGATCGGCCACGAGAGGAGGTTCATGGAGTGGAAGAAACCACTCGTACGGTGCGGCCATCGAGAGGGTGAGCGCACTACGGGAAGGCGAAGCGAGCGCTCAAAGATGTAGAGAGGGTTGTGGAGCACCACCATCACGGTGCGGAACGAGAGGCAGGTCACTGATTAGTACCTTTGGATACATGGCTCTTATAGGCAAGTGTATCATTGTGAGCCACACTCTTCCGAGGAAGGCATGGTGGAGGATCCGCATGGGTAGATGCCATGGTGGAAGGGGGTGTGATTCGATTGTCTTGCACTTGCATGGGAGACATCACGGGAATCATGATTCGAGATGGTGGGTTCGAGATGGATCTCTGAAGTGAAGCGGGCGGTGATAGGAGTGTAAGGAGAAGTCTGAGGCAAGATTTTTTGCCTGAGGCTTCTCACAGATTGAGGGGATCGATTATGAGGAAACCTTTGCACCTGTCGCAAGGTATTCTTCCATACGGATGATTCTTGCTCTCTCAGCACAGATGGGGTGGCACATTCATCAGATGGATGTGAAGAATGTGTTCCTCAATGGGGTGATTGAGGAGGAGGTGTACATAGAGCAGCCCGAAGGTTTCGAGATCTTCAACAGCGAGTCAGATGTGTGCAGTCTCAAGAGAGCGCTGTATGGGTTGAAACAAGCACCTCATGCTTGGTACACATGGATAGATAGTTATTTCACCAGACTTGGATTCTCCAAGAGTGAGGTGGATCTGAACCTATACCAGATAGTGGTGGAGGGTAAGTTTTTTATCATTGTACTTTATGTAGATGATTTGATTTTGACAGGTGATGAACTGTTGATACACTCATGCAAGGATGATCTTGCAAAAGGAGTTTGAGATGAAGGAGTTGGGCCTCCTTCATTATTTCCTAGGATTGGAAATTTGGCAGCACAATGATGGAATATTTGTTTCTCAAGGCAAGTATGCCCTGGAGATACTGGAGAAGTTCAACATGCATGGCTGCAAGCCTGTTGATACTCCTCTTCCTGGTGGATGGAGGAAGGAGGATGCTACTTCGACCGAGGTAGTGGATGCCACTGTTTATCTACAATTGGTGAGGTTTCTTATGTATCTGGTCAATACATGACCCGACATATGCTATGCTGTGAACTAGCTTTCACAAGCTATGGTTAAGCCTAACAAGATATTTTGGAAGGCGGGGAAGCATGTATTGAGATATCTCAAAGGCACATCTGGGTATGGATCATGGTACAGACAGGAGGATGAGTTGAGGTGGCATGGCTTCACAGACCGGTATCATCATATCATAGATTGTGTGCAGCGGAAGATCATGTTACTTTCATATATTCCCACGGAGGATCAGGATGCTGATATCTTGACGAAGGCGCTCACCAGGAGGAAGTTCGAATACCACAGAGGCAGGATAGGGGTGGTAGATAATCCTTATCTTATTGAGAGGGAGTATTGATATTGCAACAAGATGATGAGCTTAGTGGAAATAAGTTGCCTTCACTAAGTGGGCCTGTAGGATATTTTTGGCGCAAAGTCTATTTTTAGACATATGGATCATGTTTTATGAGTTGTAGGATGATATTTTTGGATGGTTGGTCAAGTTGAAAAAAATATATGGACTTATATTTTTAGATATATTGGGTGGAATCTATTTTTAGATTTCCAGTCTAAAAATAGATATGTCGAATATTATTAGCTCTTAATAATATTTGGACTATAAACATTATCTTATTCTCTTGGAGCACTTCAGTTAAGTGCACAGATGTGGCACAGGAGCTGACAGAAGGAATTACGCTATTCCCGAGGGTTAAGTGGAGCTATTGCATGGATACTTTAGTTAGAACTCATGTGAGAGAGTTTGGTGGAGTTGATTGAGGAAGTTAATGGAGTTGTGTTCAGTTTAACTAATCTAAACATAGTTGAGCTATTTGTATCTAGTTTAACTAATTGATACAATTAGTGAGAGTTGTGTGAATTAATTATTAATTAATTCACTAATTATAAACTCATTAATCAACTAAAGAATACATCAGTTAACTTCAGTGCATGGATAGTTTCAGTGGAGACCAGTGCAGAGATAGGTGAAAGAGCAGGTTAACTATCAGTTGTGACTATATTGTTGCATATTTGCAACAACCAGTGATTGGAGGAGCCCGTGAGGATTGTGCAGTACAAGACAGGTGGTTCAAGTTATTTAATGAGCCATCCTACAGCATTGATTACGCAATAGAGGCTGGCTATCAGGTGGCAAAGATTGGAGCATGTGTTTTTCTAGATCTAGCTTGATTAGTGTGTAGCAATTGGAGGTTGTGCTGAGAGCTTGTGAGGAGCTTTGTACAATGATTGTTACATGATCTCTATGACATATAATATACATATAGTTGGGGTTTTCAGCTTTAAGCTTTCCCATGAAATACTATGTTCATATGTGTGATTGTTTATGGTTTTAATGTGCACATGCAATTGATTTTATTTCCGCATGTAATGATCAATGGTAGAAGAGATTATGTATTGTGCATGAAGCTAAAATAGTGTGTGATCAGGAGAATCTTGGTGAATAATATATCAATTATTCAAATTTCTACACTTGTGGGCTGAGGCATGCAATACTACAGTATATGTGCAGAACCGTTGTCCTCACAGGATACTTGGCATGAGTACACCCGAGGAGGCGTTTTCTGGTAAGAAGCCTGATATTTCCCATTTGAGGATTTTTGGTTCACCTATTTACATTCATGTCATGAAGGATGCCAGGAAGAAGCTGGAGCCGACTGCAGAGGTTTGGATATTTGTGGGGTACATTGATACACCCCACAACTATCGTGTGTATTTGCCAGACAGTCGCAAGACTGTTGTGCGACGGGATATCAAATTTCATGAGGAGAAAGCCATGAAGTGTTCACTTGAGAAGGAGCCACACTTGCATGCAGATGAGGAGCTATTAGTTCCTAAGGATGAGCCTCAGGATGTGGATCAGCCACAAGAGAAGGTTCATGGAATGGAAGAGACCACTCATGCAGCGCCAACCATCAAAGGGCGGAAGCACACTACAGAAGTTTAGCGACTGGCTCAAGATGTAGAGAAGGTTGTAGGAGAACCTACATCACAGCGCAGACAGAGACAGTCACCTGACCGGTATACTAGATGCATGGCTCTTATGAGAAAGTGTATTGTGACGGAGCCATCCTCTTTTGAGGAAGATATGGAGGATTCCGCATGGGTAGATGCCATGGTGGAAGAGTATGATTCGATTGTCAGAAATAGTGCATGGGAGATTGTCCCAAGGCCAGAAGGGAAATTAGTGGTGGGTTCGAGATGGATCTACAAAGTGAAGCAGGAAGCTAACGGGAGTGTGGAGAAGTACAAGGAAAGATTTGTTGCCCGAGGCTTCTCACAGATTGAGGGGATCGATTATGAGGAAACCTTTGCACCTGCTACAAGGTATTATTCCATACAGAGGATTCTTGCTCTCTCAGCGCAGATGGGGTGGCACATTCATCAGATGGATCTGAAGACTATGTTCCTCAACAGGCTTATTAAGGAGGAGGTGTACATAGAGCAGCCCGAAGGTTTTGAGATCTTTAGCAGCGAGTCGCATGTGTGCAGGCTCAAGAGAGCATTGTATGGGTTGAAACAAGCACCTCGTGCTTGGTACACACGGATAGACATTTATTTCACCAAACTTGGATTCTCCAAGAGTGAGGTGGATCTGAAACTATACCAGATTGTGGTGGAGGGTAAGTTGCTGATCATTGTACTTTATGTAGATGATTTGATTTTGACGGGTGATGAACTGTTGATACACTCATGCAAGGCTGATCTTGCAAAGGAGTTTCAGATGAAGGACTTGGGCCTCCTTCATTATTTCCTGGGATTGGAAATTTGGCAGCGCAGTGATGGACTGTTTGTTTCTCAAGGCAAGTATGCCCGGGAGATACTGGAGAAGTTCAACATGCATGGCTGCAAGCTTGTTGATACTCCTCTTCCTGGTGGATGGAGGAAGGAGGATGCTACTTCGGCGGAGGTAGTGGATGCCACTGTTTATCGACAGTTGGTGGGGTCGCTTATGTATCTGGTCAATACACAACCCGACATATGCTATGCTATTAACCAACTTTCACAAGCTATGGTTAAGCCAACCAAGCTCTTCTGGAAGGTAGGCAAGCATGTATTGAGATATTATCTCAAAGGCACATCGGGATATGGATCATGGTACAGACAGGAGGATGAGTTGAGGCATCATGGCTTCACTGATTGGTATCATCATATCAGAGATTGTGTGCAGTGGAGAATCATGTTACTTTCATACATTCCTACCGAGGATCACGATGCTGATATCTTGACGAAGGCGCTCACCAGGAGAAAATTCGAATACCACAGAGGCAGGATAGGGGTTGCAGATAATCCTTACCTTGTTGAGAGGGAGTGTTGAGATTTCAACAAGATGAGGAGCTTAGTGGAAAAGAGTCGCCTTCACTAAGTGGGCCCGCAGGCTATTTTTGGCGCAAAGTCTATTTTTAGACTATGTCTATTTTTAGACATATGGATCATGTTCTATGAGTTGCAGGATGCTATTTGTGGATGGTTGGTCAAGTCGGAAAAAATAGATGGACTTCTATTTTTAGACATATTGGGAGGAATCTATTTTTAGATTGCCAGTCTAAAAATAGATATGTCGAATATTATTAGCTCTTAATAATATTTAGACTCTAAACATTATCTTATTCTCTTGGAGCACTTCAGTTAAGTGCACAGATGTGGAACAAGAGCTGACAGAAGGAATTACACTATTCCTGAGGGTTAGGTGGAGCTATTGCATGGATACTTCAGTTAGAACTCATGTGAGAGAGTTTGGTGGAGTTGATTGAGGAAGTTAATGGAGTTGTGTTCGGTTTAACTAATCTAAACATAGTTGAGCTATTTGTATCTAGTTTAACTGATTGATACAATTAGTGAGAGTGGTGTGAATTAATTATTAATTAATTCAATAATTATAAACTCATTAATCAACTAAAGAATACATCAGTTAACTTCAATGCATGGACAGTTTCAGTGGAGACCAGTGAAGAGATAGGTGAAAGAGAAGTGTGACTATCAGTTGTGACTATACTGTTGCATGATTTGCAACAACTAGTGATTGGAGAAGCCAATGAGGATTGTTGTTGGCGAGAAGTCAGGTCTCGCGGACAAGACCCAGGTTCAGGAGTTGTGGCCAACGAAGGGGTTTGGTGTAGTCTAGGAAAACGTCGGCATTTTCACCCTGCTCTGGAGTGCAGTGTGTCTCACCCGAGGCGTGCCGCAACCACATGCAGAAGGGGATGAGATCGATGGCAAAAAAAAAACCTGCAACTCATGAAGGACAGTGCATCCATTACATATACAAAGTGATATACGCAAGATCACTTAATAAGCATTCAGACATTTGCAAATAAAATTTTAAACTAGCATAAACACATTACAAGCACATAAACATCTTATGAAGACAACAACCTTCCATTGTATTAATCTCTTGGAAAAACACATGATTACATGACATTCTCACTGATAGCTTACAAATCTGATATAGATGGATTTCGGAACAGAAAGGTAGAATAGAGAAGATAAAGAACCATAGGAAGGACATGCATGATTCTTCCAAAATCACTCTGTGCGTCTTTCCATGTCTCGAACCTCGCAACCTCTTCAGCCTTCCTCTTGTTTCAGCCAGGTGACTGTTATTTATTCACCCGCTCATGCGACTATCAATTCCTCTGTGGCTTTACTTCAGCTTCTCTCGGCTTCTCTCCTGTTATCTGCACATTCTACTTTTTGTCTTCTGTTGTGTGTTTCCCTCATCTGCACTTGTCCCTATTCTTTCTCCAGCTATCGCATGCTTCCACGCCACCTTGATAGCTCCGCGACTCCTGGTAGTTGCGGCGCGGTCACGGTTGCCATGTGTATTCCTACCGCAACTCAAAAAGGTCAAAATTCAAAATTTCTTAGCCAAGATTTTAAAACTAAACAAAAACAAGGGCTCCAACAGGCCCCGACCACAATTCCTTGACTCGTCCCCGAGTCAATCACAAATAACAGTCTCCACTTCCATTGCCCCGCTAGCTCCTGTGCTCTGTTCTGCTGTGCGCTCGCCTTGCGCCCTTTCCTGTTGTGCTCCACCGTGTAGTTGTTCAAACAAGGGCCCCAACTCCGAGACCCTGCGGAGCGCTGTATCTCTAAGCCCGGTGAAGTCCGCCACCGCTTGCTGCCATTCCTGCATAAGAAAGTCGGCTTCTTCAGAGATCCGGGTGGCGGTGGCCTCGTCTATAGTCGTCGGGGTAGCCCCGAACAACGTGGCAAGCTGGGCTTCGGCCTTGGCATGCAGCTGTTGTATGGATTCAGCATTGGCGCGAATGGGCAGACGAATCTCCCGAATGACCTGTTTGGCCGCTGCCGAGTCGGCCTCAGTCTGTTGCATTTGAATTTCAAGCTCGTCCGCTTGGGCATAGAGCTGATCTAATCGTGCTAGGTCCACGGTCTCCTGAATTTCACAGGAAAATTGTTGCAGCTGGGCATAGATAGGCTGCGTTTTGACAGTTAGAGCAAGTGAGCACTCCTGCAGACTTTGCAAAAGGGCGGAAGCCGCGGCCGGAGTGGAATGGAGAGTCGCCTGCATGCTAACTGCCTGAGTCTGCTTGGCAGTCACCTATTCTGAGTGAACATTCTGTGGATCCGGAAGGGTAGGCCGTGCGGCTAACGCCGCCTGGAGTTCCTGGTTCTCCCTGCATAAATCTGTGAAAGTAGACCGAAGGTGGTGAGCCTGGATTGCTACACTTTCCTCCGCTATATTGGCAGGAAGTGGGGCATAATGAGCCCTTGCAGCGGGCCATAAGTCGGAGAACGCCTGAGCAGCAATGGTGACCTGCTCTTGTAGGTAGGTCTTCTCCCTAATCAGCTGATTGCACTGTTCAGTAAGCACCGTGATCTAGTTATGCTGCTCGGTACACCGCTGCTCCAGCCCTGTGTGAATCTGTTCGGCTTTTAGGGCCGTCTGCTGAATGAGTAGGTACAGCTGTGTTGTACTCCATGGTTCTGCATTGGTCGTGCTGGGTGCGCCCTGCTCCGGCACCCGCTCCTGCGAAGGTTGGCCACTAGCCACTAATCAGTTTGAGGTCTCAGGAGGATGGACCGGCGTCTTCTGCTGCATCGAGGTGGCCATATCAGATTCCGGCCGGTCTTGCTGCGTGGTCTGGTCTGGGGGAGGGTCAGCCGAATCAGCCCCATCATTTGTTAGCCTGGTAGATATAGTAGAGGGAGGATCTTGGGGTGTGGCCACAGGGTCAACCGGCGGTACCACGGCTGCAGTACTGGAGGTGACTTCCACCCCGTGGTCACCTCCAAAAAGTTCCCGGATGAGAGGATCTAAGACAGTGGCCGATGAGTTGGATGGATTGGAGGAGGTGGCAGGTGGGCGGCCGGTGGAGGGGGCAGTGGACAAGGTGAAAGAAGTATGGGGGAGGCGAATGTTGAGGAACTCTGACGGATCGATCAGAGGTTCCTCCGGAATCAAATTCGCTGCGAGTGGAGTGGCTGGTGGATCATTGTCAGTAAGATCTACCACTGGATCGGTGACAGCAATGCGGGCCCTTTTGGATGGAGGGGGGTCTGATGAATCGGGTTCTGGGCCCGTTTCGCCCATCGGTGTGATGATAGGGGTGGAAGAGGTGAACATATTGGTGGGAATGGGAGAAATGAGAGGGGCATTATTGGAGGGAGCACGAGATCGACCGATCTGAAATTCAGCAAAAGAGGGAAATAAAGGAGCACCACTTGAAGCAACTTGGGTTACCACGTTAAGTCGTCGTTCCTGGGCATTGAGGTGTTGTACGATGGGGACCAGTGATTCGGGAAGGTCCTGTGCGGTCTCAGCTGCATCCTGTGGAGGTTCAGCCGCAACCTGTGAGGACCCCACTACCCCTGTCTCAGCAGGCCGCTGCGCCGGCATCATCCGCTCAAAGTTGTATCGAGTGATCCCGTCGTGGATGTGCTTGGTGACCCCCGGCCACGTAGAGACCTCGCGGTGGAAAGTGTCATCATTCAACTGGAATCTGAGGGGTGCCATGTGGAAGGTGGTGTCCGACACGCAGGTTGGCCAGAGGTAAGTGTGCCTGTGGCTGACCCCAAACCACACGTGCTCACTATACTCATCCAACAGGTGCCTGGGCACCCATTGCTAGTTAGTCACCACATCTGTCATCATCTCGTACCATGCCCGAAATGCTTCCGCGTTCACCTGTTTGGTGCTGGGGTCCGAAGACACCTGCCAGGGGGTGTATTTCATCGCGAGAGGCTGGCTCGCGGTAATCTCCGCCGGCATCCGGACGGGAGGAAGGTGCCATTTCCACATGGCGAAAGCTGAAATCAAGTAACCGTAAATGAAACTGGTGGTATGCTTGTAGTTTTCTTCGCAGGCCGCGAAGAGTTCTTTTAGCACAAAAGAGCACCAATTCAATCTGATGCCCTGGATACAGTGCTCCACAATGGAGATTGTATCCAGGGTGCACTCTCCCTTCGTGTAGTGCCGCATCGTCTTGCTAGCGATAAGGTAGCAAGCGAACCGAATTTCTGGCTTATTGATCAAATCAATTTTGGCACCTTTGCCCCCCCGGCGAGTGCCATACTTGGTGTACAGGTCTGAGTCACCCGACTTCCGGGCGCGCTTGGAGGATGTATGGCTGGCAGCGGAGACATCTGCACCATTTTGAGACAGCCCTATAAGCCGATGAATGTCTTCGGTATGAATTGGAATTTCCTCATTGAGCCACAGGGACCCGTTCTGTATCCGACTGAGGAGGAACCGGGTGCATTGCAGGGCCGGTCCCGTAGTTCCGAAAACCGGAAGAGTCCTCAAATGCATCAAGGACGACTGTTGTGGGCCCCTGAATTCTGGTCACATCCAGTTGTTGGAGCTCCTGCCTGGCGTGTAATGATGTTCCATGTAGGTCTACCAATGGAGGTGGGGGAATTCAGCTGGGTCGGACAGGTTGGCGTCCATACATGGTGCATTTTCATACTTGCCAACTCGCGACTCTACGCGGTGGATTCGGCTGTCCAACACTGGTTCAGGGATGGATAGGAGAGCCCTCGGCATATTGGCGCGACGCTGGTAAACTTGGAGAATTCTTTGGGAGCTTCCTTTAGGGTGCGGAGTGCTTGGAGGCTGCAACTGCTCTGGAGTCGCTGCAATTTCCAAATTGAACTGGTCCGTCATTCTCGAGCGATTGGTCTCCATGCAAGTTATGGCATTCCCTGGCACGAGCGGAGTTGATGAGACTCCATAACGGCAATTAATTCTTGCTATCCTTTGAGCCTGTGATAATCGTGCGATCAATCGCATGCCTGTGTGTAATCTGACAGTTGCTGACGGCGTCATGGGGAGATGGGCGGACGTGACGACTGAGGGAACTACGGGTGATGGAAAATGATTATGGTACGATTACTGTCTACTTACGGTAATTTATGAAGCAAATCTGGGCAATCCTACGGACTGACAAAAGGACTGACGGAAATGACCTGGACTGACACTGGCACGGAGATGGATCCTACGCGAACGACATGCTAGACTGGCGTTGTGTCACGCTAGACTGGTCTGCCCCGACCACAATCAGTTGCGGTGAGGTACCCGCAACTGACCAGTTATTTGATAGACTTCCTATGAACGAAAAAGACTCCCTACGCTCATCTTGGTTGTGGGAGAGTTATTCGACTAAGCTACTCTACGGGTTCTCTCGGTTGCGAGAGTTATTGATGAAAGGTGAAAGGTACCTACTCCTGGTAGGGTTTCAGGCGTGCGCCATTCACCCACCCAGGGAGAACTGTACCATCCAGCTTTGCCAACCGAACGGCTCTTGAGTCGCGGATCTCAATGACAAAGTAGGGTCCCAACCAGTGCATCTGGAGCTTGCCTGGAAACTTCTGGAACCAGCTGTCATATAAGAGAACTTTGCCGCCAACTTGGAAGGCTTTGGTTTTGATGTGGCGGTCGTGCCACGCTTTCTGTCTGGCCTTCTGAACCTTCTGGTGGAATTCTGCCAGGAATCGGGCCTCATCTAGCTCCTGTAGCTCCTGGAGGCGTTCCCGAAGTGACTCCTCGTCTGAGAATTGAAGGGACGTTGCGATCAAAAGACTGGGTATAGTGAACTCGGCGGGAATCACAGCTTCCCGGCCATACACCAACTGGAATGGTGTCTGGTTGGTCAAACGTTTCACTGTGGTTCGGTAGGCCCACAATGCAGCTGGGAGGCGCTCGTCCCAATCGTCGCGCTGAGCATTGCAAATTTTATTCAAGCCCTTTTCGAGAATCTTGTTGAATGCTTCCAAGGTACCATTGGCCTGTGGGTGGTATGGGCTGCTTTTATGATGCTGAATCATAAATGTGTCCAGTAGTGACCTGACTGTGGCATTAATGAAATACGTACCCTGATCGCTGGTCAAGCTCCGTGGGTAGCCAAAGCGGCTGATGATGTGTTCAAAGATGAACCGGGCAGCGGTCTCTGCCGAGCAGTCACGTACCGTTACTGCCTCAGCCCACCGGGTGAGGTAATCCGTGGCGGTGATGATGTACCGGGCCTTGGAGTGTCTGGCGACCGAGGCGATGGGACCTATGAAATCAATAGCCCACTTTTCAAATAGCCGCAACACATGCACTGGGTGTAGCGGAAGCTCATCTCGGTGCGAAGGCCTTCCCGTCCGCTGGCAAACATCGCAACGCTTCACATAGGCCTTACAGTCAGCATGTACCGTCGACCACCACAGGCCAGCTTGGAGCACCTTCCTTGTGGTGGGTTTCGCACCCACATGCCCTCCCGCAACACCACTGTGACATTCCCACATCACTGCTTCCCGCTCATGGTCGAGAACACACCTGCGCAACACCTCATCAAGGCCCAGCTTGTATAGTTGCCCCGCGATCAATTGGTAGTCAGCCGCCCGGACAACCAGGTGGCGTTTCTGAAGCGGGGTGTAATCCTGAGGGCACTGTCTCGTGGTCAGATAAGTGGCAATGTCAGCCAGATAATCTAGTACTGCTTCGACTCGGAAGAGGTCGGCATCCGGCAGCTGATCGTCCAACGAGCCTTCATTCTCTCCCATCTCCAACCTGGATAAATGATCGGGACCAACATTCAACCTACCAGGCTTCACAATCACTTCAAACGTGAACTCCTGGAAAAGTAATAGCCAACGACATATTCTTCCTTCCAACACAGGCTTATTCAACAGATACTTCAATGCAGAGTGGTCCGTGAAAAATGTGAATTTTCCGCCCAGAAGATAGTGGTGGAACTTCTAGAGGGAGTACACCATCGCCAACGCCTCCCGCTCGGTCATGGTGTAATTCTTCTCTGCATTCGATAACCGATGGCTGGCGAAGTACACCGGGTGGTCAACTGCCGTCTCCCCGGGTTGCGCCAGTACAGCTCCAAGTGCAATACCGGATGCATCAATATGCACATGGAACTGCTTATCCCAGTCGGGGTGAACAAGTATGGGCGCCGTCACCAACTTCTCCTTCAAGGTGTCAAGTGCCTTCCTACATTCCACTGTCCACTGGAACACTTCTGACTTTCGCAACAGTTTCTCTAGAGGGGCCGTAATCTTTGCGTAGTTGCGAATAAACCGCCTGTAATACCTTGTGTGCCCAAGCAGTGCTCGCAACTGCTTCACGGTCTCGGGGGCCTCCATATGGACGATGACCGCAACCTTGGCAGGATCAACGTAGACCCCTTGCTTGCACACCACGTGGCCCAAGAGTGTGTCGAATGGAACTGCAAAAATACATTTCTTCAAGTTCAAGGAAATCTGCAGTTGACGACACCGGTCAAACATAACACGCAACAGGGAGGCGTGATTCTTCAACAGGCTGTAGACGGTCCAGTCGTCCATGTAGACCTCCAAGAACTTGTGAATGTACTCTCGGAAAGCAGCAATGACAATCCGGGAAAACACAACCGGTGAGTTCTTCAGACCAAACGGCATAACGTGGTATGCGAATGATCCCCACTCAGTGGTGAATGTCGTCTTTGCTTTGTCTTCCTCGGCAATGCGCACCTGATGGTAACCCGAAAACCCATCCATGAATGAATAAGCTTCGTTTCCCGCAACGCGATCTAGTACTTCATCGTTGAAGGGAGTGGGAAACGGGTCGTGGATGCAGGCATTGTTCAGGCTCCGGTAATCTACACAGACACGGATCTCCGCTTTGTCCTTCTTGTTCTGGATGACAATGGGACTCACCCACTCGGCTTCTTCTACTGGAAATATGAGACCTGCAGCCAGCATCTTGTCAATCTCCATCTTGACCTTCTATTTGATACGTGGGTTCAACCGGTAGGGTCGGTGCTTCACCAGCCTGGCCCCTGGTTTCAACACGATGTGCATTTCGCCCAGATCCCCCTTGATCCCCTTCAGGTCCGCAACCAAAGACGGGAACAAATCTTCGTATTCACGGAGGAGGCTGAAAATTTCTTTTGTTGTCTCCTCGTCCCAGTAATCTCCCATCGTTGCGAGCTTGGGTCTCTCGTCTGTTCCAATGTTCATCTTCTTTGTCTTTAGGGGCTGTAAATGGACTCCTTCAGTCGTCGGCTCTTCACTGATGCTCCGCTCGCCTTCCCTTTCGTCAAAATAGAGATGCCTGAGGTCCTCCAGACTATCGTCATCCGGATCACCGTCAATCCGGTGGCAAACCAACTCGCGCCTGACCTCAGGTCGTGACACCACCGGGCCCCCATCAGGCTCGGGATGGTGGAAAAACAAGACCTCCTTGACTGCCTGTAGGGCCTGAGACTCCTGTGCCGTCTCCCCTTCGAACAAGAAGCACCGCACAAACTTGTCCGCGATGGCCTGCCAAGAGCAAGTGCCCCGTTTTCGCTCTTCCTCCAAGTACCAGGTCTGGGGAATTGTACCCAGGGAGTGGATAAACCTGTGGACCCACAGCTCCTCAGGGTACCGGGTGCTACGCCACTGTTCCTCGTAGGCCCGCAAATGGTGTCGTGGGTCGGAAGTTCCATGATACCTAAATGTACTGCAGGGTCCTTCGTCCTCTTTAAAGCGTGCCCGCAGAGCATCTGCCACACACTCCCATCGCAACAGAGTGTTGTGGTGATTTTTCCACCACCATGCCGACGTAGACTGCAAGGCCACATCCAAAAGTGGCATCGGGCTTTCAGCTGGGACCATGTCTTCCACCTTGGTAATAAAAGTATTGACTGCTTGCATGTTTGACAAGGTGGGATATCCGCGGATCTCAGTCCCTACCCACCGGACTTGGGCAATGGAAGCACATCTCCGTGTGGTGGTCTCATACCCCCCTTGCTGCCAGTCTTCCCAAGCGAGGTTGGATCCGAGCTCCGAGCTCTGCACACTCCGTCAACTGACAGAGCCAGTCGCGGACGGGTTGATATAGTCGTCCCGCTGTCCTGCAGTCATCTGATAAAGGTGGTCCATCATCTGAGCATCCTTTCGATTATCCACTGTTTTCGTATATCGTGGGCCCTGATACGGGTCGAGGGGCTGGGTGACCCGTACCTCCCCATCCTCAAAGATCATCAGCTCCTTTTTAAGGTCGATGATGGCGTAATTCTCAAAAAGCCCAATCAATGCCGAGTAAGGCAGGATAGGGATCCTTGTCGCCCATGATATCAATAACCTCAAAATCGATGTATGTCTTTACCCCCGCAACGTCGACCTCGACGCCCTCGAGCCGACCGATTGGCAGAATGCAGTACTGGTTCACCATCCTGAGTTGGATTGGTGAGTAGGCTAGCCATGGCCTTCCAAGAGCCGCCCATGTCTTTCGTGGCAGAATGTTGACGTCGGACCCCAAGTCCAACATGGTGTCGCTGATTTGGAACCCTGCGACCTGCGTGTTAAGCCGGAATTCTTTTCCTGTTCGTTACTTGTTCCGCTTGACACGTTGCACGTATTGAGGGCCAGCGTCCGCCGAGCCTCTAAGTTCTGTGCGCCCCTGCAGTGCTCCTTCCAAAGCATGCTTGAGCTGCTGCCTCAGCGCAGCGTTGTCAACAATCCTGAGGAATAGCCGGAGCCAATCCTTGACCATAGTACTGGTAACGTTCTGCACACCAGATTCTAGCAGCATGGGCTCCTCCAAACCTCCCTCGTTCCGCAACTGGGCGAACGCCTCAATTGCCTCCTGGAAATACTTCTTCTGGACTTTGGGCCTGATCAACTTCTTTGGGGATGCCAGCCGAATCACTTGTGCTGGCTCCTTCCTGTGGGCATCCTCTCCAGTCTTCTTTCTGCACCTCATCACGTTTGCGACGTTCTACAAGTCTGGGGTGGCGGTCCCTCGCGGCTCTGAGTTTATCAGATTCGCCCCCCTCTGCCTCGTCCGTTCTTCCCACTTCTTGATGAGCTCTGGACAGTCTTCTATAGCGCGGGCATTGACCCAGCACTGGGAACACCAGGGTCGTCGCGGAAGGGGACATTCTCGAGCCACATGACCCTCCTAGTCACATTTGTAACATTTTACCGGACCGCGTCCACCTGTGCGGCCTCCTCGTATGCCTCCGCCACCTCTTCCCCTTGGAGCCTCATTCACCCTATACGAGGGACGATCCAGTCGATCTGCAAGTGCATCAAGCGCCCTACACTGCTCAGTGTTGTGAGTCGTGGACACAGAAAATTCACAGTATACATTATTCGGGACCGTGGAGTACTTCTGTAATATCGGGCACATCCGAGGAGGATGTCCCAGCGTCCAGAAAATCTCGCAGTACTCCATGGTGGAGGAACCCGATTGCGGTGGGAACCCTGCGTAAGTTTGTTGCGGCTAGTAGACTCCCTGCGGGTTCATCGCCATGCCACCCCCTGGTGGTGGACCCCCCTGGATTGCTGCGACCGAGGGTCCCACTCCTGTGCCGCGCAACTGGGGACACTCGGTTGCGACGTGGCCCTCGACTAGGCAATGAGTACACCAAACATTCGGTCGCGCTGGTCTCACTGGCTGAAGCTCCTTGAGCTTTTCAGTCAAGCTGGCGATCTGGTGTTGCAACCCTATCAAAGAAGGATCTTGTGGGGCTGCCCCCCCCCGATATTCCTGGGGATAGCCCGCCATGGCTTCAATCTTCATGGCCTGCTCCAAAGCGTCCTGCAGATTATCAATCTTCTGTTGAGTGAGGGGGGTTCGTGTCAAGGGGAGTAGAGCCTTGATGAACCAGTCCCTCTGGTGGTTTGGATCGATCGGGTAGCTGAGTTTCCTAATCGCGTCCTTGAATCGCTGCATCAACTCCCATGCGGTCTCACCTTCCTTCTGTTTAATTTCCCATAGCTCCGACAGGCCCTGCTGGTCTGTCTGGGGAAGCTTGAATTCGCAGACAAAATCCCGCTTTACGTCCGCAATTACGGGGTTAGGATGAGCCTCCGACCACTTAATAAACCATCGCAGAGCCCTCTCTCTGAGCATGGTTTGGAATTCTATTAACTTCCCTGCATCTGGTGTCTGGCGAGCCCTCCAGATGGCTTCGCACAGGTACCAGTGTTGCTCTACATCATCATTGCCCCGGCTAGAGAACTTTGGATACCAGGTGAAAGATCCAGCCATGTGTACTTGCGGAGAATTGACCAGGATAAAGCCTCCAGGTCCTGGTTGCGTAACGGTCCCACTAGGAAAAATACCACTACTAGTAACGCTGTTGTTACCTGATGTTACTGACACTGATGAACTATTGTATGACCGACTCAATGCTTGTAACTGAATAAAAATATTACTTAAAGGTCGATACAGTACCAGGGGAAGGTCGGGATCCTGGCCATCCAGAAGGTGAGAAGTAGGGCTGCCTGGAGGGGTGGGTGCCGTCTGATCTTGAAACATCCTCTGCATCACACCGTGCCATTCATCATCGGAACTCTCTTCAGGTTGCATCTTTCCATTATCTTCGCTAGTCACAATCTCTCTTTCTCGCGTCGCTGGGCTCCCATGCACCCACTGCACTTCCACTACTGTCCCATTTTCTTCCCGGGTATCCAAACCCATAATTCCTGACCTCTGAGGCACCTCCTTCTGATTTTTCCTCTCGATCTCTCTTCTCTTCAAATCTCGCATTACCCTTCTTCGCCACCTATCGGCGATCTGTGCCCGCCGATGCGCACGTCTCTCCCGCAACTTGCACGCGGCTTCAACGTCCTTTCCCCGCTCCCCACTCTCACATTCTACACAGCATTGGTCCCCTCAACCCTTCCCCCAGTACGGTAGGTTTACGCTTCCATACTCGTTTTGTGGAATTCAATCAACCCTTCATCCACCATCAGAGCTTTGATCCACAGCGGAATCTCCTTCAGCAACTTCCCTCGTAGCCCTGAGTGGAAAACAGCCTCAGCTTTCGAGAAGGATTGGTAGCACTCAGCAGCAAACTCCATAGTGTATCCTTCCAACGTGGTCTTTACCCAAAAATCTACCGCGTGGGTTAGTTCAGTGTCTACCCAATGCAGTGCCACCAGATCTTCGTGCGCCCACCTGCGGTTTATCTTCCGCAAGCCTTCTTGGGGCACCGTCACTCGTAACCTCCGCAACCAATTGTAAAGGTCTGTAGGGAACCTTCCCCAGAAAATTTCGTACGTATCATTGGCTGAGTCAGAGAAAAGAACAAGCTCCTTGATCGCCGCCTCCTTTTTCTTGGTCAGCTCTGCTTGCTGAGCAATGAACTGGTCAAGATGATCATCCCACCATCGTCATATCGCTCCTTCAAAAATCATCGATACCATGATCTAGATCCCCTCAGAACATGCAAGTCCCGGCAACGGAACCATTTGTTGGCGAGAAGTCAGGTCTCGCGGACAAGACCCAGGTTCAGGAGTTGTGGCCAACAAAGGGGTCCGGTGTAGTCTAGGAACACGCTGGCATTTTCACCCTGCTCTGGAGAGCAGTGCATCTCACCCAAGGCGTGCCGCAACCACATGCAGAAGGGGATGAGATCGATGGCAAGGAACAAACCCGCAACTCATGAAGGACAGTGCATCCATTACATATACAGAGTTATATACGCAAGATCACTTAATAAGCATTCAGACATTTGCAAATAAAATTTTAAACTAGCATAAACACATTACAAGCACATAAACATCTTATGAAGACAACAGCCTTCCATTGTATTAATCTCTTGGAAAAACACATGATTACATGACATTCTCACTGATAGCTTACAAATCTGATACAGATGGATTTCGGAACAGAAAGGTAGAATAGAGAAGATAAAGAACCATAGGAAGGACATGCATGATTCTTCCACAATCACTCTGTGCGTCTTTCCCTGTCTTGAACCTCGCAACCTCTTCAGCCTTCCTCTTGTTTCAGCTGGGTGACTATTATTTATTCACCCGCTCGTGCGACTATCAGTTCCTCTGTGGCTTTACTTCAGCTTCTCCCGGCTTCTCTCTTGTTATTTGCGCGTTCTACTTTCTGTCTTCTGCTGTGTGTTTCCCTCATCTGCACTTGTCCCTATTCTTTCTCCAGCTATCGCATGCTTCCGCGCCACCTTGATAGCTCTGCGACTCCTGGTAGCTGCGGCACGGTCGTGGTTGCCATGTGTATTCCTACCGCAACTCAAAAAGGTCAAAATTCAAAATGTCTTAGCCAAGATTTCAAAACTAAACAAAAACAAGGGCCCCAAAAATTGCGCAGTACAAGCCAGGTGGTTTGAAGTTATTTATGAGCCATTCTATAGCATTGATTATGCAATAGAGGCAAGCTATCAGGTGGCAGAGATTGGAGCATGTGTATTGCTAGATCTAGCTTGATTAGTGTGTAGCAATTGGAGGTTGGGCTGAGAGCTTTTGAGGAGCTTTGTACAATGATTGCTACATTATCTCTATGACATATAATATACATTAAGCTTTCCCATGAAATATTGTGTTCATATGTGTGATTTTTTATTGTTTTAATGTGCACATGCAATTGATTTTATTTCCGCATGTAATGATCAATGGTAGAAGAGATTCTGTATTGTGCATGATGATAAAATAGTGTGATCAGGAGAATCTCAGTGGATAACATATCAGTTATTCAAATTTCTTACACTATTAACTTAGTCGATGTGCACTTCACCGACATTATTCAGCTTCCCGACTACAAGCATGGTACCCTGCCGGGTATTCTAAGGCAGAGAAGAACTAATCCATAATAGACGCTCGTGGATTTTACCCTCATCATAGGTCACCTCTATAATATGGGAGAAGATGAAGTGCTATGAAGATAGAGTATTTATGGAAAATGAGCTACCAAGATTCCCGGGGTGTGTGCCACGATGGGGTGGCAAGAGGTCACTACGTAGGGAATGCCACAACGCGGAAGATTTTAAGAGCTAGATTATGGTGGCCTACCCTGCATAGTGACTGTCACGACTATTGTAAGGCCTGCGATATATGCCAATGCACCAGAAATTCATCCTGCAGGGATGAAATGCCCCTCCAACCGCAAATGGCCCTACAAGCATTTGACAAGCGGGCCATCGATTTCGTAGGACTTATCAACCCACCCGGAAAGAAGACAGCGCATTACAAGATAACTACTAACATTATGTGATTATATGGGCCGAGGCACAAGAAGTGAAGGATTTCAATCGCAGATACTACCGTGCACTTCATCTTTGAATAGATTCTAACCGTATTTGGGATGTCGAAAAACTCGATGAGCAATATCAATGCATGCACTTTTTCAATCATTAGGGAATTTTTGAGGTCTAAAATGGGTCTCCTAAGGGAAAAATAAAATAATAGCTAAACCAATAAAATAATATTTATGAATTTTCAATTCACATTTTACATCACAATCCATGTAACCATAGTAAATTCAATTCAAAATTTCTGCCAACATAAAATTAATAAAAAATTGTATTGATGTGACTATAAATAAGAAAGACATTTTAAAGAAAAAATCATTATCACTGAACAACTAATGCATTTGTCCTTTGTACTTAAATAACTTAAAATAAAATATAAATATAAATCTATAAATTCTTAATTATATTATATGTTATTAATTAAAATTTATATTATTTAAATTGTATAATAACATGTAATTAATATACTATATAAAAATAATATAATATAATATATGTATAGGGATATGCATTGTTTCTTTCAAGAAATATGAAATGACAATAATATATTTTTATTCAAAAAGTGTGAAATGACATTTATTATGAGTACTTTACTTTGACTTTAAAAGTAATTTGAGCACTACCATGGTTAACAATAAGTTTTATCCACCATTGAGAATGTGGCAAGTAAGTACTTTTAACTCAAACAATGCCACCTCAACCATTATGGATGATGTCATCCCCTAAAATGTGATTGGCTCTCATAAAGTGAATTTTGATTGTACATTTTCCTTAAGAGGCCCATTTTAGACCTCAAAATTCCCCTAATGGAAACCATACAGGCCTTGATGGAAGAATTTCAGATCCATCATGTGAAAAGCACTTCGTATGATCCTCAGGCAAACGACACAGTCGAAGCTTTTAATAAGGTCTTGGAGCATGCACTGACTAAGGTCTGTAACACTGATCGTAATGACTGGGATGTGCACATTTCATCTGTTCTATGGGCTTACTGAACCACCTGTAAAAAGTCGACAGGGAAGACACTGTTTAGGATGGTTTATGGTAAGGAGACTATTATGCCCATGGAATATATTGTTCCTAGTCTGCGCATCGCACCCCTCACAAACATGGCAGAGTCCAATATTATGGAGGAGTAGTTAGCACAACTTGTGGCTTTAGAGGAAGACAGTTTCATCACCAATTACCACTAGCAGGTATAGAAGGCACATGATAAGGCTCGACATGATCGACATTTTTGTCAAAAAACCTTTGTGAAGGATGACTTAGTCCTGCTCTATGATAGTCAGTTTGAGAAACACCCAGGGAAGTTTCTACAACACTGGCTTGGGCCCTATACAGTTAAGGAAATCACGGATGG
This sequence comes from Pinus albicaulis, assembly GCA_034641835.2. Lineage (NCBI taxonomy): Eukaryota > Viridiplantae > Streptophyta > Pinopsida > Pinales > Pinaceae > Pinus > Pinus albicaulis. Next base: position 649,081,269 of record CM076575.1, on the reverse strand, counting down.
CGAAGCTATGCGATTAGCCACCCTGCGCGGCGATATGCTACCCAGCTACATCAATGGTAGTTGGCTCAAACCATATCGGATCAAATGACTATATGGCCAGAGTATCTATATGAAGTGGGATAGCCCCACCAAGGAAGGTAAGTGCAACGGGAATTATGATTAGGGTAGGAGGAAGCCGCAGGATTGGAAGCCCAGGGAAGTGCACCGGAGATGTGGAAATAAAATTAGAAGGAATAACACTGAATACAAGAGATGCACTGGGAGCACAAGAGGTATGCTCAAAGAGCAGGGGTGTGCTCGGAGTGCAGGGGTACGCTGAGCGCACCCAAGGTGTGAAAACTAGTAGTTGGAATAGTCAAATCGGGTAAAAAGGAAAAATTATTGTTGGATGGAATGGGAAGATGACATTTAATTAGGAAATTTCTGGAGATTTTTTATCGTTTACTTGATGGTAAGTTCCACGTAAATTTTACCCTAACGTTGTGCACCCGCAAAAGCTATAAAAAGGGTAGGATAGGTCAAACAATGGTTCTGTATCGCTTGAATTGCTGGTACTTGGCATGTTTTTCCTGGACGAATTTATGCTGTAAGAATTTATGTGCCTATAGAACCTCTTTCATGTCTAAGCAACCTGCTCCCTCTAACAGTAGCAATCTCGAGTTTGTCTTTCACGCCAGGATGACGGCTACGAATGTTGCTGAGCCCTTGGAACTAGTAATCTCGATGGAAAAAAGGCACTGAGGAAGTGGTGGAGATTGAGTCTAAAACTGAAGAAGTTTTCTCCACCCCAATCACGAAGAAGGGGAAGGGAAAAGCACAGGGCTTAGAATATGTGCGACAAAAATACCATGTGGTGTAGAATACTCACAGGTTCATGATAAAAACCATCAGTGATCCCGCTACACAGCTGGGTACCATGTTATTGGCGTGTAAAATGATGCGAAAATGTTAGGTCGCCTCCGTTCCCACATACGTAATTCAGCTCACAGGCCAGTGAGAGAAAGGGGTCTGTTTCAATTGGTCGCAATATTTGTGTAATGAATTTTTGGCCAATGTCCACAAATCCCAGGAGCAGGGATGAACATTCTGTTATTCATAGCTGCTACTTCTTATCGCATTGATAGCTTGGGAGGCCCCAGAGGAATCGGTCCTGCCAGAACTCACCCCTGACATGTGCGAAGGGGCCCGATATACAAACTTATGGGATTTGAAGGATGCGCAACATCTCGAGGACAACCAAGTCTTCTGAGTCCTCTTTCAGAGTAGTTTGGCAACAGCCATTTTTTCCCGACCATGATTGTCTCCAGTAGTATATGACAGATACAAAGGCATTGCGGAATTCCAGGTCATCATGCACAACGTCTAGATTCGAGCACGCAAGGACAAATCCTGGACCTCACTCCCTTATATGGTGGCAGACGAAGAAATTGACAATGTCATTGCACTCTAGCCTCCTAACTAGAAGATCGATTTAAAAACTGGCACAAAGAGCTCTATAGGAACCATCACACCAAAATTAATCCCGCCTGTCGTCATCAATGATACCGAGGACCAAGCAAGAGTACCTGTCAAGACACGGGCGCAATAGCAAAAAGGATGCGCAGCAGAAGTAGACCCTTGAGAAGGACGCTGAGGCAGAGACTCAGGTAGATTCGTAGCTAGACCTGGGTACAAAAGGACTGGATGTAGGAGGACCTACCTCCCCCCATGGCACGAAGTCAACAAGCGAGCCTGTCAAAGGGCCCTGAAAGAAGCAGCGCTCTCAATGGAAAAAATGAGATGAGACAGTCATGTTGACCAACGAAGAACTTGAAAAAATTGTTGATGAGGTCACTCTAGTCATGGAGGACAAATGGGTAGCCTTAGAGGATCAACAAAAAGCTGTAATCGACACAATCCAGGTTGGGCTCTGTGTGCTACAGCTGAAGACAAACACATTGCAGACTAGTGTGACTCAGGTACGAACACCATCAGCCGCCGATAGCATAACATTAGTTATAGATGAAATCCACCTCTGTTCTCTACCTAGTGCAACCCTTGTGATCAGTCCAACCAATCTGGGAATCCAAGTCTAGGCCAGTACAAAAGTACAGCTGAATTTAGCTAGGATACCTCATGTGGTCTTGCAAGGTCTCCACACTTCTTTATTTTAGGAAATTCACCATCAGCACCAACAAGTGCACCAACATGTCAGCGTGGCTGAGCAAACAATTGATGCAAAGAACATTGCAGTGTGCCTCGCCACCGCGAAGAAAACAGAGCTCAAAAACATGATTCACCAACTCTGCGCAGAGGTTACCACAGATATCCTAGCCATAGCCACCACTCAGGGTAAGGTTGAAAGGTTGGTCGTAGAATTGAAGGCCTCTAGGGAGGAATTTCAAGTAATCAAGACACAGATGGAGCAGCAGATCATTGATCTACAGGCTAAGTTGCAACCCGAAACACCTCCGGAGGTATGGGCCCAACGAACTACGCTAGTCACCATGGCTACGAACGCCATTACAGGGAAAATCGCACAAGGTGCCCAATTACTAGAAACAACCATGCAGTTGTGGACCAAGGTCCAGTGTGACCCGATCCTGTGAGGCATCAACCAGGACATGCAGCAGAAAGAAGAAGATTTTGAGACATTAGAAGCCACCATGCCCACTTTAGTTCCTACTCAGCCTTTGACACGACTGCACACCAGTCACACTGTCCAAGCTGATATTGATGAACTTAGTCAGAAGAAGAAGGTCCTCGACGACCGCCTGAAGCCTTGGGCTGTTGAGGCCCTCAAACTTTCACAAGATGTTGATGTTGCAGTTAAGCAGCTAAACCAGACTCTGGAGAGTGTCACCACCATGATGGAAGGTCCGATTTTGGAAAATTTGGTCGACATTGCACAGAATGTTGGTGCTCAGAGTGAAGGCATGTTGCCCCCATTAGCGGAGGTGATCAGATTATTGCAGGTGGATACCCCACCAGCACAGTGACTTGGGATGAGTCACAATATTGTGTTGGGGGACTGTTGGAACATGGTCTCCTAAAGCTGCGAATTTTTTCCAATTTTGTATATTTTTTGTAATATTTAGTCTAACGCAGGGGTTTTGGGGTGGGTAAAAGCCCCTAATGCATTGTAACGGGTCAAGGGTAGACCAAGTGTCTGCAAACCATGGTTTGCAGACCATTGGATGCGTAGGCTAAATCAGTATAAATAGATGAACCTTTTTGAGTCATAGGTAGAAGAGAATAGAGATTGATGTCAAGCACGAATTGTTAGATCTATTGTTGGGTTTTTGGGGAAGGAATCCTGCTAGTTGTGTGCAAGGAGCTCCTCAGTCTTTCTCTGTGTGGACCCTGCTGGCTGTGTGCACAGGCGGTATTTTTGGATTGTAAGAATATTCTGGTATTAATATATATGTGAAGTACTGCTTATATCTGATATGATCTAGGTTTTTTCTGTTATGATTTAAGCGAACTTGGGTTGTAATATTAAGCTGCGAAAGTATCTTTTTAATAGCTGTAAAAGTATCTTTTTTTCTATTATATGAATCTATGATCTATTAATTGCTATGATTATAGTTATTGTGCTGATAGATTGGTATTACACATGTGGATGCGAAGGCAATTGTTATATCTGAGATCTGTGATATAAGCCTGTAACTAGATCTATTAAATGTGAAACTTGATAAGCTAGGAACGCAGCTCCGCTTGACTTACCTACTTTCTCACAGGGTGCGGAAACCTGGTTCCAACACCCTCCCATACTACTTGGGGTGAGACTTTGGCCTGCGTAAACAGGTCACTGCTGAAAGGGCCAGTAGTATAGGGGTTTTTTGGCAAACCTTAAACCTACAAACCTGGGTCAGGACCCCTTGAGGCAATAGTACTATATGTGAATTTTGCATTGTAATGTTAACCATAACTTAGCTAGTTTCAGTGCTTTTTAGTGGGCTTGTTAATAGCTTATTTGAGTGCATTTTTTTGTGGAAATGTTTGAAATTTTGGTGTGGGAATGAGGGTGTTATTCTTGTTGGAGTTGGTGTTCTAAGTAACACTAAGCTTCAAAGACAAGATACCATATCATCTGGTAAGAGTGTATTCGAGCCGAATGTACTTAAGACCTAGTGGATGCATCTGAGAGTCCGAGAATTTGGTTAGGTTGCAGTTATGCATCTTATGGAATGCACTAGATTTAAAAAAAACAATATATTCCATAGTTAAAGAATGAAGGGGTGAAATCTGGTGTGGGGCCCTCTTGGGGTGGAGATGGATGAAATTTTGTCTGGAAGATGTATCTGGGAGTTCAAGCATCCAACTAGTTTTCCGTTGTGCACTTTGTAAATGCACTAAATTTGGTAATCACCTAATAACATGTGGAGAAGGAAAGTAAGGGTGATATCCAGGGTGGATCCTGTTTGGGCACTTAAAGGCTCAGAGATAGATATTGTATGAAATATAAGGTGAGGCTCTTTGGTGACAACTGTTTCGGGGAATATCACCCTAGAGGTTCATTGGGTTACAACCTCCACAGAGCAGGGGCATGCTACTTAAGAAGGACTCACACAACCATGCACGTTCAGAAAAACTAAATAGAGTAGAATGAGAAAGTTACCCGTAGGTCCTACGGTTGAAGCAGATCCCGCGGGGTCCAAACCCCCAGCGACCATCCTTCCTTCTCAACCTGAAAGACAAGAAGAAACAAGCACGAAGAACTGGTTGCACAGTATATAACTACTCTAAATGTTAGTAAGATTTATATAAAACATTAAATAAATCATAATGAATGCTTAAATAACAAATATTCTCATACATATAAGCATACACTAACACGTTTATTTCGGGAACAACATGGTACTTCTGTATTATAAATAGCATGTACAAAAGTAACGAGTGGAGAGATCACCTGATCCTTCCACGGCCTTCGCAGACCGTCGTCCGGATCCGTCCAGCCCTTGCCTCGCTAAGACTCCTTCCAAACTGGTACATACGAGATGACATATAAAGGGATGTGCATCTCAAGGAAACAAGGGTTTCCTATAATGAACTGGGAAAGTGCAGGAGGCACGGGGAATCAGACTTGGATAGGGAATACCAACAGAGTATAATATCAATAATTCTCTCTCTCCCTTAGGCCATACACATGAGGGGTTTTTATACTCCCTCCAAGTAGTTTTAACAGTTGGAAACAGTTGGCCACGTGCTGGGGTGGTTGAACTACCTGAGTAACCATCAACCCAGCCCGAAAATAGGGAATAATCATATATTTTTTAATCATTTTTAATGGCATACGCGGAAAAGTGCAGCTGGACTCGCGTATACACGCGAAAAAGTACGGGCATAATCGCGTATGGGGATTTTTTCACTGTTTTTTAGTGAATTTGTCTAAGTCTGTAGGAATGGGTGCCCAAAACCATCAAAGCAATCATGAATCATGTGAAGGTGAGAAATGATGCTATAACAGATGCCCCCTAATATATGAGGTCAGAAGGGGTACATGATGGCTGAAATGTATTATGCACATAGAAAGAACTTTGCAAGGACAAGAGAGGACTTCACCAGATTTCAGCCTGCCAAAAACCAATGAAAGAAAACAGAGAGTCAACTCATGCTGAGGCGGGCATACCCATGCTCAGTCCAAAAATACATCATATAGAAAGTAGTGAATAGATCCAACATGTATACAAGTATAGCTGAACGGAAAGTACACAATGAATCATCTGAGCATGGCCCGAAAGTGTAAGTCTAAATCAATGTCCAAGTATCACATATAGAAAGCTGATCAAAGATGGTGCAACTGGATGTCTGATCATATAAGTAACTGAATCTCCAAGTACCGAATCATAAGAGGTGGAACAAACGGTACAATCACGCAACTCGGGAGCCAACATATAAGATGTTGTTGTGCTGAACTGCAACATATAAGGGTGGACGGCATCACTGGCAGAAACTGAATGGACTGTCAAAAGTGAACCGAAGAATGCTGATGCAACCCGAGGTCTTCACTGATCACTATGGCACAATTCTACACAATGGGAATAAATGAGCTGAAGTCGACCATGTGAGAAATCGTTGGATTACCGGTCAATGATGTATACCGTTAACCAACGCGAGATAACCCACCGATAATGATAATGAGTGTCAAGGTGCCCCAGTACAATCTGACAAGTGCGAATGAATGAGTTGAAGTCGAACACTTGAAAGAATCTACCAATCAGGAGGCAATGATGAATCCCCACTGCCGATAGCGAAGAGTCTGCCACTGATGACTGCAAACCCTAAGGTACTGACAAAAAGACTCTAGATCTTGTTCCCAGAGCAATGAGTCGGAGTCGATGGGAAAAGATCTGCTAGAAGGAAGGCATTAAGGCATCCCACATCAGTCCAGCGCGAGTGTAACCCGCAGGCCAAGATTTGGAAGGAATCGGACGAAGTAGAGTGACGGAACCAAAACCGAAGTACGTTTTCGACATGCACAAGATGAAGCTAGCGCACGAAAGAAACCCTCTGAACCAACCAATAATGAAAGCTGACACAGAGGTGAGAAATCCACCGATAGGGTCAAATGGAAATCAAGGTACTGCATGAATCCCAAGTGTGATAATGTATGCTGACGTCGAACACAGGGGAAACCACTCAGTCAAAGACCCATAATGATGATCAAATGCTGAGCACAAGGTCACCTATCAATGATGAAAATAGGGCCAGGGTGCGGCTCTAGGTTTGCTCTTAGAGCAATGTGTCGTAGTCGATAAGAGACAAACCCGCCAGCAAGAAGTCAATGGGGACCTTCTCAAACCAGCATGAGCAGAAGACCAAAACATCTGATGTGATAGAACAAGATACTGACAAGACCGGGTAGGCCGACTGAATAACGAGTCAAGAGACACCGCAGAATGTCCGACTCTGGTTAGACTTCCTTTGAACAAAAGCACGACTCATGATGACCATGGCAGTAAAAGTGACACTGTATAAGTCTGTTATGCAGGAGGCAGAACAAACTCTCCATATGATTGGAAGAGATAACCAACCGGGGGAGAACTGACAAGTGAAACATGGTAAAGGCTGAACCTAGGTCAAAACTAAAACCATCCCAAATGAAGGAGATATATATAAGTAAATGTGCTTTGTTCAAGGGCGACAAACTGACTCTGTACTGCCATCAAAACAACGAAGATACATCCCGTTCCCACTCTTTTTGTTATATTCGATTTTTTTGTCTTTTTCATATAATAAGCCTGAAAAAGAATAAAAGAATGCTATGGTACAATGGATAGAACGAGTATCAAAAAATCAGATGCACTAGTTCCTGGGATTGGAACAATCCTATGCTCAATGCAAGGTGGCAAAAACTGGTAAGTGATACTCAGAGGAACGTTCCATCCATGGGTAAAAGGTGTCAAGTCGTGATAGCTAAGCGCATGCAATGGTTAACTTGTACAGAAAGTCAAGGTCAAAATTTGGCTTAAACATCGAGTCCAAATGAAGCCGGATAAAGGCCAGGATAAACAAGTAGCCAATTATACAATGCAGTAATACAACTTAAGCAACACCTGGGAGCCTCTAGGGTAAAAGCCAGAAATAATGATAGTGATGAAGAAGAAGAATGAAGCTTCAACACGTAAGACATGGCGGGACTAAAGAGGACTCCCGAGCCTACATAAAAAGCAGCATGGGCAACAAGTGATAGCGAGGAACTAACTAGGAAGCCCATGTAAAGGAAGGCTCTACCATCAAGTCATGATTAAATAATCAGCGAGTGAAATGGGTGTAATACTCATGACCTGATGGGATCGACCCTAAGGCAAGTGATCAATATGGAGGCTAGTATGCAAGATGCAACGGAAAGTGATTTCCCTAACCTATATGCCAGTGAAGATCATATACCTGCCGTGACGAGTCGGTAATCATGGATCAAAAACCGGGAAAAATCTCAAAATCGTCAAAATGTACCTGAAAACATACCAAACTGGGCACTTCCAAGCAATCGAGTTATGCAGCTTAAGATAGATCGAAAAAATAGGCATAAGGAAATTTTGCGAAAATTTTCAAATTTTTAGCCATAAATAGACAAATTACCTCTCATTTGGTTCATTATTGCATAGCTGATTTGGAAAAAGTGCTCTGGAGCAAAAAACTTCTTTCGTCAAATCAGGAACAACCGACCGTCGGAACTCAGCGAAACTTCAGGTAGGCTCCTTAATCATCCTGTTTATTCATTTTGTCCGTTTGGAAATTAAAATTAAGTGATTTTTAGCTTTAAAACCCTTGCTAAAAAATGCGGACTTGCGCATACGCAGGTTCGTTAAAGGAAACTCGCGTATACACACGACTGTGCAAAGGAAAAACCGCGTATGCGTAGGTCCGAATCCAAAAAAGCGTGGCTAATGCATAATTTGATGAAATTTGATAGGATGAAAATCTCATGGAGGGAACGTGAGCATGGCGCAATTGACCAAGAGGTCATGCAAGATCGCGCAGCGCAAAATATCCTTCGAAATTGCGGATTGTTCAAATTCTTCAAGATGCCAAATATAAAAAGCAATGTGCGGTTGCTAGAAATGCTCGTAAATTACTGGGAACCAGATCAGGATTGCTTCATTATTGATCATATGCCAGTACGCATTGAAGTGGAAGACATATATTTCATTACTGGACTCTCCCGGAGGGGAGAACCAGTAGACTTGCACGGGAAGCCCCTGGGAGGGTTAACCGTGGAAGACTATGTCCACGTGTATTGCGTATCGGGTTCCAAAAAGGTTGGAACGTAGATTTCAATTAAAGATGTGAGGGATTTGCACATGAAAATCCTCCTTTTCACCATCGGCAGAGTGGCAGGATCTGCCTCCCTACATCAGGCGTCCAGGACGCAAATGAGCATAGCAGTAGAATGTTTGACTCATGTGTATGATTGGTGCACAACCCTGTTACTGAACATGAAACAACAGTTGACCTCAATCTGCCAAGTAAAGACCAAACACTTTGGCTACGGTACAATTTTGACAACATTCTTCTTTGAGAAGATTCCAGCGTTGAGACCCAGAGTCATCTCTACCATCAGTAGCCCGCGGGACCCAAGAATTGCCCGTTGGGCGAACATGATGAAGAGACTGGGGGGTAGTGAAGTACCCCGGACCACATGGGACGATGAGTTATTCCTTTGGTGGGGAGAACAAATCATCGCATTGGACGACTATCCCTATGCCAGGATGGACTTTCGTGGAGATCCGGATCTAGTTCTTCCACCAGGCACAGCATGGGGAGCAGTCGGTAAGTTTGGAAAAAAAAATTTGACTTATATTTTTTTTTTAGATTTTTCAAATATGTATGAAAAAATGAAAAACAAACATGTTTTTGATTGGATTCATAATTACTGACAATTTAAAATGATCATGTTTCAGATTTTGGACCAGTTTGTCCTGAGGGCCTACCGCGCCATAAGCGCCGCAGGGGCGAAGCGGACACTGTGGATTCAGATAGGACTCTCCAGGCCATGCAGAGGAATTTGGAGGGACTGACCCGCCAAATACCTATGGCTACTGTGGAAGATCTACCGGAAGCCATCCAGAGACGGGTGGTAGGAGTGCCCCGAGACTGGGTTAGACTATTCCGCCGAGTTGCCACTGCAATTACGTTCTATAGGAACATGACTTCTGGGCAGGGACCTCAGGAGTAGACAGATATTATATATTAGATGACTGTATATTCTTTTTTGAGACTGAACATGATGGGGGCATAAGCCCAAGTTTTGTACGACATTATGGATCCAAATTTTGTAAAGTTTTTGAACACTTTGATGATATATATATAGTGCTATTTGATGTGATGTGATAAATGTATCAAATGTATGATGTTATTGATGATTAAAAATTTATTGTATGGAATGATTAATATGCCAATCTAATGCTTGATTAGCTAATGAGTCAGCAAACCAATTGTCAGCTCGAGGGATATGAATGAAAGTTAAAAATTGAAATGACCTTTGTAACAAACGTACCCTCAAGAACAATCGTAATAAAAATGGATCTCGTACTCGATTAGTGTTGTTCAACTGCGACACCACCAGCTGAGAGTCCAAGAAAACTACCAACGAATCAACACCCAAAGATATTGCCTCCGAGAGTAGATGAATAACTGCAGTGTATTCTACTATATTATTGGAAGCAGGACCAATGCAGACCCCTCTTGATACCAACAGCTGACCGGATGGATAATGAAGCACCCAAGCCGCGGAAGCTAAGTTCCGGGTGTGTCTGCTAGCACCATCGGCGAAACCAAAATGACTCATGACATCCAACACAACCTGCCAAAGCAGATCAAAAACATCACCAACTCATTAAAGATCGAAAATCAATCAGATATGTACAAAGCAAAAAACTACTATATACAAAAGTAACATGCCAGGCCGAAGCCTAGGCATAATACTTCTTCAAATAGAGCCCATTTCGGGGCTCCGGCAACTCGTTCCCTTCGAAATCAACCAAGGTATACGCTCCTTTCTTAAGGACTTTTTTAATGATATAGGGGCCATACCACATAGACTTAAACTTTCCTGCCCCCAGGGCATCCTTTTCTTGGGCATAGACCAAAACAAGGTCACCTTCCGAAAAGACCCTAGGCTTGACCGCCTTATCGTACTGAACTTTTACTCGGTTTTTATGCGCTTCATTCATCGTGGCGGCATCTCGACGCTGCTCATCGAGATGTTCCAGATGAAGAAACCGTTCTGCCAGACTGGAAGTGTCAGGAAGAAGTTCAACAGCTAATTTAAGAGAAGGAATCTCGCATTCAATAGGAAATATGGATTCCACCCCGTGCACTAACTGAAACGGAGTAAAGCCAGTTGCAGTTTTCACTGACGTCCTGTATGCCCAAAGTGAAGGATATAGCATAATATGCCAGTTGGATCTAGCTTTATCAATTTTCCTTTGAAGAATTGTCTTCAAGGATTTATTCACGGCTTCCACTTGCCCATTGGCTTGAGGATAATATGGAGATGAATGCTCCTGCCGAAAACCCAATTTGAGAGCCAACTCAGCCATCATACTATTCTGAAAATGACTGCCATGGTCAGTGACAATCTCTCTAGGAATACCAAAACGAGCGATAACTTGATTGAAAAGGAACAAAGCTGCAGTCTCACCATCATTCCCAAAAGTAGGCATAGCCTCGACCCACTTCGTAAAGTAGTCTACTGCTATGATAATGTACTTGTGACCTTTTGCCGAAGGCGGGTTACAAGTAGTATAATCCATACCCCACTTTGTAAAGGGTCCAACAGTAACAACAGGAAAAAGCGGAGCCGGATGAGCGCGCATTTTTCGAGTATACACCTGACAAGGATGACACTTCTTGACCGATTCAATACAATCTTTGAAAATCGAGGGCCAGAAGTAGCCAACACGCAAAATCTTTTGGGCTGTAGCAAGCCCTGATAAATGACCCCCACAAGCTCCACCGTGAGAATCATTGAGCACAGCCTCAGCTTCTTCGAAAGTTAAGCAGCGTCTTAGGATTGAATCAACCCCTCGATGGTACAAAGCATCACCAATAATCAGATAATTCTTGGCCAAGTGATGCAGTTTACGACGCTCATCTTTCGAAAAAGTAGAGGGAAACTTCGCAGTCTGGAGATACACAATGATATCCCCGTACCAAGGATCCTGTGGAGAGATAAGAAACAAGTGTTCGTCCGGAAAGGACTCATCATAGATCATCTCCTCTTCACAGGGCAACTCGGAGATCAATTCCGCAAAAACTAATGATTTCTTGGATTTGGCAGACATGAACTCAAGATCAAATTCCTGTAAAATCACAATCCATCTATTATATTTGCCCCCAATCACTCGCCTGCTGAGGACAAACTGAAATGGATTGGCAGCTGCCAAAACATAAGTTTTGCGAAGAATAATGTAATGTCGGAGTCGCTGCATAGCATGAACTGCTGCTAAGGCTAATTTTTCTATCGGAGTGTATCGAAGTTCAGGTCCTACCAGTCCTCGACTAAGTTAGTAAATAACATGCTCTGCAAGAGCATCATCTTCCTGAACCAGAACCATACCGATGGTAGATTCTGCTGCTGTTAGATACAAAAGGAAATCTCTGCTATAATCAGGTGGACTCAGTAAAGGAGCAGAGGTCAATGACTTTTTCAAAGCATCGAATGAACGTTGAGCATAGTCGTCCCAAAGAAAAGGAACTCCTTTCTTCAACAGTCTCATAAATCCCTTTGTGACTTCTTCATAATTGACGATAAATCTCGAAAGAAAATTAGACTTCCCTTGAAGACTTTGAAGCTGACGAATTGAAGACGGGGGAGGCAACCGAAGTATTGCCTCAACCTTGAAGGGATCTACCCTTATCCCTTCCCTAGACACAATGAATCTCAATAGCCGACCGGATGTAACCGCGAAAACGCACTTGTTTGGATTCAATCGAATTTTATAAAAACGACATCTTTCAAATATTTTCCGGAGGTGACCAGGATGATCCATCCTCTTTCGAGAATGAGCAGCTAGATCATCTAAGTATGCCTCGATAATCTTTTTGATGTCGTGGAAGGCGTAAGACATGGCCCGCTGAAAGGTAGCCCCGGCGTTTTTAAGACCAAAAGGCATTTTCTTGTATGAAAACGTACCCCAGGGACAAATAAATGCAGTCTTATGTTGATCTTCAAGATGGATAGTAATTTGATTATATCCAGAAAAACCGTCCATGAAGGAGAAAATCTCGTTACCGGCACACTCGTCAATGATCTGATCGATGAATGGTGTGGGGTAATTGTCTTTAGGACATGCCTTATTTAGGTCTCTGAAATCGATGCACACTCGAATCGTTCCTTGATTTTTATCTACCGGAACGGGGTTTGAAACCCATTCAGTCAGAGGAACACGGAAAATGAATCCCGCCTTCAGCAGCTTTTCAACTTCAGCTTTGATAGCTGCTGCCTTCCTAGGATTGACCGGACGAAGTTTTTGCCTGACCGGCTTAGCGTTTTCATACGTCTTGATCTCATGCTGAATGATAGATGGGTCTATGCCAGGCATTTCCTCATAAGACCAAGCAAATACATCCCTATACTCTTTGAAGAGCTCGGTATAAATTTGAACCTCTTCACGGGAACATTCAGCTCCAATGAAGACATTCTCGATAATATTGGGATCCCTGGAAATGTTCACCAGGATAGTTGGAGAGATCACAACCATGTTCCCTTCAGCATAAACCTGTGTTGGTGCCAAAGGGTTCAAGACTGGGTGAACAGGACCAGGAGACTGAGGACTTGGAAAACTAGTTTCAACTTCGCTCAAGTCAGGTAGGAAGTAAGACCGATGATGCAAATCATCCCACGGTCTATCTATACCAGTCATGGCTTCCAGGATGGCCTCTTCGAATGGAAGAGTGGTATCAAGGCAATCCTGGGCCGAAGAAGAACTAAGCGTCCAAGACGAAGCCACATCACCATCTAACTCTTCCGGTGAAAGAGGAGCTGGGATGGTTTCTGCAGAGTCAACAATAGACTGATATGCAATCTCAGCTGCAGAAATAGGAAATGCCATTCCACCCACTTGACCTTCCGCTAATGTGGAAGTAGGGGAAGGTAAGGTCCAAGGGTCCGAAAAATAATGAGTTCTAAAGAACTCTCTTCGAAGGGGAGCCTTGGAGGATGAAATAGCATTAATATGAACCTTAGGAGGAGGAAGATCGAAAGTACCCATCAAGGAAGAATACATTCCAACTCCTAAATTCTCAACAGGTGCCTTAGTATTATCCAACTTAGGAACAGATGAGTCAGTAGATGCATTCGGGTCTACAGGAGGACAGTCCAGTTGATCCACTGTAACAATCCTCCCTTCGTGGGGGAAACATACAATCTGAAATAATGAGGATGCAATGGCATCCATCTCATAAATCCAGTTTCTCCCCAACAGAAGGTTGTAGTCCAAGCTTGCATCCACTACCTCAACCTCTATATTAACAGTTTTGCCCCCAACACAGATGGGCAAAGCTGGGACAATACCATGGGGTCTGTGAGAATGACCATCGAACGTAGTCAGAACAGTGCTAGATGGAACAGCTTTGGGAGATCCAAGTGTCTTCCAACATGCGAGAGACATCACGCATGTGGAAGCACCCTCATCAACAACCATTCGAAAGATATTGCACTTCCGATATGACGATTTAATATGAAAAGCCATGTGATGAGGAAGTTTCTTCTTAAAAGTATTCATATCAAAAGTAATCAGAAGAGAATTTTTTGGATCAATAGCCCCAATGGCAGTGAGCAAAGCACTGTGCTGAGCCGGACAAGACTGGAGTACCTCTAAAGCTGACATAGCACAAGGACTCTGCGCCAGATCTTCCACTATCAAGTAATTCTGGGCAGCCCTAGCGTTTGGATTAATCATTGACCGCTTAGAAGATGCTTTGGGCATCCGAGGCATAGACTCAACAGTAGGCTTCGTAATGTGAAGTGGCTCAGTAGCATCAGGAGTATCCTTAGCTTTCGAAGACTCTTCTCCGCCATAATCATGAGATCTCGTAGCGATATCCGCGTGAGCACTCATCATGAAAATGTTCTATGGAATTTCCCCTTCCTGGGTGCCCCCAGAGGAAGCCCCAGGATTTTGATTCACGCCAACAACTAATTGTTGCCCTTGGGGAAAAGTGTTTGTTAACATGGCACAGGGGTCGAGTGAACCTGTGAGATATAACAGTGACATCACGAATTTCCGGGCAAGAGTGTGTGAGATGGTCTCGACCTGAGACTTGCATGGAAACTTCACTTTCTTTTTCTCCTTTTGACCCTCACCAACACGCTCGTTGGTTTTATTTGCATTGCCCTTCCCGTTCTTGCCCTTCTTCTTGTTATTTCATCCCTTCTTCTTCCCATCGGATTGTTGACTTCCTTTGGGATCAGAAGATTGGACAGCATTTATGGACAAAGACTGGGAAGGTGATGAATCAGCAGGCACAACCTGACCAGAAGGAGCAGATTGTAAAGACAACTGCTGCAGTTGAGAAAGCAGGCTGGCTGCACCACTACTGACCGATCCGACAAGTCCGTCACCATGCGGACCAGGTTTAGTTTTCGAAAAATCCAATTTGGAGCGAGGAGCATTGGGCAAATACTTATAAAGTACCCCAGACTGAGAATAGATCAGTTCTAACTGTTGGGCCCTAAAAATGGCCTGCTCCTCAGAAAATACCCCAGATAGGGATACATCCTTTGAAATATAATTAAAGAGTTTAGAAACCATTCGAAGGAATTCTCCGGGAATATGAGCTTTGATAAGCCTCTTCCTTCTCCTCCATTCCTGAATGTGATCGAAAAATGTGATATTTGCCTCATCACAGCAAAATAGTTAAGGGAGTTTGGTCCGACCTCATATACGACGAATATTGAAAATGGTTTAGAAATGTGACAGCCAGTTCTCCAAATGTAGCAAAACTGCCCCCAGTTAGCTCGATATATCATTTGGCAACATTTCTAGTTAGGGTGCGTTGAAATAATCTCAACCTAATCGAATCATCGATCAGGGAGTTCGAAGAACACCATAAGTGGAAAGTGGTGATGTGGTCAGCTGGATCCTCCCCATTCTTACCTTCAAATTTTGGAATATCTGAAGGAATTTTGGTCCGGACCGGAGGCCACCCCGGACTATAACGAATCGGATCATTAGTCAACTTCGACAGATCTGGCAATTTTAACGTTGCCAGAAAAGGTAAGCGAGGGGGAGCCTGAGGATTCCATCCTTGATGGGATGGATTCCCAACATTCTGAAAAGAATAGCCTGGATTTGATAAGGCACCAGGTTTCTAGAAAGGACTCGTAGAAAAAGGAGAAGAACCTCCTCCCAATGCAGAGTTACCAAAGCCCAGACCAGTTCCCCCTGCTGAAGTATTAAATGAAGAGGAGAGCCCCTGATAGGGGTTCCAGGCATTGGAAAGAGGAGAAAAGGTCTGGTAAGCACTCGACGAAGGGAAAGAAGCATTCCCTTGATGACCTGCATAAAACTGATTCCCTGCCCCCACCATAGTGAACACAGGGTTCCACCCTGTAAAAGTAGTCGAAGTTTGCCCCCCAGAGCAAGGGTTGAAACTCTGGATCTGGGACGTAAACGGAAACGACCCTAAAGAAGGATTGGAACTAGGAATGTGCCCAGTTCCAAAGGGGGAACCCTGAAATGAATCTAATCCACTAGCCATGTTAGACATGGGCGTAGATCCAGCTGCAGTAGCAGAAAAGGAAAAAGAGGGATTCCCACTAGAGGGCATCCCTGAACAGAAGGGACCAGAATGAGAAGCATGTGCTTGGGTGAAACCAGAGCCAAACACAATAGCACTAGAAGCAATCGAAGATAAAGCAATAGTGCCCCCTCCTTCAACAGAAGCAGGGGTCTGAATGCCTGCAGCACTCACGGCAGAGGCCGCGTTCCCAGTCGTGGCCATCGAAAGATATGAATGATACGGAAGATCTTCCGGTCTCTCAGACTCAGGTCCGATGTACTGAACAACGAACGGATAGTCAGGAGGAAGAGGAGATGGACCTGTCGCAGGAGGCTCAGGTACGTCTTCAATTTGAAAATCTTCTTCCTGAGGAAACAAAACTCGCGAGGTGAGCGGAACGCTCCTCTCGGAACCGACACCAGAATCAGCTATGAAACCTTTAGACCTTTGTGGAGGATCTCTCTCCACTGCGTCAGACGCCACAGGGTGGTAACCACCTGCTAAATCACTCCTACGCCTTCTCGAAGAAGGCTCTGGACTCTCGGGAGATAACCCCCGGATTCTCCTCGATCGACGAGGCACTTGATCAGCCACTTTAGAAAATTTTAATTAGACTCAAAAAATATGAAGCTAAGCAAGCTAGGAGCAAAGAGCACTCAGTATAAGAAAAATCCCTGAGATACAACCAAGCAAACAGCCTCCAAGTATTTCCACTCTGAGTGATGAGGACCGGACACCAAAATACAGAAAAGCGAAATATAGGACCTCCCGAAAGCAGTCTGGGATAATTACGGCCCAAGCCTACTAGCGAAGGTATCAGAAACAGTTACGCCGACCTCCTAACGATAGCCTTTGCCGGCTCAAGCACCCAAGCTTCGCAAGGGCACCCCCCAGAAGTACTGCTGAAAGTGATGCGACGTCTGCCTCAGGTACCATGGGTATTCCCCCCCGCAGTCACCTGTGTGGAACCTAGGAGTGGCAACTATGGGCACCAATCCATATCAGAAGCTGGGCAGAACGGTCTTGAGGTCAGATTCAGCTAATCGGAGGGGGGGTATCCCTCTTCTCAACCTTCACTTCCCCTCACGCTTGACTCTCGGATGAGAGCTTTCCCAGTCCACCTCACAGAGTTGGATTTCGCTCAATTAATCAACTTCTATGTTTGTTTGAGCGGCCTTGGAGAGTTAACTCTCCACTCACCTATTCCAAGGCCCTACAACCTAGCTAGTTGGTGATTGACACTTAGAAAACTTGCTAGTTGATTTTAGATTAAATCGCTTATTTTAATGGGCTGTTATGTTAAGTCACAAGGATATGGAGATGAAACTTATGATGTTGTTGACGCAAAAGAAATTAATAAAAACTTAACTACATGCAAATGCAGTTATTGTTCTTTCGATGAAAAGAAATCTCTACACGGGTTCTACGAGATTAAAAATTGTATTTTTTCTTTTCAAATAGCAAACTCACACTCACAAAAATTATGAAATTGACTAAATGATTAAATGCACCTAATGAAAATCACTACAAGCATGCAAATCCTAAGATGCAAATCTCCTAAAGCAGAGTGAAATTTCCCAAAAAAGTCCTTCAGTTTTAACTCTTCTTTGGTTGCCCAGAAAGCTAGTTCTGGAAATCAATAACTCTTAAAATGAAGACACCAAGAACACTTAAAAACGAGAAGAAGAAATCAATGACAACTCCTCTTCAAAATCAAGCCAAAAACTAAAAGCAAGAAACCTCACAAGCTTCAAAAGTTATAGCAAACGAAAATGAAAATGCAACAACAAAAGCAAATAACAAGTGAAAATGTTTTTTAAGCCTTTGAAATGAAAAAACAAAAAGCAAAGCAAATGTTTTTTGAGCTTTTTAGTTTTATAGAGAAAGAGCTCGAAAAGACCAAGCACAACTATCAAAATCCAAACCAAACAAGACTGAATTTCAAGCACGAACTTCAACAATGCTCCCAAACCTTATAAGGCTAACTCGTAGCAAGATCAATAAGAGCAAAAGAAGACCAGAAAACTCAGCCACTCAGCCTAGACAAATAGTGCAAACTCGTTGCAAACAAAAACTCCAAAGAAGCAAGAAAAGCTCTTCAAAAGTTGCAACAAAACCTAGCCTATGGAACTCAAGAAAACCAATCAAAAACGAAGCAAAAATTGCAATGTGAAGCACAAAACAAAGATAGGAGCGAGTAAGTGAGTAGAAGCTCTCTGTTTTGATAAAGCAGAACAGCCAAGAATTCTCAGAAAGTGATCTTGGAACTCAATCCAGAAGTGCTAGCACCAGAAACAACACTTTTCCAAAAAGACTAGTTTTCAATCAAGCGAAAGAGAGAAAAGACCAGAAACCACTTCCTTCACAATCCAGAGAGCACAGAGACACTGTAGAAACAGGCCTCCACAGCCAGAAATGACCAAAAATTCAAGAAACCCAAAAATTCAAAATCTGCCTAGGTATACGCTACTTCACAGTTATGCAACCAGCGTGCATACGCGTCTGTGCTAAGGGAAACTCGCGTATACGCGGGTCCCTTTAGACAAACTTGCGTGTATACGCGACTGTGTGCAGAAAAAAGCGCGTATGCAGAGGTAAATAATGAAAAAACAAAAAGGACAAGCCTGGAAAAGAAACCAGGACTTCAGACTGACAGAGAAATAATAAACTGGACTGCAAATGAAAGATAAAACTGTCGGAATCCTATCAAACAGCTGAAACCACCCAACAGGAGAATCACAAGAATGTGATCCCCAGCGGAGTCGCCAGTTCTGTTTCGGGGAATATCACCCTAGAGGTTCATTGGGTTACAACCTCCACAGAGCAGGGGCATGCTACTTAAGAAGGACTCACACAACCATGCACTTTCAGAAAAACTAAATAGAGTAGAATGAGAAAGTTACCCGTAGGTCCTACGATTGAAGAAGATCCCGCAGGGTTCAAACTCCCAGCAACCGTCCTTCCTTCTTAACCTGAAAGACAAGAAGAAACAAGCACAAAGGACTGGTTGTACATCATATATCTACTCTAAATGTTAGTGAGATTCATATAAAACATCATATAAATCATAATGAATGCTTAAATAACAAATATTCTCATACATATAAGCATACACTAACACGTATATTTCGGGAACAGCATGGTACTTCTGTATTATAAATAGCATGTACAAAAGTAACGAGTGGAGAGATCACCTGAATCCTTCCACGATCTTCGAGCAGACCGTCGTCCGGATCCGTCCCGCCCTTGCCTTGCTAAGACTCCTTCCAAACTGGTGCATACGAGATGACATATAGGGAGATGAGCATCTCAAGGAAACAAGGGTTTCCTATAATGAACTGGGAAAGTGCAGGAGGCACGGGGAATCAGACTTGGATAGGGAATACCAACAGAGTATAATATCAATAATTCTCTCTCTCCCTTAGGCCATACACATGAGGGGTTTTTATACTCCCTCCAAGTAGTTTTAACAGTTGGAAACAGTTGGCCACGTGCTGGGGTGGTTGAACTACCTGAGTAACCATCAACCCAGCCCAAAAATAGGGAATAATCATATATTTTTTAATCATTTTTAATGGCATACGCGGAAAAGTGCAGCTGGACTCGTGTATACACGTGGAAAAGTACGGGCATAATCGCGTATGGGGATTTTTTCACTGTTTTTTAGTGAATTTGTCCAAGTCTGTAGGAATGGGTGCCCAAAACCATCAAAGCAATCATGAATCATGTGAAGGTGAGAAATGATGCTATAACAACAACTTGGCACATGACCATATCATTTATCAAGAAGAACATGTATTTGAGAATACGAAACATCAAGGGATGAGGGACAAGAATCTAATACTGAGAAGCCTAAATGTGTATTAGGCCTATATTTATTTGCAAGTAGGAGTATGGGGGTTTGGGGAGTTTTCCACAATGAAAAATTCATGCACAGCCAAATATCCCCTCAAACCAAATAATAAAGGAGATTGATGAATTACATTAAGGGGGCCGGGCATAGTGGGATTCACTGACTGGGCTATGGTGGAAAGCACCACAAGGGCCTAGTTATGTTATATGGATTCCATGTGAGGATTCCAGAGGGATTTGGACCATCTCTTGTGGTCAGACTATTGATGTGGAATGTTGTTAGTGTGACACGTGGTAGGCAGAAACACCATTTTTGGATGGCCAAGTGACTGGTTTTTGGATAACAGGTAACATTGCTATAAGATGCCATGTGGTAGGGTGACATCACCCCGATGTCATCTTGATGTTAGCAAGATGTAGTGCAAGTAAGAGACATGGAGGATTATGCCGATGTAGCAGCTAGGTGACAATGACACATGGATATTGGAATGAGCACATTTGAATGTTGATTCAACTAAATCCACATGAAATTTCATAGTGTTTTTGTGGTGCCACATGGATTGAGGGTGCCACGTGGTATTTATGTGGCTAAAAGCCATGTCACTATGAATATTGGTTCCCTGACAATGTTTTGTAGTGTTTTCATTATAAAGTGGTGCATAGGATTGTCGATGAGCACTTTACAAATGCTGGTGTAGTTAATGGAAGACGTGAACTAATGGAGGGAACTAGACAGTATTTCTTCTGATTAAATGACATGAATCTTCTCATCATGTCATGAAAGGTTTCAAATGAGTGTTTTATAAGGTGTGTCGTGGTGACATGATGTATGTTAAACTAGACCTTGGGTGATGTGGCATAGCCACATATGACCTATATACAAGTGTGGTGGGGGCCATAGTTGTATAAATCATAAATAGTGGATCCCCCCTCATTATCTGCTGGAAAGGCAGGGGGGGCCTCTATTAATACAGACTGCCAATTTAAATGGGTGGCCATGTGGAGAATATCAATTAAGGGGGAAGTACAAGGGCTATAGTCCCATAAGTGACAAATAACATACCCCCCCGTTAACTATTGAAGAGGTAGGGGGGACATACCTAATATAGGTCATTGAACTATTTAGGCCAGTCACACAAGGGCTTTAAGTTGTGAAGGGTTTAACCATTGGACAAGTATGTGCCAGATGAAATTTCCTAATTGATTATACTTTGAAGGGGCATATCTTTCAATCTAGAGGTTAGATTTAGGTAAAACTTATATTTCTAGAAATATCTTGATGAGATGGATGCAATGGTGTTATCTAAAGTGAGTTATGCACACGTTGGGAAAGAAGAAACTTTGTAACCCTATTTCCATAATGAGAGGATGGAGGTTGGGTTAGTTAAAAGTAACACCTCCATCAGCCTGGAAAAATCCAAGGGGGTGGGAGGGAGTGTTACAGAGTGGTATTAGAGTGAAGGTTCTACATTGGAACTTTAGAGGTAAAATTGGAGCTCTGTTATAAAGTGGTATCATATCAGAGCACCCATGTTCAACACTAACACTGAATGGTCCTAGGAGGATAAGGTTAGAGCTTTGTTACAAAGTTTGACATCAAAGCATGGTTTGACGCTTGGACTAGATGGCCTCAAGAATATATGAAATGAAAGCAAAGGTTCTACATTGGACCTTCAAGGATAAAAATTAGATCTCTATTATAGAGTATGGCATTTGAAGTATGATTGTAGAATTTGAATAGTGATTGTGTGCTATATGCATGTATTGGTATAAAAATCATGAAATGACAGGAATTCCATATTCTGATATGTTAGTTTGTTTTCTAACTAACTTTTAAACTTGCAGATGTCATGGCTACTAGTCTTGGTAAAAGTTTTTTTTTCAAACTTAGTGATGATATGAATATAAAAACATTGATATAAACTTTTGATTCCTAGAATATGTGGTTGAAATGATTTCTACATTTTGAAAATAAACAAATCAACATGATTCAGGCCAACATGCATAATATTGGCATGATAAGGTAATAATTCTGTTGAAGATTGCAACAAGAAACAATGAATAAGGCATCTTGAAACATCATTCCTGATCCTAGTTGGAAAGTGATCACCTAAACTAGGTGGGGCCCACACAGGTGATTTTTGTCGCAAAGTCTATTTTTAGACTATGTCCTTTTTTTAGACATATGGATCATATTCTATGAGTTGAAAGATGCTATTTGTGGATGGTTTGTCAACTTGGAAAAATATATGGAATTCTATTTTTATACATATTGGGTGGAATCTATTTTGAGATTGCCAGTCTAAAAATAGATATGTCGAATATTATTAGTTCTTAATAATATTTGGACTCTAAACATTATCTTATTCTCTTGGAGCACTTCAGTTAACTGCACAGATGTGGCACAGGAGTTGACAGAAGGAATTAAATTATTCCTAAGGGTTAAGTGGAGCTATTGCATGGATACTTCAGTTAGAACTCATGTGATAGAGTTTGGTGGAGTTTATTGAGGAAGTTAATGGAGTTGTGTTCAGTTTAACTAATCTAAACATAGTTGAGCTAGTCTTATCGAGTCTAACTGATTGATACACTAGTGAGAGTGGTGTGAATTAATTATTAATTAATTCAATAATTATAAACTCATTAATCAAATAAAGAATACATCAGTTAACTACAGTGCATGGATAGTTTCAGTGGAGACCAGTGAAGAGATAGGTGAAAGAGCAGTGTGACTATCAGTTGTGACTATAGTGATGCATGGTTTGCATCCAACACTCAGTAGAGATGCCTTTAAAGAATGCGTGAGCAAGGCTGGGGCAATTAGAAATCATCCAAAGCTATTCTTTAGCAAGGATTGTGCAGTAGAGGTAGGCTAAAGGCTGGCAAAGATCGGTGCATGGGATTTGCAAGATCAGGCTTGATTAATGTGTAGCAATTGGAGATTGTACTGGGAGCTTGTGAGGAGATTTTTATGATGATTGTTACATGATATCTATGACATATAATATATAGATAGTTGGGGGTTTTCAGCTTTAAGCTTTCCCATAAATTACTGTGTTCATATGTGTGAATTTTTATGGTTTTAATGTGTGCATGCATTTGATTTTATTTCGGCATGTGATGATCAATAGTAGAAGAGATTATGTATTGTGCATGAAGTCAAATAGTGTGTGATCAGGAGAATCTTGGATGTATAACATATCAGTTATATAATTTCTACATGGTATCAGAGCGTTTATCATCGGAGCAATTGCAATTATTGAAACAGTTGAGTTTTGTGCTGGTGGAATTCGAATTTGCTGTAGTGTTTTCTTGGTCTCGAAGTTGAGATGTATTTCAACGGATTGCGATTGGAGTATGCCCTTAAGGGTAGATTGAATTATATTTCATGGAAGGACAAGATGGAGGAGGTGCTGGAGGATAATGGGTCGAAGGAGTTCATAGATGCTGATATTCCTAAACCGGGTTCTCGCGATGCTGCCGCACTTGACGGATGGCAAAAGAAGACTGAAAGGTGTCGAAGGATTATGTTGGAATTTTTGAAGGATCACAAGTGTCTAGACTTCATGGTAAAAATTCTTCATTCTTGATGTGGAAATATTTGACAGATTTTTTCCAAAGAAAGAGCAACCAGAGGAAGTTGGCGCTCAAGGATAAACTCAAGAAAATAAAAATGGAGAAGAATGACACTATTTCGGTATACTTGACAAAGTTTGTCCACTGCAGGGATGAGCTTGGGAGTGTAGGAGTTAGTGTGGATGAAGAAGGACAAGTCAAGAAGGTTGGGATTCGAGCCAAGAATCTCTACAGACTTAAAGTAGATGGGATGTCTACGGAGCTTCCTACTGTTGGGAAGTGCAGGAAAACCATGCAATTGATGCTTAAGAGGGAGCAAGTTTTGCATGCAAGTGAGAGTGACCTCGAGATGTGGAGCAGCCACAAGATGAGGATCATGGAGTGGAAGAAACCACTCATGCAGAGAAATTTCTTGCCAGATGGGAAGAGGGAGTGCATGCAGCTATACCACCAAGTGAGAGGTGGGGTGACATGCATGAGTAATCCTAAGAGGAGATTTCTGGGAAGGATTCATGAGATGGTGTGGATCTCATGAATCAAACCTAGCTATGAGGTGCCCACAGCACAACAGTAGCATGATCAGTTGGATTGATGCAGGGAGATCAAAGTGACAGTGTCGGATACTGGAGCACGGATCAGAGTTGGCAGCAAGTGTAGAGTGCATGGGTGCAAGAGTTCAAAAGCGCAGTGGTTCCTGATGACATGTGCAGTTGGTACCAGTAGAAGTCAAAGAATTTGATGATATATGCATCGGAATGATTGAGTTGTTTGGATCCTATTCAGTTTCAGAGGAGTTTCAGAGCAGATGCATGGAGTTGCATGGCGCTTGTGAAGGTTGCAGGGCGAATGCATGGAGTTGAATGTCGCATGCAAAGACAGTCCTTTCTTGTTGAGAGGGAGTGTTGAAGATTGCAACAAGAAATAGTAAAGGAGGCATCCTGAAACATCATTCCTGATCCTAGTTGGAAAGTGATCACCTAAACTAGGTGGGGCCCACACAGGTGATTTTTGTCGCAAAGTCTATTTTTAGACAATGTCTATTTTTAGACAATGTCTATTTTTAGACATATGGATCATATTCTATGAGTTGTGAGATGCTATTTGTGGATGGTTGGTCAAGTTGGAAAAATAGATGGACTTATATTTTTAGACATATTGGGCAGAATCTATTTTTAGATTGCCAATTTAAAAATAGATATGTCGAATATTAATGGCTCTTAATAATATTTGGACTCTAAACATTATCTTATTCTCTTGGAGCACTTTAGTTAAGTGCACAGATGTGGCACAGGAGCTGACAGAAGGAATTACACTATTCCTGAGGGTTAAGTGGAGCTATTGCATGGATACTTCAATTAGAACTCATGTGACAGAGTTTGGTGGAGTTATTGAGGTAGTTGATGGAGTTGTGTTCAGTTTAACTGAGTTAAACATAGTTGAGCTAGTTGTATCTAGTCTAACTGATTGATACACTAGTGAGAGTGGTGTGAATTATTTATTAATTAATTCACTAATTATAAACTCATTAATCAACTAAATAATACATCAGTTAACTATAGTGCATGGACAATTTTAGTGGAGACCAGTGAAGAGATAGGTGAAAGAGCAGTGTGACTATCAGTTGTGACTATAGTGATGCATGGTTTGCATCCAATACTTAGTAGATATGCCTTTAAATACTGCGTGAGTAAGGTTGGGGCAATTCGAACTCATTCAGAGATATTTTTTAGCATGGATTGCGTAGTAGAGGCAGGCTAAAGGCTGGCAAAGACGGTGCATGGGATTTGCAAGATCGGGCCTAATTAGTGTGTAGCAATTGGAGATTGTACTGGGAGCTTGTGAGGAGATTTGTATGATGATTTTTACATGATATATATGACATATAATATACATATAGTTGGGGGTTTTCAGCTTTAATATTTCCCATAAATTACTGTGTTCATATGTGTGAATTTTTATGGTTTTAATGTGTGCATGCAATTGATTTTATTTCCGCATGTGATGATCAATGGTAGAAGAGATTTTGTATTGTGCATGAAGTCAAATAGTGTGTGATCAGGAGAATCTCGGATGTATAACATATCAATTATATAATTTCTACACGGTATCAGAGCGTTGATCATTGGAGCAATTGCAATTATTGAAACAGTTGAGTTTTGTGCTGGTGGAATTCGAATTTGCTGTAGTGTTTTCTTGGTGTCGAAGTTGAGATGTATTTCAACGGATTGTGATTGGAGTATTCCCTTGAGGGAAGCTCAAATTATATTGGATGGAAGGACAGGATGGAGGCAGTGCTGGAGGATAATGGGTTGAAGGAGTTCATAGATGTTGATATTCCTAAACCGGGTTCTCGCGATGCTGCCGCACTTGACGCATGGAAAAAGAAGACTGCAAGGTGTCGAAGGATTCTGTTGGAAGGTGTGAAGGATCACATAGTGTCCATCCTTCATGGTAAATCTTCTCCATTCTTGATGTGGAAATCTTTGACAGATTTGTTTCAAAGCAAGAGCGACCAGAGGAAGTTGGCACTCAAGGATAAACTGAGGAAAATAAAAATGGAGAAGAATGACACTATTCCGATATACTTGACAAAGTTTGTCCACTTCAGGGATGATATTGGGAGTGTAGGAGTTAGTGTGGATGAAGAAGGAAAATTCAAGAAGGTTGGGATTCGAGCCAAGAATCTCTACAGAATTGAAGTAGATGGGATGTCTACGGAGCTTCCTACTGTTGGGAAGTGCAGGAAAGCCATGCAATTGATGCTTGAGAGGGAGAAAGTTTTGCATGCAGGTGAGAGTGAAACTCAGGATGTGGAGTAGCCACAAGATGAGGATCATGGAGTGGAAGAAACCACTCATGCAGAGAAATTTCGTGCCATATGGGCAGAGGGAGTGCATGCAGTTATACCACCATGTGAGAGGTGAGGTGACATGCATGAGTAATCCAAAGAGGAGATTTCTGGGTAGGATTCATGAGATGGTGTGGATATCATGAATTGAACCTGGCTATGAGGTTCCCACAGCGTAGCAATAGCATGATCAGTTGGATTGATGCAGGCAGATCAAAGTGACAGTGTCAGATACTGGAGCGCGGATCAGAGTTGACAGCAAGTGCAGAGTGCATGGGTGCAAGAGTTCAACATCGCAGTGGTTCCTAATGACATGTGCAGTTGGTACCAGTAGAAGTAGAAGACTTTTATGATAGATAAATCAGACTGATTGAGTTGTTTGGAGCCTATTCAGTTTCAGAGGAGTTGCAGAGCAGATGCATGGAGTTGCATGGCGCTTGTGAAGGTTGTAGGGTGAATGCATGGAGTTGCATGTCACATGCAAAGACAATCCTTTATTTTTGAGAGGGAGTGTTGAATATTGCAACAAGAAATAGTGAAGGAGGCATCCTGAAACATCATTTCTGATCCTAGTTGGAAAGTGATCACCTAAACTGGGTGGGGCCCACACAGGTGATTTTTGTTGCAAAGTCTATTTTTAGACTATGTCTATTTTTAGAGATATGGATCATATTCTATGAGTTGCGAGATGCTATTTGTGGATGGTTGGTCAAGTTGGAGAAATATATGGACTTCTATTTTTAGACATATTGGGCGGAATCTATTTTTAGATTGCCAGTCTAAAAATAGATATGTCGAATATTATTAGTTCTTAATAATATTTGGACTATAAACATTATCTTATTCTCTTGGAGCACTTCAGTTAAGTGCACAGATGTGGCACAGGAGCTGACAGAAGGAATTACGCTATTCCCGAGGGTTAAGTGGAGCTATTGCATGGATACTTCAGTTAGAACTCATGTGAGAGAGTTTGGTGGAGTTGATTGAGGAAGTTAATGGAGTTGTGTTCAGTTTAACTAATCTAAACATAGTTGAGTTAGTTGTATCTAGTCTAACTGATTGATACACTAGTGAGAGTGGTGTGAATTAATTATTAATTAATTCACTAATTATAAACTCATTAATCAACTAAATAATACATTAGTTAACTACAATGCATGGACAGCTTCAGTGGAGACTAGTGAAGAGATAGGTGAAAGAGCAGTGTGACTATAGTGATGCATGGTTTGCATCCAACACTCAGTAGAGATGCCTTTAAATACTGTGTGAGTAAGGCTGGGGAAATTCAAACTCATCCAGAGCTATTCTTTAGCAGGGATTGCGTAGTAGAGCCAGGCTAAAGGCTGGCAAAGATCGGTGCATGGGATTTGCAAGATCGGGCCTGATTAGTGTGTAGCAATTGGAGATTGTATTGGGAGCTTGTGAGGAGCTTTGTATGGTGATTTTTACATGATCTCTATGACATATAATATATATATAGTTGGGGGTTTTCAACTTTAAGCTTTCCATAAATTATTGTGTTCATATGTGTGAATTTTTATGGTTTTAATGTGTGCATGCAATTGATTTTATTTCTGCATGTGATGATCAATGGTAGAAGAGATTCTGCATTGTGCATGAAGTCAAATAGTGTGTGATCAGAAGAATCTTGGATGTATAACATATCAGTTATATAATTTCTACATTGTATCAGAGCATTGATCATTGGAGCAATTGCAATTATTGAAACAGTTGAGTTTTGTGCTGGTGGAATTCAAATTTGCTGTAGTGTTTTCTTGGTGTCGAAGTTGATATGTATGTCAACGGATTGCGATTGGAGTATTCCCTTGAGGGTAGCTCAAATTATATTGCATGGAAGGATAGGATGGAGGCGGTGTTGGAGGATAATGGGTTGAAGGAGTTCATAGATGTTGATATTCCTAAACTGGGTTCTTGCGATGCTGCCGCACTTGACGCATGGAAAAATAAGACTGCAAGGTGTCGAAGGATTCTGTTGGAAGGTGTGAAGGATCACATAGTGTCCAGCATTCATGGTAAAGCTTCTCCATTCTTGATGTGGAAAGATTTGACATATTTTTTCCAAAGAAAGAGCGACCAGAGGAAGTTGGCACTCAAGGATAAACTGAGGAAAATAAAAATGGAGAAGAATGACACTATTCCGGTATACTTGACAAAGTTTTTCCACTTCAGGGATGAGATTGGGAGTGTAGGAGTTAGTGTGGATGAAGAAGGAAAAGTCAAG
Organism: Pinus albicaulis; assembly: GCA_034641835.2. Taxonomy (NCBI): domain Eukaryota; kingdom Viridiplantae; phylum Streptophyta; class Pinopsida; order Pinales; family Pinaceae; genus Pinus; species Pinus albicaulis. The sequence goes on along the minus strand of CM076575.1, from coordinate 649,052,539 downwards.
AAGGTTGGGATTCGAGCCAAGAATCTCTACAGACTTGAAGTAGATGGGATGTCTACGGAGCTTCCTACTGTTGGGAAGTGCAGGAAAGCCATGCAATTGATGCTTGAGAGGGATAAAGTTTTGCATGCAGGTGAGAGTGAACCTTGGGATGTGGAGTAGCCACAAGATGAGGATCATGGAGTGGAATAAACCACTCATGCAGAGAAATTTTGTGCCAGATGGGCAGAGGGAGTGCATGCAGCTATACCACCAGGTGAGAGGTGTAGAAATTTGAATAACTGATATGTTATCCACCGAGATTCTCCTGATCACACACTATTTTATCTTCATGCGCAATAAAAAATCTCTTCTACCATTTATCATTACATGCGGAAATAAAATCAACTACATGCACACATTAAAACCATAAAAATTCACACATATGAACACAATATGTAATGGGAAAGCTTAAAGTTGAAAACCCCCAAATATCTGTATATTATATATGTCATAGAGATCATGTAACAATCATCATACAAAGCTCCTCACAAGCTCTCAGTATAATCTCCACTTGCTACACACTAATCAGGCCCGATCTTGCAAATTCCATGCACCGATCTTTGCCAGCCTTTAGCCTGCCTCTACTATGAAATCCCTGCTGAAGAATGCCTCTTGATGAGAATTGATTACACCAGCCTTGCTCATGCAGTATTTATAGGCATCTCTACTAAGTGTTGGATGCAAACCATGCATCACTTATAGTCACAACTGATAGTCACACTTGCCCTTTCACCTATCTCTGCACTAGTCTCCACTGAAACTGTCCATGCACTGAAGTTAACTGATTATTATTTAGTTGATTAATGAGTTTATATTAGTGAATTAATTAATAATTAATTCACACCACTCTTCACTAGTGTATTAATCAGTTAGACTAAATACAACTAGTTCAACTATGTTTAGATTAGTTAAACTGAACACAACTCCATTAACTCCTCAATCAACTCCACCAAACTCTCTCACATGAGTTCTAACTGAAGTATCCATGCAATAGCTCCACTTAACCCTTAGGAATAGTGTAATTCCTTCTGTCAGCTCCTGTGCCACATCTATGCACTTAACTGAAGTGCTCCAAGAGAATAAGATAATGTTTAGAGTCCAAATATTATTAAGAGCTAATAATATTCGACATATCTATTTTTAGACTAGCAATCTAAAAATAGATTCTGCCCAATATGTATAAAAATAGAAATCCATCTATTTTTACAACTTGACCAACCATCCACAAATAGCATCCCGCAACTCATAGAATATGATCGACATGTCTAAAAATAGACATTGCGACAAAAATCACCTGTGTGGGCCCCACCTAGTTTAGGTGATCACTTTCCAACTAGGATCAGGAATGATGTTTTAGGATGCCTCCTTCACTATTTCTTGTTGCAATATTCAACACTCCCTCTCAACAATAAAGTACTGTCTTTGCATGCAACATGCAACTCCATGCATTTTCCCTACAACCTTTGCAAGTGCCATGCAACTCCATGCATCTGCTCTGCAACTCTTCCGAAACTGAATAGGCTCCAAACAACTTAGTCAGTCTAATGCATATATCATCAAAGTCTTCGAATTCTGCTGGTACCAACTGCACATGTCTTAGGAACCACTGTGTTGTTGAACTCTTGCACCCATGCACTCTGCACTTGCTGTCAACTCTGATCCGTGCTCTAGTATTTGACATTGTCACTTTGATCTGCTTGCATCAATCCAACTGATCATGCTACTGTTGTGATATGGGACCTGCCGTGGCCGGTTCGTCATGGATCACGCCATCCTCATGAATCTTCTCGAAGATCTCCTCTTAGGATAATCGTATGTAGCCCTGCGCAGTGTATAGGCATGCACTCCATTGCCCATCTAGCATGAGGTGCCTGCCGGAGTGGACTCTCCCACTCCATGATCTCATCTTGTGGCTGCTCCACGTCGAAGGTTCCTTTCCCATGCATATTGTCACTCGCTCCTCTCAACTTCAATTGACTGTCTTTCACACTTCCAACAATAGGAAGCTTCCGCCAAAATCCATCTGCTTGTGTTATAGATTCTTTAGCCGAATCCCAGCCTTCTGACTGTCCTTCCTCATCACACTAAATCCCACTCCAAAGCTCATCCTGTGATGAATTTTCAATTATGCGATAGTATCATTTATTTCTCCATTTTATTTTTCTGATTTATCTAAAATATACTTAAATACTTCACAGTACTCCAATAGTCAATATCACTCACGATACCATGTAGAAATTTGAATAATTGAGATATTATTCACCGAGATTCTCCTGATCACACACTATTTTAGCTTCATGCATAATACAGAATCTCTTCTACCATTGATCATCACATGCGGAGATAAAATCAATTGCATGCACACATTAAAGCCATAAAAATTCACACATATGAACACAGTATTTCATGGGAAAGCTTAAAGCTGAAAACCCCCAACTATCTGTATATTATACATGTCATGGAGATCATGTAACGATCATCATGCAAATCTCTCACAAACTCTGACACTAATCTTCCACTTGCTACACTAATCGACCGTGTTGCAAATCCGTACGCCCGTCTTTACTGACCTTTACCTCTACTATGCAATCCCTACTAAAGAATGCCTATTGATGAGAATGAATTACCCCAGCCTTGCTCATGTAGTCTTTATAGGCATCTCTACTAAGTGTTGGATGCAAACCATGCATCACTTATAGTCACAACTGATAGTCACACTTTCCCTTTCACCTATCTTTGCACTGGTCTCCACTGAAACTGTCCATGCACTGAAGTTAACTGATCTATTCTTTAGTTGATTAATTAATTTATAATTAATGAATTAATTAATAATTAATTCACACCACTCTCAATAATTGTATCAATCAGTTAAACTAGATACAAATAGCTCAACTATGTTTAGATTAGTTAAACTGAACACAACTCCATTAACTTCCTCAATCAACTCCACCAAACTCTCTCACATGAGTTATAACTGAAGTATCCATGCAATAGCTCCACTTAACCTTTAGGAATAGTGTAATTCCTTCTGTCAGCTCCTGTGCCACATCTGTGCACTTAACTGAAGTGCTCCAAGAGAATAAGATAATGTTTAGAGTCCAAATATTATTAAGATCTAATAATATTTGACATATCTATTTTTAGACTTGCAATCTAAAAATAAATTCCGCCAATATGTCTAAAAATATAAATCCATCTATTTTTCCAACTTGACCAACCATCCACAAATAACATCCCGCAACTCATAGAATATGATCGACATGTCTAAAAATAAACATAGTCTAAAAATAGACTTTGCGACAAAAATCACCTGTGTGGGCCCCACCTAGTTTAGGTGATCACTTTCCAACTAGGATCAGGAATGATGTTTCAGGATGCCTCCTTCACTGTTTCTTGTTGCAATCTTCAACAAGAGGTGGGGCGACATGCATGAGTAATCCCAAGAGGATATTTTTGGGCTGGATTCATGAGATGGTGTGGATATCATGAATTGAACCTGGCTACGAGGTGCCCACAGCATAGCAGTAGCATGATTAGTTGGATTGATGCAGGTAGATCGAAGTGACAGTGTCAGATACTGGAGCGCGGATCAGAGTTGACAGTAAGTGCAGAGTGCATGGGTGTAAGAGTTCAACAGTGCAGTGGTTCCTGATGACATGTGCAGTTGGTACCAGCAGAAGTCAAAGAATTTGATGATAGATGCATTAGAATGATTGAGTTGTTTGGAGCCTATTCAGTTTCAGAGGAGTTGCAGAGCAGATGCATGGAGTTGCATGGCGCTTGTGAAGGTTGCAAGGTGAATGCATGGAGTTGCATGTCACATGCAAAGAAAATCCTTTCTTTTTGAGAGGGAGTGTTGAAGATTGCAACAAGAAACAATGAAGGAGGCATCCTGCAATATCATTTCTGATCCTAGTTGGAAAGTGATCACCTAAACTAGGTGGGGCCCACACAGGTGATTTTTGTCGCAAAGTCTATTTTTAGACTATGTCTGTTTAACATATGGATCATATTCTATGAGTTGCGGATACTGTTGTGGATGGTTGGTCAAGTTGGAAAAATATATGGACTTCTATTTTTAGACATGTTAGGCGGAATCTATTTTTAGATTGCCGGTCTAAAAATAGATATGTCGAATATTGTGGATTCTTAATATTTGGACTCTACTTGATATCTTATTCTCTTGGGCCTTTAGTTAAGTGCACGGATGTGGAACAGTGGAACAAGTGACGGAGAGGTACAAAATGTCCACAGGGTTAAGTGAAGCTGGCCATGGATAATTGATTCAGAACTCATGTGACGGTTGTTAGGTTGATTGAGGAAGTTAATGGAGTTGTGTTTAGTTTAACTAATCTAAACATAGTTGAGCTAGTTGTATCTAGTCTAACTGATTGATACACTAGTGAGAGTGGTGTGAATTAATTGTTAATTAATTCACTAATTATAAACTCATTAATCAACTAAATAATACATCAGTTAACTACAATGCATGGACAGTTTCAGTGGAGACCAGTGAAGAGATAGGTGAAAGAGCAGTGTGACTATAGTGATGCATGGTTTGCATCCAACACTCAGTAGAGATGCCTTTAAATACTGCGTGAGAAAGGCTGGGGAAATTTGAACTCATCCAAAGATATTATTTAGCAGGGATTGCGCAGTAGAGGCAAGCTAAAAGCTGGCAAAGATCGGTGCATGGGATTTGCAAGATCAGGCCTGATTAGTGTGTAGCAATTGGAGATTGTACTAGGAGCTTGTGAGGAGCTTTGTATGATGATTGTTACATGATATCTATGACATATAATATACAGATAGTTTGGGTTTTTCAGCTTTAAGCTTTCCCATAAATTATTGTTTTCATATGTGTGAATTTTTATGGTTTTAATGTGTGCATGCAATTAATTTTATTTCCACATGTGATGATCAATGGTAGAAGAGATTCTGTATTGTGCATGAAGTAAAATAGTGTGTGATTAGGAGAATCTCGGATGTATAACATATCAGTTATATAATTTCTACATGGTATCAGAGCATTGATCATTGGAGCAATTGCAATTATTGAAATAGTTGAGTTTTGTGCTGGTGGAATTCAAATTTGCTGCAGTGTTTTCTTGGTGTCGAAGTTGAGATGCCTTTCAACAGATTGCGATTGGAGTATGCCCTTGAGGGCAACTTGAATTATATTGCATGGAAGGAAAGGATGGAGGCGGTGCTGGAGGATAATGGGTTGAAGGAGTTCATAGATGCTGATATTCCTAAACCGGGTTCTCGCGATGCTGTCGCGTTGGACGCATGGAAAAAGAAGACTGCAAGGTGTTGAAGGATTTTGTTGGAAGGTGTGAAGAATCACATAGTGTCCAGCCTTCATGGTAAAGCTTCTCCATTCTTTATGTGGAAAGCTTTGATAGATTTTTTCCAAAGCAAGAGCGACCAGAGGAAGTTGGCGCTCAAGGATAAACTCAAGAAAATAAAAATGGAGAATAATGACACTATTTCGGTATACTTGACAAAGTTTGTCCATTTTAGGGATGAGCTTGGGAGTGTAGGAGTTAGTGTGGATGAAGAAGGACAAGTCAAGAAGGTTTGGATTCGAGCCAAGAACCTCTACATATTTGAAGTAGATGGGATGTCTACGGAGCTTCCTACTGTTGGGAAGTGCAGGAAAGCCATGCAATTGATGCTTGAGAGGGAGAAAGTTTTGCATGCAGGTGAGAGTGAACCTCGAGATGTGGAGCAGCCAAAAGATGAGGATCATGGTGTGGAAGAAACCACTCATGTAGAGAAATTTCGTGCCAGATGGGCAGAGGGAGTGCATGCAGCTATACCACCAGGTGAGAGGTGGGGAAACATGCATGAGTAATCCCAAGAGGAGATTTCTGGGTAGGATTCATGAGATGGTGTGGATCTCATGAATTGAACCTAGTTACGAGGTGCCCATAGCTCAATAGTAGCATGATCAGTTGGATTGATGCAGGAAGATCAAAGTGACAGTGTCGGATACTGGAGCGCGGATCAGAGTTGACAACAAGTGCAGAGTGCATGGGTGCAAGAGTTCAACATCGCAGTGGTTCCTGATGACATGTGCAGCTGGTACCAGCAGAAGTCGAAGACTTTGATGATAGATGCATCAGACTGATTGAGTTGTTTGGAGCCTATTTAGTTTCAGAGGAGTTGCAGAGTAGATGCATGGAGTTGCATGGCACTTGTGAAGGTTGCAGGGCGAATGCATGGAGTTGCATGTCGCATGCAAAGACAGTCCTTTATTGTTGAGAGGGAGTGTTGAAGATTGCAAAAAGAAACATTGAAGGAGGAATCCTGAAACATCATTCCTAATCCTAGTTGGAAAGTGATCACCTAAACTAGGTGGGGCCCACACAGGTGATTTTTGTCGCAAAGTATATTTTTAGACATATGGATCATATTCTATGAGTTGCGGGATGCTATTTGTGGATGGTTGGTCAAGTTGGAAAAACATATGGACTTCTATTTTTATACATATTGGGCGGAATCTATTTTTAGATTGCCAGTCTAAAAATAGATATGTCGAATATTATTAGCTCTTAATAATATTTGGACTCTAAACATTATCTTATTCTCTTGGAGCACTTCAGTTAAGTGCACAGATGTGGCACAGGAGCTGACAGAAGGAATTACGCTATTCCTTAGGGTTAAGTGGAGCTATTGCATGGAGACTTCAGTTAGAACTCATGTGACAGAGTTTGGTGGAGTTATTGAGGTAGTTGGTGGAGTTGTGTTCAATTTAACTAATCTAAACATAGTTGAGCTAGTTGTATCTAGTCTAACTGATTGATACACTAGTGAGAGTGGTGTGAATTAATTATTAATTAATTCACTAATTATAAAGTCATTAATCAACTAAAGAATACATCAGTTAACTATAGTGCATGGATAGTTTCAGTGGAGACCAGTGAAGAGATAGGTGAAAGACCAGTGTGACTATCAGTTGTGACTATAGTGATGCATGGTTTGCATCCAACACTCAGTAGATATGCCTTTAAATACTGCATGAGCAAGGCTGGGGAAATTCAAACTCATCCATAGCTATTCTTTAGCAGGTATTGCACAGTAGAGGCAGGCTAAAGGCTGGAAAAGATCGGTGCATGGGATTTGCAAGATCGGGCCTGATTAGTGTGTAGCAATTGGAGATTGTACTGGGAGCTTGTGAGGAGCTTTGTATGATGATTGTTACATGATATCTATGACATATTATATATAGATAGTTGGAGTTTTTCAGCTTTAAGATTTCCCATAAATTAATGTGTTCATATGTGTGAATTTTTATGGTTTTAATGTGTGCATGCAATTGATTTTATTTCCGCATGTGATGATCAATGGTAGAAGAGATTCTGTATTGTGCATGAAGTCAAATAGTGTGTGATCAGGAGAATCTCGGATGTATAACATATTAGTTATATAATTTCTACAAATTCAATCTATTTATGCTTGATATAACTAAAAACTATGTGTGTGAAAACACATAAGAAGATCTAGTTATGACAAGAGATAAACGAATGGATAGTAGTATGGTATAGCATAGCATGGACCATGTCCATAATGAGCAAGAAAAGGGAATTTTTCCTAATAGACAAGGGACCTTTAGGAGCTTGAAAGTAAGTTGAAGAGTTGCAAGGTAGAGAATAAAAGGCTCATTAGAAAGAAAAAAAAATAGGAAAGGTTGAACACAATGCTACTAAAACACCTGTCATACATGCAAGGTTTGTTGCAATAAGCATCAACCTTCAGATATATGGAGGAATATCATGATGATAAGGCCAAAAAGGAACATTATAAGGCTATGTATAAATTATATATAAGTTCTATATCAATGGATTAAAGATGATCTTGTGATGTACTAAAACAAGATACTGAATCCTTCTACAATATTTGTGGAATAAAAAACATGATCACTCAATCACATGAAAGTAAGAGAAAGAAGTAAATCAATCACCCAACACAAGATGTTCTTGGGGAAAGTGACTACTCAAAACCCCGCTATCATATATTTTATAATTCAAGGAATCATGAAACAATACAATGGTGTCTCACACCGAGAAAATCATGCACTCCCCTGACTATCTCACTCTAATCCTACTCAAAACTGGCTTGCAATGCTCCAGCAAAATTTTCAAACACTTAGCCAATTCTTAGCCTCTACTAAGCCCAGCCATGCTCATGCAATCCCTAGGGAAATACACCCATATTAAATAGGAAATTCATCCTTCCTTGATTGTGAAATCCATCAAGGCCTTCCCATGACTTTATAATTGCACCCGGGCAATTTGCTAATAATACAACTGATAGTTATGTTCCCTTTAACATTTGTCTCAATTGGGTATTCATCAAAACTGAAACTCATGCAACTATTAATAGTGAATCATAAGTTATCTGATTGATCGCTACTTGTGAATTAAATATAATTTAATTCATTGGATCTCTCACTAATTCATCACTCAGTTAGAAATGGTTAAACTAATTTTAACTCAATTAATTTGTGTTAACTGATTACACTCACACCACACTAGTGCTACAACTGCACCTAGACCCCCAAAATATTGGAATCACTCTACATGCCTCATATTAGACCCTAAAGTAAAAATTCTTGAGCTAACTCAATTTTCATGACTTAGTTAACTGATACAAGTTGTTATGAGATGAAATTACAATTTATTGTCCAATTTATTAATAAGGGAAAAATAAATTGTATGCCCACATTTATCACTAATGTGTAACTGAATTCCTCACCAATGTGTGACTGGAATCACACACTAGTGTGTGGTGCATTTTCTTGTTGAATTTAAACACTCCTCAACAAAAAAGGGATTATCAGCTACCCTGATCCTGCCTCTATGGTATTCGAATTTTCTCTTTGCTAGCACTTTCGTCAAGATTTTTGCATCCTGATCCTCCATGGGCATATACTACAACAACATAATGCGCCTCTGAACATAATATCTGAGATGGTGGTACTTGATATCAATATGCTTGGAAATGTCATGGAATACCAGATTAATCGAGAGTTTTATGCAACTCTGGTTATCAAAATGTATCACCGTCGGATCCATCTGATGACCAAAAAAACCAACAAGTATCTTCCTCATCCATATGGCCTTGCATGCAACCTGACTAGCTACCATGTACTATGCCTCTAATGAACTGAGTGCCACTGATCTTTGTTTCCTACTGTTCCAAGAAACCGCTGCTAATCCTATGCTGAAGATGCCCCCTAATGTGTTCTTCCTGTCTAATGGACTGCCTATCCAATCTGCATCGATGAAGCCTTGAAGCTTCACTCCTTCTATCCGTCTATACCATACTCCATACTCTGTAGTGCCCCTAATATATCTCAAAAAATGCTTCCCTGCCTTCCAAAATATCTTGGTAGGCTTAACCATAGCTTCAATAAGCTGGTTAACTACGTAGAATATGTGTGTTCATGTTTTCACCAAATACATAAGTCAACCCACAAGTTGTCTGTAAAAAGTAGCATCCACTACCACACCTGAAGTAACATCCTCCTTGCCTTTGTAACATTCTTCCTCCATGCTTCATGTTGCGCAAAATCTGCCTGAGTGGGTACAGGAATATCAGTGTCAATGAACTCCTTTAGCTTGTTATCCTCCAATACTTCCTCCATATTTTCCTTCCATGCAATATAGTTTGAATTTCCCTCTAGTGCATATTTGAGTCTTAAGCCAGTGAAATACATCGTAGTTAGCTGCTAGGTCCAAAGAATGAATCTGCAAATTTGAATCATGTTCAACACAAACTCAATTTCTTTTCTTCTATTGTGATTCTTGATGCTTTGATACCATGCAAAAATTATATATAAGTTATATATCAATGGATTCAATCTGATCTTGTGATGTACTAAAATAAGATAATGAATCCTTTTATAATATTTTTGGAATAAAAAACATGGTCGCTCAATCACATGCAAGTAAGAGAAAGAAGTAAATTAAGCACACAAAAAAAGATGTTCTGGGCGAAAAAAAATGCTCAAAACCTCACTATCATATATTTTATAATGTTAAGGAACCATGAAACAATACAATGCTTTCTCACACTGAGAAAATCCTGCACTCTCCTAACTGTCTCACTCTAATCCCACTCAAAACTAGCTTGCAATGCTTAGGAAAAAATGACAAACACTTAGACAATTCTTAGCCTCTACTAAGCTCAGCCTTGCTCACGCAATCCTTAGCAAAATATTCCCCTATTAAATAGGAAATTAAGCCTTCCTTGATTTCACAATCCATCAAGGCCTTCCCTTGACTTTATAATTGTACCCAGGAAATTTGATAATAATACAACTGATAATTATGTTCCCTTTAACCAATGTCTCAACTGGGTCTTCATCAGAACTGACATGTATGCAACTGTTAATAGCGAATCATCAGTTATATGATTGATCACTACTTGTGAATTAAGTTTAATTTAATTCACTGGACCTCTCATTAATTCATCACTCAGTTAGAACTAGTTAAATTGATTTTAACTCAATTAATTTGAGTTAACTGATTACACTCACACCACACTAATTCTACAACTGCACCTAGACCCCCAAAATATTAGAATCACTCTACATGCCTCATCTTAGACCCTCAACTTGAAGTTTTTGAGCTAAATTAGTCTTCATGACTTAGTTAACTTATACAAGTTGTTATGAGATGAAATTACAATTTATTGTCCAAATTATTTAAGGAAAAAATAAATTAGACGCCCACATTTAGCACTAATGTGTAATTGAATTCCTCAACAATGTGTATCTAGAATCCCACACTAGTATGTGGTGCACTTTCTTATTGAATTTCAACAGGCTAGAAAGAAAATAAAGCCAATATCATGTTGGCATTATGGTGAGGCACATCTGAAGAAACACTTCCCTAACAGACATTGAAAGAGGAAGAATAGTTCGTGTGAATTCCAAGAACATTAAATAAAAATATATAATACAAAAAAATATGAGGTAGCATCCCCTCAAACTCTGTAAAATATTGAAATGTCCCTTCTTGAAATATTTTGAGGGACGTTCGAATTTTTAGGTTGCTATAAACCTTGGAAATGAATCTAACTAAAATTCTATGCATATATTAGTAATGGATACATTGAGCACTAGAACTCAAGGGATTGAGTTGTTGTGGACTAATGGATGAGGTTTAGATGGAATATTTTGCATACCTATGTTGTTATTATTAGCTACAATTTTCTTGTTGTTTTTTTTTTACCTTGAGCATGGCCATGCTACCTTTTTTTGTTGTCATATATTATTGTTGTGGTATTTTCATTTTTTTCATTCTTTCTTATTTCCTTTTGTGGTTTTGTCTTGGTGGTTTATTGGGTGTGGGAAAGGAAAGGAAAATGAGATCATGGAGAAGAGCTAAATAAAACCCACCTAGAAGTCAATACCCTGATTAAACCATGCACATAAGATAAATGGAAGTAGAGGGCAGCAAAAAATAATGGACCAAATAGGTAGACCTAGATAGGTCCAAACAATGACATGAAAACTATAAAATAGAATAAGAAGGAAGTTTCCTTAAATTAAACTATGTATGGATGATATGTGTGTGTTTATTTTGTCTTATATTAATATGAGGAAGATGAGAAAGTGAAATAAATTCATGAGGATGCTAATTGGTATGGAAGGTCATTAGTCTAGAACCATCATAATGCTAAAATAAGTGATTGATATTTAAAAATATGATAATTGTGTGAATGGTATGAAAATAAAATTTCTACTTACCATGTTTTCGGTAACATAGTGGGGTTACTTAGTGGATTCTATGATACATGGAACACCATTGGGAAAGTGGGTGGGAATGAAATATTACTAATAATTATCGTTATTAATATGTTATGTTTATGCTCTTAATATTTGTTGTGAGCATGAATAAAAATGATAAGGAACAAGGTGTCATGATACAAGTTCCTTTTTTGTGTGAATATTGTTAAAAAATGAAATAAACATCTGATCATAGCTATTTTTGTTTCAAGCTCACATAAAAATGAAACCAACCTGCTGAGCATAGTTCGTTTTCTCATTTCAAGCTCTTTAAAAAATGAATCAAGATGTCCCGAGAATGGTTCTTTACTTGTGTCAAGCTCATTTAAAAAAGAAACAAGGTGCTAAAAAATGAAAGAGGTCCTCCTCTAACTAATTTGATTCTTTGACTATTATGTCATAAATGTTATGCAAAGCCTTTCACCTGATCTCATAAATGAACCTTCATTTCATCTGCCTATAATTTTTTTAATGAGCTTGACACAAGAAAATAACTATGATCATGGAACCTTGTCATGGATTCCAAGAGGAAATTTCTCTTGAAGGAATACATGCCAAGGGACTCAATAGGGGGAGGAATATCAAGCTATAGTTTCCCCATTGAAGGGTTCATCATGTCACTAAGAATATCTAAGAAGTTGAGCATACAACTAGAGGCTCATTTTCATCGGTAGTGAAGGCATGGGACAAGTTGCCACATAATTTACTTGTGTTAGGGTGGATACCACTAAAGTATAAGGAAAATTCAGGTAGGTCGTATGGTTGGTAGTCATATCTATACCATTAAACAAAATCGGGTCAATAGTCATAATGTTTCCATTATAACAGAAAGACATCACACAAAAGAGTGTGGACATAACAACTTTCATGGCATAAACATAGTCTCTCCCAAGGAGAAAATTGAAATCCAAGGGGCCTTGGACTACCATAACATCAATATATATAAAAATTCCTTCCAAGGTAATGCATAGTTAAGGAAGGATCCATAATTTTTCACAATATGTTTTGTTAAAATCCAACATATTCTCAGTAACAAACAAAAGATGAGGGGAATCGAAAGCTTGCCAAGTGGTTGAGGATGGAATGCTAATAAAAATACCTTCATCTACAATAATGTTGCTCTAGGTGGATATTGGTGGCCACCCAAATATTCCACTTGGACCCTCACCATTGTTTCTTTCAGATTTTTAGTTTCCTTAATTGTAGCACACATTACTATTTTTTGCAGTTTTTTCGGGTCCTTAACTTCTTGAGCTGTTTTAGGGCCCTAAATGATGTTTTTTTGCAAAAATCGGGACCAACATGATTGTTTGGTCAATGTTGGTCACTCAAAAGTTGTAGTCCTCAGATATATGTTTCTAACAAGGTATTGTACACATCAAACGAAGATTAAATTCCAAAGTTACATCCCCGGGAATTTGATGTGCCAATTTACCCAAACGAGGCCCATAGTTTTGGCGCTTCATCTCCTAGGTTAGGTTTTTGGATGTTTATGGTTTTCCATTGTTTCTAAATAATAAATAGGCCTTTGAGCCTTATTTTAGCATAGTTCAGAGGCCTGTAGCCACCACATCGCTTCTTAGAGATAAGCTACCAACCCCCTAACTAATTTATTTCCATTATGTCTATAAGAATATTTCAGTTATGTGATATTAATGAAATGAAGTCTTATTTCTATCACATCTCTATGTTTATGCGTATCTTTGTATTTTATTTCATTCCTGCATAATTCTAGATTAGTGGTATCATAATGGTTTTCTCTTTCTCGATCCTTCTTTGCATGTCCCCAACGAGGTCAAAGTATAAGGAGTTAGGGCTCGATCTAGTTGGACCTTTGCAAGATTATCCTCGCAAACTCCAACAACCATCCATGGGGGAAGAAAAGAAAGATGAGGGAGTAGGAGATCCTATCAAAATATTTATTGAGGATCCCCTTGAGAAATAAGGGAACACGATGACGGATAAATTTTCCTAGATCCTTCAACATCTGCCCACCAGTGGCACATCTGCATCAAGCTTCCACTCTAAGGCGCCACTCCTTTCAAGGTACAAGTAAACTTAGACATTCTTGTATTTGAAGGCTAGATAGATGTAGACACCGTAATATATGGTTGAATTTAATGGAAGTGTATTTCTTGGTCCATGATTTCTCCGACCGAGAAAAGATTACTTTTTCAATCCTCAAAGCTGCCCCCCATGTCAAATACTGGTGGGAAACCTACTGTGAGAAAAAGGACGAGATGACACCCTATTTGTTCTCAGTCACACCAACTTGGAATTAGTTCTGATATGGTATCAAGGAACAATATTACCCCGTGGGGATCTATGAGGACAAGTACATCCAATGGACCACACTACGACAACAAAGGGATCAAGATGTGCAGGAGTTGACAAATATGTTTCATACCCTGTGCACAAAGTTGGGTATTAAATATTTAGAGAAATATTTGGTGCTCAAGTACTGTAGCTATTTTCATAGACACATTTAGAAGGAAATGGAGTTCCTCAACATTACCTCGCTTGGCACAACATATCGATATGCCGCCAAGATCGAGAAGAAATTTAAGAAGAAGAAGCAAGACTTTGGATCTATGAATCTGAAGCCAAGGAAAGGTGTCTCCAACCCGTAGAACAAGGGGAAAAACCAAAGTGGGGTGACTCAGAACAAAACCAAAAATACAAAGAACGACACGAGGAAGTGGTGTGAATTTCATAACAGCTCCACTCACAGCACAAGCGAGTGTCGGGCAAAACAGTCACTGGTGGCTGAAATGAAGGCATCTAAATCATATACATGTTCTAATTCTGATTCAAAACCAGACAAGGGAAATGAAAAATGGAAGCAGATCATTGATTTAGAACCCAGTGCCACGATTTCCACCACCAAGCTCTAGAGGCAGGATTTTGAGGATCCATATAAGGGGAAGAGCCTCTTCCATTCCCAGATGTGGATAAAGGGTTCTCCATTGCAATTCCTTATCGATAACAGAAGAAAAAAGAACCTCATTTCAGCAGAGGTCGTGAGGCAACTTGGTCTATTGACCAAAACACACCCACAACCATATACCATTAGGTGGCTTCACCAAGGAAGAGATATTTACTTCAACCATCAGTGTCTCTTTCCATACAACATCAAGCCCTTCATGGATGAGATACTGTGTGATGTTGATCCTGTTGACATGTTTGATGTATTATTAGGCCAACCATATTCATGGAAGCGACATACTGTGTATGAGCCTAGGCCTCATTTATTATTATTACTTTTGGAAATAATTTGTACAGGATACTGGAGGTAGTACCACCTTCGGCCATCTCTTTCAGTACTATAAAGCAATGCAGTAAGATTATTTCCCAAACCAAGAAATTTATTTTCATTATGATTCACGCACAGGGCAAGAATAAGATTGTTGCCGCAACATCCAAACATGGCTCCCCTGCACGAAAAAAAAAAGATGGACAAAGTTGGGGAGGAATACAAGAAAATTTTCTCCTCACCCACAGGGGTTCCTCTACACTATCGGGTCAAGAACTCCATTGATTTGACCACAGGTGCACTGCTTCCTAATGGTTCGATATATCGATGTTTTTTTCTAGAGAATGATGAAATCAAGAGGCAAATCCAAGAGATGTTGTAGAAAGGGCACATGAGGCCAAGCTCCTCACATGTTCCGTCTGAGGCTGATAAAGCAACCATATTTATTGAATGCATATAACAGGTCCACGAAATCTTGGAGAAATCCAATGCCAAGTACAAGTAGTGACATGATCAACATCGGGTACCACACAAGTTCTAGGTGGGAAACAAATTTTGGTTGCATTTATAGAAAGAACGCCTAACTAGAGGTCATCAGAATCTCATACCACTCTGATATGGAACTTACACCATTATCAAGGCTATGGGATATAATTAAATTTAGTTCAAAATTCCACCATTCCTTGGTATGCACCCGATGTTCAATGTGGGTCGCCTTCGACCCTACTTTCCACCTCTATTAGACACATCCGACATGGAAGAACAACTCACACCAATAGAGTTAAACCAAAAATACATGAAACAAGCCATAAATAATTGGATGATGGACACACAGATCAAGAACACCTGACATCAAAATATCAATTTGTATCAGGTTGCCAAAGCTGGCCAACTCCTGCACCAAGGAAAGTGGTTCACTAGGGACCAAGTTCAACAAAATTTTCTCATCTCATGGAGGAATTAAACGCAATGGGGACCATTTCTTCCTAAGGGGGGAGGAATAATCCAGGTGGATATTGGTGGCCACACACCTATTCCACTTAGACCCCCACCACTGTTTCTTTCAGCTTTTCAGTTTCTTAAACTATTTACAATTTTTGGCAGTGTTTTCAGGTCCTAAATTTCCAGAGCCGTTTTGAGGCCCTAAACGACGTTTTTTGGGAAAATCGGGACCATAATTATTTAATGGTGTTGGCCACTTGATAGTTTTATTCATCAGATAGATATTTCTATCTAGGTATTGTACGCATCAAACAAAGATTCTATGCCAATGTTACATCCCCGAGAAGTTGATGTACCAATTTACCCAGACGAGGCCCATAGTTTTGGCGTTTCATCCCCTAGGATTAGGTTTTTGGATATTTATGGTTTTCCATTGTTTCTAAATAATAAATAGGCCTTCGAGCCTTATTGTAACACAATTTATAGGCCTATAGTCATGACGTCTCTTCTTAGAGATAAACTACCAGCACCCTAGCTAGTTTATATCCATTATGTCTGTAAGAATATTTTAGTTAAGTGATGTTAATGAAATGAAGTCTTATTTCTGTTGCTTCTCTAAATTTATGTGTATTTCTTTATTTTTTTTTAATTCATGCATAAGTCTGGATCAAGTGAGACACACGTTCTTATCACAAGCCTTTACAATGATTTGGAAAGGATCGATCGAAGATAGAATTTAGTCAACTAATTCATCAACAAATGGTTCATAAATTTGAATTGTATGGGTTTCATTCTCCGATGGAAGAGTGGGATTGACAGAACTTGGAATGGGATTAATCACTTCATCAACTGATGGTAGGTTGGGAGAAAACTTATGGTAACTAGTTGGAAGTTATTGTTGAGAAACAATACTTTTTTCCAACAAATTTTAGGCTTCATCCACATGAGGGAAAAGGTGAGTTTGATGACTCCCTTCACATAACCTACAAAGAAACCTAACTTTACCCTTTTTCCCAGGAACTTTATAATCACTATTTGAAGGACCAATATAAGTTGATGAGAATATTTAGACCACACTTCTAATACTATAGGTATACCAAGACAATCCTTAAGAAGGTGGGTATCCTTACAAATATTTCAAGGGTATTTGGGTTTGCGATGTATGTTGGATGGTTCCTCAACATTATCAAGAGTCATAGTAATGATTGGTTGGTTGGATCCTTTATTATATTACTTATTCTTCTTCTTCATTTTCTTCTTATTCTTAGCTTCTTGGTTACTATAATTATTACTTTGACCAGGTGAAGAAGAAGAATGGGAGGAAGACATGATGGGAAAAGAAGGTAAAAGTTCAACATGATTTTGTTGTTATGGAGGTGAAGTACTCAATTGAGGCGAAACTACTTGGGTATTTTGGATCAATGAGGTTGAAAAAAACCATATTGGTAAACCTATCATGAATCCACGAAGAGATAATGTAGCATGTAAGGAGGACCAACATTTCCAAAGAAAGAAAAATGACTAGGATCCCCATTAACTGAGGTTCCTTGATTGGTAAATTACAAAACTATTTCCAACGGATTCAACCTAAGGTATACTAAGCGGTGAATTTTAATTAATAATTTTAACAAGATAAATAAATCAAATTCACAATTTAAACCTAAGGTCTCACTAAAAATTAAAAACAAACAATATAACACATGCTAAAAGCTATAGGGATTCAAAACCATGTAAACAACCTTTTCACTACGAAATCACTAGTTGGAGATGAAACCCAATGTCACAAAGATCAACATGAAAGGTTGCTATAAATAGAGCAGGTGGAACTAATTAGGAACATTTGTCTACTTGGGTGGATGAAACAAAGCTTGGGGGACGTGTGTCTTTGGTCATCATGTTAGAATTAAGCCACTAGCCTTTACCTTTATGTTGTGGGCATGGAACCTATCTTAATCACAATTTTTTCTTCATTTCAAGATTGTGTAAAAATGAAACTTATCTCGAGCTTAGTTTTTGTTCCTTCTCGTGCTCGTAAATACATGAGAATAATTTAATGAGTATAATTTTATCACTTTTTTTGTGCTCTTTAAAATTGTATGAAAAAGGAACCCCGTAGAGTCATCTTTAAGTTGTTTTTAATCTCTCAAAATATGAAAATATTGTTGAATAAATTTTTTTCTTTCGAACTCGTTAAAGTATACGAAAAATGTATACTGAGTATAATTTTACCCCTCTTACGGACTACGTAGAATATTTACAAAAAAGGTATACTTAATCATGGTCAAAAGAGTTCTCCCTTTTATTATTTTACACCTTTTCGGGCTCAAGGGACTAAACTTACAAAAATGAACAATATGGAGTTTTGTTTTTATCTCTTTTTAAAACTATCAAAATGTGAAAATAATTCAAGTTATCCCTTCACTGGACTCATAAAATGTAAACAGAGTAGGCCTTGTCAATCATGATTGTTGGGAAAAATACTGAGAGGGCAAGGGGGTGAATCAATATTTTAAACTCACTTTAACTTTTCGTTTCTTATTTTTATTTCTATATGCTATTGTTATTTATGAAACCAATGTATGTAAGGGACTTCAATGAAAGAAAAATTTGTATATCCATTTAACCAATTCCTCATAAGTTCCATCAGATATTTATCATTAACCAATGCATTATTAATTTCATCAAGGATGTAGTATGTAGTAAAGAGTAGAATAAACCATCACATATAAAAAAAAAAACACATGAGAACACCAAGATTTTTAGGTGGAAACCTAATGTGGGAGAAAATCACTGTTGTTTTCATCTCTGTCTTCTTTCTTATTAAATAAAGAAAATATTATTAAAGTCTTATATTGGCACAAACTCTTACCAGCACACAGAAGCCCACCTACAAAAGGATACAACCTTCTCTCATTCTCCTGCACCCACTGGAAGGGAGCTACAACCCCCTGATCTCGTTTACCAACTCCTACCAGAAGGGGGCACCTACCCCCTAAACAAGTTTACTAGCTACCACTGGAAAGGAATTTTCGACTCTCTCATTGAAGGATCTAACCCTCAACACCTCTTTTGGACCATGTTTCATAATATTTCATATTGGATCCACTTGACTCAAGACATAAAAAATGTAGGCTACCTTTCATAATATTTTCAAACTAAACCCACACCCATAATTAAGCACAATACTAACTGAATATTGAATATGAAAGACAAGAATTATAAACCATCATATCACATCAAATATGCCAAACCATACATTGATTACCATCACAAAAAAAAAATTGTTCTTGCAAGCCCTGATCAGGCATACATTAGAATGTATACAATACTTCTTTTAAGCGCAACCTCATATATATGCACTTCCTATGTATCATACATGTGCACAGATATCAGAATACTAAACATTGAATCATCAATCATTGAACCATTGCACCAATTACAGTTCAGTGGACCAATTACAGATTTCTTAACCAATCACAGACCATAGATCATTGAACCACACTAGTCATACTTCAATACTATTAACAACTAATAAATATGACCAAATTACCTCAATACACACTGTCAGACACACATCATCATAATAGAGACATCATCAAAAAACAACAACAATTAGAACATAACTGATCAAATGTCATCATGTTAAAAAATATATATTATAGAGCAATGGAACACATAAAAATATGTGGAAATACAAACACATAAAACATATAAAACAAGAGAGACATAGATATATTTGGTTCACCCAACTTGGGCTACTTCCACAGAGAAACAACCATCTCTTCCTTTATATTATCTAGCAAAATGAAGAGACACAACCTACAACATATCCACTGTAATAGTCTCTACTCTCTCACATAGTCCCCCTTTCTCTTCGTCGCTCAGAATACAAATACCACACACAACCACAATACAATTCCCTCATGTGAACCAAAGGGTTGAATTCTAGGGAAAAAAATCCTAAATTAAACATAACTTCTACCGTCAGATTATTTGCCTAATGGACGACCCATATTGACTACGAAATTACATTATTTTACAAGGCAATTTTACATCTATTTTTAGCTTCGAGGGCATTGCCCCCGAACCCTCACTAGGGGGGGCACTCATAAATTGTCGTCACCCCCCCCCCCCAATGGAGATCAAATGATATGCAATGTTTTCGCCCTATTAATAATAGGGGTACAACATAGCGATACATCTAAATAAAGAAGCTAATCAGGATCCACACCCAACAATCTCCTTCTTAGAGATGATTTTAGAAACTCCACCACTGCTTCATTTGATGGAAAATTACTCCACTTTTGACCTGGATGTTTCTCACCTTCATCATCATACTTGAAGACCAATTGAAACTGAGCAGAATCTCAGTTTTTCCCTGGTTACAACTTTTTTTAACATATCTGTAGGATTTTGGCTAGTGTGTATATTTTCCAGCTTCAATTGTCCATCTTCCAAAAATGACCGTATGAAATGGTACTTGAGCTATATATTTTTAGCCTTGGAACGAAATACTAAGTTCTTTGCAAGAAGAATGGAACTCTGGTTATCACTTTATAACCTTCTCATCTCTCGCTTCTTACCCAATTCATCCATAAACCTTAGTATTCAAATCATTTCTTTACTAGCCTCTATAGCAACAACATATTTTGCTTCCATTATTGAAAGTGAAACAACACTTTGCATTTTCGAAACCCAACTAAAGTTCCACCATAGATCAAAACAATCATAAATCATTCTCAACACTAACATGTATATGTTAATTCACAACAAGCCCTGTATATTGTTAAGAAAAATTTACTTGAAGACCCATATTAGAAAAAAAATAACACCTACACAACCATGCAATCATAATACAATGACTAACCATTCAATCACCACACATAAATCCTAGAATATCATTTTTCCATTAGCTTCTTCAGATAACATTACATTTGGCTCAACAAGCCTTTGACACAATATATCTCAATGACTAAACAACACATGATTACATAACAGAATCATTACAGAGTGGTCCTGGTCACTCTGCAACTTCATTTCAATTCTCTATCTTTCTTCTTCTCTATCCCTGTTTCCTCATCTCATCATGCCCACCTGAACTTCCAGATTCTCCCGCCTCTTTGCTCGGTCATCTATCTCTACTGCTCATTTTTTTGCTGCTCTTTCCCACTCAACTGTATCTATCTTTATGGTCCTCTGCAACTCCTAGTTCTCTTCTAGTTCATTCTCTGTCCTTCCTACAACTCTCCCAAAAAATTCACACAACCTGCCATCATTCTATATGTTCCAAAAATTCCTTAATACTTCAAAAACGAAGGCGCCAATAGGCCCTGACCACAGTTCATTGTCTCATCCTAGATTTAATCTCTCATGGGTGATGTCAGTACTTCTGGTACTTCCTCTACTGGTTTCATCGTTGTTGGTGCTTATGAAGTTGTTATCGTTGTTGGTTCTACCTGCACCAATTTCTCAACACCAACTCCTTCAGATGAAGGCCCCAATTCAGGGACTGTGTTGATGGAGGTTTCCTTGAATTTTTGAAATTTTATTGTCAATGCCTACCAATTTTCTATAAGTGTGACCGCCTGACTGATTAAATGGGTCATGGTGTCTGCTTCCAAGTGTCGGAGTTGATATCTCGTGATGGAATCCCACTGCATATCTATTTCATTGTTGAGTTGTTGGAGTGTTTCCAAGTGCTTTTTCACCAGCGGTCTGATATCTCAAAGTAGTTGTTTTATCTTTATTGACTCGTCCTCAATTATATGAATTTATGCCTCAAGGACTTCTACCTCATCATGCATATTTTTCTCAAAATTTTGTCATTTGTCTTATTTGCATCGACCAGTAAATTATGGAATTAGATTTGAATTAGATATACAAGATGATTCTTTACAAAAATACATCCTAACTAATCGTGGACATGTTTTAGTAGGGATTGGGATTCCCCTACAGTGTTGTAGATTGTGTCCTTGAGCATTATCACGTCAGCTACCTTTTGTTCTATCTCGAATTCATATGTTGTGACTGGATCTGGAAGTTCTTGCCTTGTTGCTGCCAGTTTTTGTTTGAGTTCTCAATTTGCAAAAAGAAAATCATTACATCTTGTCTTAATGTGATCACAACATCTACGACCGTGCATGTGAAATTGTTTTATGGGGAATTTTCCACCATATCTACGACTGTTGGCCATAATTCTTGGAAACTTTCAATATTATGCTCCAAATGATTCTACAAATTGTGTTTTCTTGGATAAGTTGGTCTCGCTCTGCAGTGAGCGCTACAATTTTCTTATGATATTGTTCGTACTCTACTTATAATTCATTGTGCAGCACGTCTGCTAAGCATGTAACTACTAGAATAAAATTAAAAAATTGGGCAGTCGTCCATCCCTGAAAATATTTTTGGCTCATATTGGATGGGTTTGGAAATATAGAATGCAATGGATGTCCACTAGCAACATACTTTTGTGAGTGTTTGTGTGGGGATGTAGGTTATTGATAGGGTTCGGATGTCTGCAGGCTTGGATGAATGGATAAGGGGATGGGTGGAATGGAAATGAAGGATTGAAGTGGCAGGGATAATTGATTTGGATTGGCTGTGAGTGGAGTTGTAATGCAGGGGTTTTCAAATGTTATGGAACCTGAATTGAAAAAAATGGATAAAATTGACCCAAGCTCGACCTCGGTGCTAGTAAATATGGTGACAACCTAGACTACAAAGTCAACTTCCATATATGTTTCTTTCATGACTAGTGTTCTAGTTGGAATGTAATTATAAATGGTTGTGGAAGTGGAGGTTTTTTGCGGTGATGGGTTTCACGAGTTGGGTGTAATGTTCCCAATTTTAGCCTCAAGATAAAATGGAACATTATAGTTGCACATTTTTATTTTATTTAATAAAATGGGGAAGGAGACACCTTAGCCCCTTTTAGATGAAGAAATATCACTCCTAATGTGAAAAGGGAGTGAATAAGGCAACTGAAATAAACACCAATGGTGTGAATGGAACCCAACTCACTTGGATTAGTCATCTTTGACTAAAGTCAAGAGCGCTGCCCAAGGAGGAGAGGCTTCCTAGAGAAGCTACACAGTTTTGGAGGGAAGACACTCTTGTGAGGGTGGAAACCCTAACTGGTGGGACCATGGTGGAGAGGAGGTTCCTTTCTTTATATGGAGGAGATGGAAACCCATTTTCATTATGTTATGGTTTAGAACTTCAAACTTAGGTCTGCAAGGCTTGCATCCCCGGGCTATTTAGTAAGGTGATGGTGCCCTCGGGCACTAGGGTGTTCCCGATCGGGAATCCCTACCTCTTCCTCAAGGAAGGATGAGGATTGAGCTACATTTTCTCAATCCGACATTGGCCATAGCTTCATTCATATTCTACAACATTATTTCTGTAGTGGAGAGGACATTGTGTAGCTGGGTGTAGCAAGAGAGGAACTCATGGAGTCTTCTTGGCTTGTTTTCTTCAGTGATGGAGGGATCTATTCATTGGAGGAGCTGCAAGGAGGATTTATGGGCTATATTTCAGATCAGTGGCATGAGGCCACACTTCCATCATCTCCCACTACGCAGTTCATGGAGGAAACTACGTTATTTTGGAGGAGGCAGTGAGAGAGGGTTTCATGGAGCTCATTAGGAGTTTGTTTCTGAGGCAAAGGGATCAACCCTTTGTATTGGAGGCATTATCAGAGGAGGGAATTTGTATTTCAGATCTGCCACAGCCTCATTCTCATTTTTTATCAGTTTCAGTGACAAATTGGTTGTCACATTTTGGGTTTCTCCGGCATTTCTAGCAATCTTTCATAGGTTGGCTAGAAATCTTGTATTTCAGCCCATTTATCTGTTATTGGGCTATTTCTTGTATTCCTTTAGACACATATGTATTTATTCATATTCAAAAACTTATGCCTTCATGTACACTGCGCAGTTGTAGCTACTCTGACATTTTGTGGAGTTGCATCTACTCTAGTATTTCACTGCTTATTCATTGAAGGTTGGATCTTAGAGCTTGAGTGACTTGTCCCTAAACTATTTCTTGTATATTTCTGCTGATGTATCATAATATAATGATGGCTGTAGCATTTCCCTCTTATGATGTATTCATATTTGTATAGTTTCAGATTCATGTTCTTATGTTGCTGTAAGCTCTCTCATTGAGCATTGTTTTAGAGACCTAGATTGGGGAGATCTGAATAACCCTTATAGAGTTATTTCTTTGAGCTCATATTCTGCATAGGATTTGTATGAGATGTTATCTAGGGAATCCTAGCATTTGTATGTCTTATTTTTGCATCAGCTTCCTTATAAAACGTCCTCAAGGACCCTGTAGCAGAAATTCCCGAAGTGGAATATTGCATATCCATAGCCAGAGTCTGTGAAGGGCCAACTAGCCTTAGGATTTCTCCCTTATTTGGAAGGAGTCATATCCTGTAAATTCCCCAACAGTCAATCTCTGAAATGGACTTGTGATGTCTCACTGAAGAAGGAATTGCAATATCTTAAGATATTCCTGATGGAGCAAAAATTTCCAGATTTGGAGAGGGCTCTCTCTATTATGCACGAAGGATGTGAACTTGTTCACTTTGGGTGATTGATTTTAGGCTAGTTGTTAAGTGTAGGTTTGTTTGTTTGTTTTGGGTTGGGGTAAGATGACTAAGTAGGATAGGTAGAGTGAGAGGTTATCAAATCAATTAGGCGATGGATTCTATGAAGTTATTGATATCTTGGTAGCGAATCTAGGTACATTATAGGGAAAATCTAGTGTAGTCAATGGATCTTTTAAGTTTATGTGTGAGGTGAAATAGATAATAAGTTTGGGAACCAAGGTAGGGCAAAGGGCAGTTAAGAATCCTTTGTCAAATAACTATGAACAAGGAGGTATTTAATATTGATAATAAAAATATACTAATCATGAGGTATGGCACACCATTTACTCAGTGACAACACTTTTAAACAAATAAGCATTGAAGATAAACAATCCAGTAGAACACGGGAGCAAGACAACTTATCTAACTTCAATGATTCAAATTTCAAGATTTGAAAACATATACGAAACAAATAGCATCAATAAATGAAGAGGGAATTCCTAAACATCATTCATTAAACTATAAAGAACTTCGAGGAAAACTAATAAGGATATTCAAAGGGCAAGATTGAAACAATACCTCTTTGACTTAACCTATCAATCAATACATCAAAGAGAGATTTCAAGATAGAGTTTAGATAGCATAAAACAAGCAGGGCTTACCATGAATCATGTTTATAAACTAGCATATTAATCCAATAATGAAATAGACAAGCTTAGGTGGGTCTAAGGAGCAATGAAGAATTCTTTAAGCTAACCCATTAGAAGAAAACATGAAAACAATAGCTAACAGGAGGACTGAGGTGCCTCAAGCAACATTTCTCATCCTATAATTTTCTAAGATATTGTAAAATTGAAAGATGGACATATGGAAAACAAGAAAAAACATGAACATATGAGAGATACATCACCATTAACTAAACTCAGGGATCCTGTAAGCAAGCCTTCATCACCATCAATCAAGGCAACCCATCCACAAGCTCCACAACACTAAATTGTTCTTAAACTTTCAAAAACCATGTATTTCTCTTAACGCAACTATTTACAATGAATCCTCATGCCTTATATAACAAACAAGGAAGAGGAAAACCAAAGAGAGTATCTAGAATCCTATTGGCCAAAAAGAAATATCATAAGTTGTCCTTGAGGCTTTGCAAAGCCCAAGGCACAAAAATATCTAACAAAAATATTTTCCCACTATAAATGGAAATTAAATTGAATTTTAGGCCTGAAATGCCTTTTAAAACTTGCTAAATGCACATTCTGTCCAGTCACCCATAGGAGTGCAGCACACTGTGTCAAACTCTGAAATTATGCTAGGAGCGCAACACAAAAGTAGGCCTTTTTGCAGCAGTGTTTTGGAGGCCTTCCCAATGTCGGAAAAGGATCCGTGATGGCTCGTTGGAAATCCATGGAAGTCTACTTTCTAGATATGCCTTTATTTATTCAATCCAACCTCTACAAGTTTCTCAAAAATTGAAAATGTCAAGACTTCTAGGAGCGCAACACATGCTCAGAAAAGTGGGCAGAAAGGTGAAAAATTGAGTGTTTTTGACCCTTTTGGGGGGTCCAAACAACTCCAACTGAGCTGAAATTTGGTGAGAATACTCCTATTATGATGGGGAATCCAAAAATTTAAACCTCTCCTCCTGAATATTCCCTGGGAAAAATCGCAGCACAAGGTGTGCTGCGCTCCTAGCCTCAAAATTTGTAAAAAACAAAAATTTGTTCAATTTCTCTCAAAATTGGTAGGTAGGTGCCTCATGGGTCCCTGGAGACCTGTAGAGAATATTGGGCCAAAATACCAAGCCTAGCTTGGCATTTTTCATATTTTTGTGCCAAGCCGTCATTTTGGGTAGTTTTGAGTTTTTTCCTTACAAAGCAGTTTCTTCGTTTATAGTGCTCAGTCATTCTTCTTTGCAAGGTCAAATTTCTGTTGGCCTTCTCCAATTTGGTCTCAAGATGTATGTTGGCCCTTTCAAGCCATGATTCCTTATTATGCGCAATTTATATAGCAAGGAGTTTAGTGAGGGGAGGTTGTTGCGCTTGGGTTGATTCTTGCTCCCTTTCTCGTGCCAAAGCCTTTCTTAGGCCCATAGTTCTAGGCCTCTTTCTAGACTGACCCTCCTCATCCTCACATTCTTCATAAGTTCCCATGTACTCCTCCAACTTCACCTATGCTCTTTGAGCCTCTTTCCGGTATTTGAGCGCCCTTGCTTCATAGATGGCCTGCTGGCCACTCATTTATTTGTTCTGCATTTGTAAGAAATGAACGACATCCTTATCTCTCTCTAATTCATCCTCCAAATCCATGATCTGTGCATTCCTGTCTTGTAGGAGAGAGTTTTCAATTCTTGTTTCATTTTCCTCATCACTGTCTATGTGAATGAGCTCAAATTCTCTCTCCTCTTCATGATTGTCTTCCTCCTCTTTTACTTTTTCTTTACCTTTGCCAATCATTTGAGATAAGGAGGATGGCATGGCCCCTTGCCCTTTGGAGGCAGCAAACACATGCCTCTCTCCTCTTTGAGGTAATGGTGAAAGGTGCAATAAGTCTTACTTGCAAAGCTTGATCACTAGTGACCTTAGGACTATTTTTATCCTCATGGATGATCTTTGTGTGTGCATCTTCCTTACCTTGTTCTTGGCTGCCCCTTTGATAAGCATCTTCACTATATTTTATGCCATCATCACTGTCAAGACCCTTAGGATTGTCATCCTCTATTTTTGCAATGCTAGAAGTGTCTTCATTATTGCTTGGTACATATTTGTCTTCATGAATGTCCTCTTCTTCATCATTTGACCCACTGTTTTCCCTGTCTTGCATATGGTCTTTACCTTTAATTTCAACCTCTGTTTCATAACTTGTATAATTTCCACTTTTGCTCTGTTCACTACCTTTAGAATTTGACCCTTTACCATTATGCATAATGTACTTTTGGCTGAGTTCTTCTTCACTGTTTGGTCCATTATTTACTCCTTTTTCTCGACTGTCACAAGTTTGTTGGCTGCCATTAATTTATTGACTGTCACTAGTGTGTTGACTATCTCTAGGCTCACTGTTTTCATCTTTGTTTTCTTCTTCATCAATAATTTCTTCTTGGTCACTGCCTTCATTACTTTCTTCTTGTCCATCCCTTCTTTCTTCATTTTCCTTGTCCTCTTTGCCATATTCCTCTTCTTCACTATTTTATTTATTTTAATTATCCTCCCCCTCACTTCTTTCTTCATTTGTATCATTGTTATGTTCATTGGCATCACTATTTTCTTCATTTCTATCACTGTTTTATTCATGTCCCTTGTCCTCTTTGCCATCTTTCTCTTCTTCACTACTTTCTTGATTTTCATCATCCTTTCCCTCACTGCTTTCTTCTTGGCTATCTTCCTCTTTGTGGCTATCTTCCTCTCCTTGAATATTTTCTTCATTTTTATCATCCTCTCCCCCAATGCTTTCTTCTTGGCCATTACTGCTTTCTTCATGTCCCTTGTCCTCTTTTCCATCTTCTTCTTCTTCAATACTTTCTTCATTTGCATAATCTTCTTCCTTACTTATTTCTTCATTTTTATCATCCTCTTCCTTACTGCTTTCTTCATTTTTATCATCCTCTTCCTTACTGATTTCTTCATTTGCATCATCTTCTTCCTTACTTCTTTCTTCATTTTCTGATTTCTTAGAGGAAGGTGAATGAGGAAGGTCTATTTAAGGAAATGATTCATGTGAAGAAGATAAACCAAGTTCGGTGGAGGGTGATGGAGGTTTGTGAGGGGGATTTTGAGATGATGATGGCAGAATTTGTAGAGGGATGGGTTGTGGAGTTGTGAAATCATCATGGGTGATGAAAACCACCCAGGGGATGCCTTGTTGTTCTATTTGGTGTGAGACAATCACTTTGATGAGGGAATGATGAAAAAGGCTTGACATTTGTTGGGATGGAGGCCTCTTTTGCATGATGGAAGAAATTTTCTCAATACTTTTGCAAAGGTAGTAGGGCATATGTAGCAGCTTGGTTTTGGTGAAGTGCATGAGGATTATTATGTGGTAGGAATAGACTCTAGAGAACCTACCCTCACAGGTGAAGTACTTCATAATGATTTTCATTAGGTGAACATATTTGTCCAATAGATGAGAGAATAGGAACAAGGTTTTGCAATTAACTTGACAACTTGGTTTCAAGAATGGGCGATAGTGGCTTAGGTCCAGATGCTTTTGTTTGAACCACCTTTCTCCTATGCAAGGTATTCCAGTGGCCCTAGAGATGACATAGGCAGTCAACTCAAATTTTACCCCGACTAGGTTTACTTGATGATTATGAAGGTTTAGGTAAAATAGCTTGGTCAATTGAGGGTGACTCTAGATCTTTTGTACTTTTTTACAGAATTCATAGCATCCCAATTCTTGAAAACATGACAAAATAGTAGGGGAGGTTATCAGCTCTTCAGTTCTTATAGGTTCAAACCTAATTGGCATCCCCCCCTTTCTTGGTTTCTTTTTAGGCCTTTGAATTGCCTCATCAATTTCAACATTCTCTTCTTCAAACATTTTGTTTTTTACCCTTGCAGCCTCAAAATATTTAAAGAGAATTGGCACTGCTTGAAGAATGATGTGACAATGGGGAATGAGATGGTGAAGTTTTCTAATTAGGTCAAGGCCCAACAATGTGTAGGCCAGATGTTTTCTTTATGTAATGTTCCAAAATTTTCATGCAGATAATTGGAACATTAATTTTTGCTAATTTCACATAGGAGGAGAATAAATGGGTAAGGAGACCCATGAATAATGAAAAGCACAACAAAATCCCTCATATTATGAGAAGGGATAATTTTTGAATTTGATTTCACAGCTCCATGGGTGAAAAGGGGCTATTTTGCAAAGTGGCTAGGTCAAGTTGACCAAAGTCAAACTACGCAGGCTATGAGGTGGAAAGCACATTGTGGCACAATGTAATAGAGAAGGAGGGAAGATTCCTTGAGAAGGAAAACCCTAATAAAGTGGGGCCCATGGAGAGGGAGCTCATAATTGTATAAGAGGAGGGCAAGACAACCATTTTTGCTCATGAATGGATTATTGATTTCATTGTCTTGAGAGACAAGGAGCATACTCCTGCTATTTAGCAGAGTTGCTGGGGGAATTCCTGTTTAGGATTCCTTCCTGCTCATGAGAGGCCTCTTGAGGAATTTATCTTCAACTTTCTCAACATCTTGGCTCAAGGCCAAAGCATTCTCTTCCATCACAACGTTATTCTTGCAGTAAGAAGACATTGTGTTGCTAGGGTTGCAGTGGAGGATTCCACCACATCACTCTGGGACTTGATTTGCAAAGAAATGAGTCTCCATTTAGTGGAGATAACATTGAGGAGTGTTATTGAGCTCATTTTCAGATTTTGGCAGTAGGCCAAGCTTCCTCCCATCTTCATCAACACAGTCCCTTCCATAGACTGTGTTATTTCAGAGTTAGTCTGTAGTGGGAGTTTTCACCATCACATTGGAGGGAGAGATTTCTAGTGTCAGGATTAGCCTTTCACTCTATAAATCCTTTGGAGAAGATTGATTCATATTGTAGAGCAGATTCTACCATCTCCTTCTATTTTGATTATGAGTTGCTTCTGCTACCCAACAACTCCGTCATTTTGGTATTTTCCCATTCTATGCATATAGTGTAGCCAATCCTCCTAAGGATTGTTGTATTATCATTGTATCATTGTTTTTTGGGGTTGAGAGCACAATCCCCTTCATTTCTTGAGCTCTATTGTAATATCATTATATTTCACATATTATATGTTGCAGTGTCTCCATAAGACTGTGCAGTCATAAATAGGGAAGTTTATGCAGCAGTGTATTTCATGCTTTCATGTACTTGTTCTTTGAGGTTGATCATTCCCTCTCTTAAGTGCTCTTTCCCTCAAGATATTGTACACTATTTTGCTGCTATGAGCTAATACAATGGCTATGAGTTCTTCTATCATTTTCTAATATTGAAGCAAGTTTTCTCTTCATGTATTTGTTTGCATATTGCTGTAGCTCACTTTTGAGTGGGATTCTTTAAGAAGCTCTATAGACAAAGTCTGAAAAGGGCCATATAGCCTCCGGATCTGACACTTCCTTGAGAAGGTGACATATCCGATAAATGCCCCTTCAGTCAATCTCTAGAATATATTTTTGATTGCTGACATACCTCAAAAAGGAACATTACAGTGGTATCAGAGCACCTTTCTTGGCTCAGCCTGTGGCCTACAAGCCCAAGAAAGAACAGTAAATAAAAATGAATAAGATGAGCTTGATCTCATCCATTTTTAGAGAAAATAAGAACCTCTCCAAGGAGGAGAATCAAGAAGAAAAGGAATAACCTTTCACTTCCTATTCTCATCAAGGAGACCAAGAAATAAGTAGGAAAAAGACTCCATCTTTTGGAGAAGAAAATAAAAGGGCTGAATCAAGGGCCAACTCTAGATTTTCCCATGAGGAGTGTGAGAATGTAGCTACACACCATGGGGTACAATGCAGTCACATGGCCAACTTTTCCATGAGAAGAAAATAAGAAGGCGGCATACCGGAGAAGGGAACTCTTAGTGGTTTCTTACATGAGTATGAATCTCAAACTCAGAAGTTTAGAGATCACATCTCTTTCCCGGAGTTTTGCAATATCATGGTAGGGAGGAGCAAGCAGCATAATGTGGATAGATTTCTTCTCTCTATCTTTTATGGGTCCCCTACACTTTCAGCCAAAACATGGGTAAAAGAGCTAGACACCTTTCTGCAACAGCATCAGATTTCTCAAGAGGAAGCTATCAGAGTAGCAGCGCTGCACTTTGGAGGTAAGGTTCATGGATGGGGGTTATTTGAGTCTTTTGCTTTGAAAAATGAAAATACTTATTCCTATGCAATGTTCGTTAGGGCTTTGATGGAAAAATTTTGTGGGAAGAAATATGAAACACCTGTGGAGGAAACAAACATTGCTAGAAAAACAAAACCTTTGCATGTGATGGAGGAATTCATGGGCTCAAGATCACTTCAGAAACCCTTAACGAAGGTTGATATATTGCATGTGCTTTATTGGAGGCAAGACCTTCATCTTGCATTTTGGCACAAGGAGTCATGGAGTTCTCTCTTTCAAGAGAGGATATCATTTTGGAGGAGTTGCCCACATATGTTGATGAGGGGAAGGGAAACAACGTTGTCAATCATAGAGCTGATCTAGTACCTCATGCAGAGGAAGGAGGAGCACATGCTCCAATAAGAGGGGTTATTTCATCCTTGCAGGAAGGTCCCCAGGATCTCATACATGGAGGTCCAAGCACAATCAGTGAGTAGCATGATTGTGCCATTTTGCAGCTGGAAGAAGAAGGAGGAGACAAAGAGCAGCATCATGTGATGAGAGGCACACACCCTTCTCAATTCCAGAAAGTAAAGTAAAAGAGGATAAAGGTTGTACTACGCAGGGAGAGCAGGGGCAAGGTTGCCAACCATATGTACAGTCCACTCTTGTCATTGATGTCTCACTGCATAGGGGCATCCCACCAGGGAGACCACCAGATCTATCATTGATGAGAGGAATCATGTTGTGGGATTCACTGCTCTTGGATTTTGGAGAGGTGAAGAGTTTGGAGGAAAAATTTGGCATGAGGGATATCAAAGTAGTAGACAACAGCAGGAGGAGAGCTACACATGCCAGATCAACAGTACTGTCTCTTAGGAGGATTGATCCTTACTGTAGATCTTCACTCTTATTGGGGTACTCCAAGTGTCTTGGTGCTTGCAGTATACTTGATGGCCCAGAGATAGATGATAAATGTATGGTAGAGGATATGGTCATCTACTCACATGGCAGATTCTTCTTGACTAGAGCCTCTAGTCTCAAGGAGAAGATGCTACTTGCAGCACATGAGGACTTATTTTCCATGCATCTTGATGCATATATTTCCTTGGTAGAGGAGTTCATTTGGGAGGGAATCCAGCAGGGTATATATCAGCATATGGAGAGATGCATAGCCCGGATGATGATGATGAGGATGTCATAGCCACCCTCCTACTCATTGGGAGTAAGGGATCACTTTCAATTGATCCATTTCAACTTAATGACTAGAGTACCTGGTAGAGGAGGTATACATCTGTATTATTATTTTCCTTCCTTTACTTTATATGATCATCATGTGGTATTGAGGAGGATCATCCTTTCTCATGTTTTATATGATGATGTACTTGGAGCCATTTGTAGCATTGAGATTGGCTATTTCATGGGTGGACTGTGGGGGAAGCCACATGATTCTTGGTGGGAACTATTGACACCATATTTTATCTTCATGTTTCCATCTTGTGAGATGATTGTGGCATCAAAGAAGTGGATGGAAAAGCACTTGTTGTTTTATGTTTTGATGCAAGCAGTGAGTGCATTGTGCAGGTTCCATGAGTGGAACTATGATCCACTTTCCGGTTGTCATGTGACAACTTGTTCCTATTTTTTCTTGCTTCCATGTGTTGC
The DNA here is from genome assembly GCA_034641835.2 of Pinus albicaulis. Classification (NCBI taxonomy): domain Eukaryota; kingdom Viridiplantae; phylum Streptophyta; class Pinopsida; order Pinales; family Pinaceae; genus Pinus; species Pinus albicaulis. The sequence continues at coordinate 649,019,437 of CM076575.1, read as the reverse complement.
TGAGTCTTCTTTTTACATGGGGAGCTTTGTTTGGAAAGTGGGATATGAGTTGGAGATGCCCATTGGGAGTATGATTCTCCCTACTTTGCATGGTGTAAGTTTCTAGGGAAACAATGGGTAGCCCATGATTGCCAAGATTCACCTCTTTCCTTCATATGGGAGGAGCTATTTAGAGAACCTAAATTTTTGGAGGAGGAATTTCATGGTTTACATGTTTGATGGGGTGGCTTGGGTCTCTCTTGAAGACCATTATGTTTCATCCATATATCAGCAGTAGCCCCATATGTATCATGATGAGGGAGGAACTCATTGGGTGGATATGCCCTTTGGGAGGAGGGACCTCCATTGTTTTTGCAGCTCATGCTCCAAGGGGAGTGTAGGAGATGATATGGTCACTGTTGTGGATCATTATATCTGCATATCCTTTTTATTATGTCAAGTTTTGAAATTTTGGAAAAAGAAAGTGTTTTTGAAAAAATATACATGAGGATCCGAAATGTGCTATAGTATAAGGTTTTATACTTTAGTATTAAAAAAAGATGAAGAAAGAATGCAATGTATTTCCATTTCCATTTTAATTTACGGAGCGGACTGACTTTAGATTGTTATATTTATATTAATGGTAAAGTCCGAGCAACTTCCGGAGCAGAAGTCGCAATCATGCGCAGAAGCCTTTGGATAAGCAACTGCGGGGGGTCAACTAGCCCGTCGGTTATCAAAACCCGACCCCCCGCAGTTGACTGGTCAGATCTCTGAAGAATGTCGATCGTCGGCTCTAATTGATTGCGGGGGGTATGGGTTGGATGTCTCCGCTGTACTCACAGACCCCCCGCATCACATCATCCGCCGAAGTGGCAAACAGTTGTCATCCACTACGCGTGTCCTTCCACGTCACCCTTGCATTAATTACGGTTTCCATTGTCTATAAGTGGGGTTTTCCGTTCTATTGTGGTTTAATTGTGACTATTTGCCTTGTTTTAAACTCCGTCCCGCCACATTCGCACCGAATTGTGTTTGAAATTCTTGTCAGCCATGGCCAAACGAGCATCCTTGTCCGGTTTATCCACTCTGAGCCCTCTCCTAGATAGTGAGAAAGATGTCCATGATACTGCGTCGTCCGTAAATCATCCTCATTTGCATTATCAAGTGACCTTGAACACCGACAAGTCACCTGTGTTTTCCGCTATGCAGAGTTCGGGAGTGTTGTCCGCCTGTATTCCTAAAACTCATGTCTTTCCTGAATTCATTTCTTGGTTGGTTTCGTCCATGTATCCCGGCAAATGTTTTGTCATGAACTCCCAGGGAGAAATTATTTTGCAGGTTTCAGCCCAATTAATGCGTCAGGCATTATGCTTTCCGGAGAATGATTCTCCTTTGCAATTCTCAGAAGATTCGCTGGTTCAATATTTCGAGGAGCTCTCAAATGAGGATTTTAACCGCTGCATGTCGTTTTTGGTATCGAGTCCGGAGAAGACCCAATTAGAATCGGGAAAGTTTAGTTTGGATGCATTTAATGTTCAATACAGGTCAGTTCTCAGCTATATTATGGAGATTCTGGGAAGAGAAGATGATCGCGAAGTTGACAAGGCCGCCCTGGGAATGTTCACTCTCATGATGAAACCAGGAGTGGTGTTGGATATCCCATCCTTTTGGCAAGAAGTAGTGAATTCTCAGTTGATTGCTTTCCCATTAACAGGTTATTTCATATTTCCCTCATTGATAGTTTACTTGTTTTTATATCAGAATGTGGAAGAATTCATGGGTATTGGTTTGAACATAATGGATAGCAACAAAAATAAACGGTCAGTTCTGCTTTGGACTGATATGGTCAGAAGGGAAGAGAACGAAGCCGATTTATTTGAATTTGTGGAACACTTCATGACCACCGCTTATAAAATTCTCAATGGAACTCTGCCTCCCTGCTTCTTGCCAAAGGCCCAGGAGTTCTTGCAATTAGTACCTAATTGTAAATATGGAGACTGGTTTGTTTTTGAGGATTATTCTGAAATAAGGCTATATGGAGTCAGTATTGAGCCTTATAGGCTTCCAACATTTGTTCCCATGAGACTGTTTGCTTTGGAATTTATAAGGCAAAGTCTCAATGTGGATCAAGTTCATTTTCTTCCGATGAAGAAAGGATTAATGTACAAGTTGCCCATGAGTGTAGGCCCTTTTGTTGTTAACACAAGGCAAGCTTATGAGGAGGTATCCAGGATATTGGAAGGAACACAATTATTATTGAGAGAGAAATGGGCCTATGACCCACATGGAATTATTTCACAAAGAAGAGTCGAGAATGGGTATGCTGCTTTTACTCATGTGAGTAAACCGGATTTAGAAAAGTTGGCTAATCCAGGAGGGCCAAGTTCATCACGGATTAGTATTCAAACACCTGTAATATTAGAAAAGATGGGCAAGAGAGGGAGAGATGATGTTATTGAGATCAAGGAGGATGAACCCCGAGAGGAGAAAAGGACTAAATTAGCAGAAGATCACTCCTCCAATTCACCTGGTTTTACTCTCCAGGTCAGTGATGAACAGGGTGCTTCATCTCCTAGCAGGCCAGAACTTCATTTGGAGAAGGCTCCCTCCATGAAGCAGGTGTTCTCCCAAATTGAAGAAAAGAACCAAAGAATAAAGGCTAATATCGAGACGCAAGCAGAACATAATATATCTGCTGACCAAACAAGACTTTCGACTGTAATGGATTTGGAGAAAGATCAGTTTAAAATGGCGTTGTCGCATCCGACAGGAATGTCTCTGGGACCCTCAGGCAGTTTTAAGGAGTTGAATATAGTCATGGATGTGAAAAAGATCCCCTTGTGGGACAAGATGAATCTCCACATGCAAACAGGTCAGTTAATTGTTAATGATTTAGGCAAGACTCATGCTACATCAGTCAAGACAGAGAATATGCTTGCTAAGGTTGTCAAACAGTGCAAGATGGAGAAAGCCAATGCCAGAGCGTTGACTATTCAAAATGAAGAACTGAAGAAAATCATAATGAAGATTGGTGTCGATCCAAATGATAAAAGCGCAATGCACAAACTAATAAAGGGCGCTGAAGCAGAAATATCCTCATTAAGGAAGAAGCTGAAATTGCCAGCTACAGAGCATTCGTTGGCAGCTGAAGTAGCAGAGGTAGAAAAGGAAAAAGAGGAGCTGCGACAGCAATTGATAAAGAGGGACGAAGAGCTTGATAAGGTAAAGCAAACTGCTATAACCTTACAAAATCAAATTCAGAACCACACTTGTACTTTTGATTTTTTTGCAGGTGTAACCGATCCACAAGTCCAGGTTGCTCAGCTGAATACAGAGTTAAAAATGGCGGAGAGAGATTGCAAACAGTCCCAGTCTGAAAAAGACACAGCTTTTAGATTGATGAAGGAATGGGAAGAAAAGGAAAATGAAAATGAGCAGAAGCTACATAAAGCTGAAGAAGAAATTAAAGAACTTAAAGAGAAATTGAAGGGAAATATTTCCCTTATTAGAGCTAAGGATCTCATCTGGAATGAGATCATTTCTGAAATACAAGCAAAATGGGACTCTATAAAGGTAATAGCCAGAGAGAGAAACATTGTTGCCGATCACGAAAAAGAGCTATCATCGGATAAGCCAGCTGCAATCAAACGATCAAATTGGGCCAAGAGATTCATGAATTTTATTAATTCCAAAACAGATGAAGAGTTGCAAGAGATGGGGATACAAGACAGGTATTTTTATGCTGAAGAAGTAAACAAAATGATCATTAAAAACGACCTTCTGAAAGCATCAGAGAAGCGCCTGCAGATAATTAAAGAGGTGATTAAGAAATTTGACATTTCGTTTGATAAATTGATAAGAACAGGTTTGCCCTCATGCTGGAAGGAGGGAGGTGAATTTATGTCCTAGAAGTTGTATGAAGATCAACTGGTATTTGCAAAAAGCAGAGCAGATGGCCGACATGAGAAGACGCAGATACTAAAGGGAGAAACAGTATTCAATTTCTTACAAAGACATTTCCTTCTGCTGTGGATGGTGAAAACGTTGTTCACAAGTAACCTCACACACGGTCATATTGTTGCCTTCACAGTAGAATATCATCGTTATAAGAATGCTCCAATAAATCAAGACAAGCTCTGGAAGGAATGTAAGAAATTCACTATTGACACAGAAAAAGGATTTCCCGCCAAGCAGCCACAAGTAACCGTGCAGCCGCAAGAAATCATTGAGTCAGCTGCTGTTCCAGGAACATCAGTTCCTTTAGATTAGGAGTTGTCATCTTTTATTTTGTTTCAAGTCAAGTGATGCAATGTAATGAAATGTTTCCGAGGCATGTGCCTCCGTTACAGAAAATAGTTAAGTAGTTATAGTTAGTTAGAATCAGTTTCATAACTGAAACCATTTTGGTTCAGATTGTATTTAAAGACATCTGAAGGAAGGAAGAAGGTTCCGAGTTTTGAACCTTTGAAGGCTAATTTTGTACTGAGCAATATCGAATGAATAAAATAAGTTTTGCAAGTTTCCAATATTCCATCTATGTTGAAGAGTTTTCTTGGTTTCCATTTCATTTGCATATCTGTGAATAAAGTAGAGTGATTAGAGCTGCAGGTCTCTTGATATTTATATGTCTAAGAGTTAAATATCCTTAATGGGCGCTCCTCTTCTTTAACTTATCTGTTTTTCACTTCTTCTGGATTTTATAATGGCAGTTTCTGTGTAAAGCAGCATGACAAGTTAAAATCCTGTTCTTTCTCTGTCTTCCATCTGTCCACTTCAATATAAAGGGAATATGGCATTGCATGGCTACTAAAGATTTGATATTTGGGAAATATATTACTAACATTTAAAGGGTTAAGAAACAGAGACACATATATACATTTTTGTGACATAATCTTTAATGTCTTGAGCACGGATTCTTGTACACAGCCAAGAATTGTTTCTCAAGGAACAACATTAATTGGCGCCGTTGCCGGGGAACGAAGAGTCGAAGTTCTTCCCTGGGTTTTGTTCTGCATTTCCTCTGGTTGTTCAGAGAGGAGGAAATAGTACGCTGTGATTTTTGAAAATAGCTCTGGCTCCTAAGAAACCTCACACGAGGTCAGACACCTCTCAGTAAAAAGTTCCCATTTTATCAAATCCTGAGAAACTTGTTTCCAAGAAGGGCCAGAAACCAAAAATAGTTGTTACACCTGAACCCACGTTGCTCGCACCTGGCAGCATTTCACACGTTTTTTCATCCAAGAAAGCTTCCAAGAAACTCATTTTCTCGGAAGAAAAATCATCACCGTCACCCATTCAAGAACCCACATTAGAAGAGCAATCTTTGGAGTTTGTACCTTTCCTCTTTACAGAAACTCAGTCACATACAGTTGCCAGCTCTTCTGCGATTGTTCAAAGTCCCATTCCCATATCAGTTGTTTCACCTCATTCATCTTTTCCCACAACTGGTATTCATTTTACCCCCGCTCAAGGAGCAGTTAACCCGAGCGCAAACATGGCAGTTCCTACAGCCCCTGCTTTCTTGATGAACAGATATGCACCTTTAAATCTACCACAACCATTGCATGATTTGCCTCAGGAGTACCTCAAGTTACTCCCAAGATTTACTGGTGAAGATGAAATAACTGCAGAACAGCACCTGCCCCTGTTTTGCACTTTTGCAGAGAATTTAAACGTTGAACATTTGGATGTTGTCATGAGACTTTTCGTTCAGTCTCTGAGTGGAGAGGCAAGGAAATGGTTCAAAGGATTACAGAATGGTTCCATTAATGATTGGGATGCTCTGGAAAGACGTTTCATTGAGAGATGGGGCGAAAAAAGGGACCATGGTTATTCTTTGACTGAATTTAATGCAATTAAGAAAAAATCCGATGAAAATATGAACGATTTTGTTAAAAGATTTAACAAATTGTATAATAGTTTACCTGTTGAAATGAAACCCCCTCCAATTGGAGCAAGGGTTGTTTTTGCTGGTGCTTTTGAACCAGATTTCAGTTTCACACTAAGGGAAAGGAGGTCTCCTACGTTGGAGCAGATTCAAACTGATGCTTTGGAGATTGAAGCAAATATGTCTGCTGCTGGTAAAGTTTCAAATAAAGGAAAAGCTAAGGAGGAAGCCTCAGCCCAGGATCAGAGAATTGAAGACATGACCAAGGTTATTAAAAATCTTTCAAATAAGTTGGTAAAGTTGGAAATAGATAGCAAGCCTGCCAGACAGAATAGGGGGGTTTTTAATCCCCAATTCAAAAAACAGCCTTTGCAAATTCTACAAAGAGAAAGGAAGGATCAAGATCAGGTGCAAGCACCTTTGTACATAGAAGCAGCCCCGTCGCGCTCAGCAGATGAAGATGATGCTCGAATTTCCGCTGTATATATGGAAGATGACGAAACAGAAGAAGAGATTGATGAAGAAAGGGAGAAGGAAGAGGAAGACGCTGAACCCTCATTTGATCAAGAAGAAATGGACGATTACTGTAAACAATTCACAGATTTTATGCAATCCGAGTTGCATAAAAAGTATGACCTGAGGTCAAAAAAGAGGTTAAGGATGCAAGAAAACGAAGAAAAAGAAGTAGAAGCAGCACCTACTCCTAAGGCGACTCCATTGCAGAAAGGTAAGTAGCAAGCTGAAAAATCCCAGATAAAGGAGAAATATTCTAACATTTTGGAGAAGGTGGTCACAGTTTCTAATCAGAATCTCAATTCGAAGAAAGATCAAGAAGACCCTGAAAAGTTGACAAGATCAAATCAAACTTTCAGTTTGTCGAAAGAGTTGGAAAAAGTAAAGATACAAGTGCCTCTTCTTGAACTCATAAAAACACCGGGTTACAAAAAATAAATCGCTGATTTCATTAATCTGTCCCAGCCTGACGAAGTGAGTGACACAGTGAACCTGCAAGAAGAAAAACCAGTGGTGACGTTTGGACCTCATGTGGAAGAGGTAGATTCGTCTGTTCCTCCTTTTTATATATCTCTTCTCTTGCATGATTTCGTTTTGCACAATTGTATGTTGGATTCCGGTGCATCACACAATCTGATGCCGTTGAGTGTGATGAAGGAATTAAATTTACAAATCACTAAGCCGTACAGAGATCTTTACTCTTTTGACTCGAAGAGGGTTAAGTGTGTAGGCCTCAGTAAGGATATGGTTGTTTCATTGGCCCAAATCCCAGCCAAAAGTATTATGATGGACGTTGTAGTAGCAGATATTCCAGCCAGGTTTGGAATGTTATTATCCAGGTCATGGGGAGCAAAGCTGGGGGGAGTTTTGAAACTGGACTTTACGTATGCTATTATTCCCGTTTTCAATGGTGAAGAAAGAAGATTTTATAGAGAGACTAGATTCCAAAAAACTGCCACCAAGAAAGATGCGAGTAATTCACCAATATATGGTCAAGAAAAGGACGACCTGTCATGTTTCATGTTGCAGGAGGTTGCAGAATTTGCTGAGGAATCTCAGGGGAAGCTTGATTCAGAAATTTTACATAAGGAATTACAGTCAGAAAAGCCGTGGAAGTGTTATTTTGATGGAGCATTTTCCAAAGAAGGTACTGGAGCGGGTTTCATCTTTGTTTCTCCGGAAGGTAACTTGGTGCCTTTTTCTTTCAAATTGGAGTTCGAATCTACTAATAATGTTGCAGAATATGAGGCATTAATTATTAGTTTGCAGACAGCTAAGCAGATGGGAATTAAAGCTATGACTGTGTTTGGAGATTCAGAGTTAATTATAAGGCAGATCAAGAATTCATGCCAAACCAAGCATCCCAGATTACGAGCATACCGGAATGAAGTATGGGATCTGATTGAAAATTATTTTGAAGCCTTTAATTTGCAGTTTGTGCCAAGAGAAGAAAACAGATTAGCAGATTCTCTGGCGGTTGCAGCAAGTACGTTCAAGCCTCCTATCAGCGTGAAACTAAGGTATGAGATAGAAATGAGACATAGGCCTTCGATTCCTGATAATATAAAACATTGGCAGGTCTTCGAAGATGATGAGCAGATTAAGCAGTTTTTGTTGATGACTGAGGATTTCGAAGATCATCAAATTGATCTGGAAAGTGATGAGGACGAGTTGGCTGATAAGACTTTTAAAAAGGAGATCGGTGGTCGAGAAATTATTCAGTTAAAAGACAATGTCTTACCCAGAGGATTAGTACCACTTGAAAGATTGTTTGGGGCTAATGATGTTGCTGTGGATCAAAGGCAGAGGAACCAAGATGAGCCAGTGGAGGATTGCAATTTGGGTACTCTACAAGAGCCTAAAATGGTCAAACTGTTCAAGGGGCTTCCGAAGGAATATAAAGAAAGGTATGTAGAGTTGTTTAAACAGTTTAAAGATGTTTTTGCTTGGTCATATGATGATTTGAAAACATATGATAAGAACATTATACAGCACAAGATTCCACTCAAGGAGGGAGTTAAGTCACATAAACAGAAGCTTAGGCAGATTAATCCCTTGCTGTTGACTCCAATCGAGAAGGAAATTAAGAAATTGTTGCAAGCCAAGATAATCGTCCCACTCAGGTATTCAGATTGGGTTTCTAACCTTGTACCTGTTCGAAAGAAAAATGGAGAGATAAGGTTGTGCGTGGATTTCAAGAATTTGAACAGGGCTTCATTAAAGGACAATTATCCTCTGCCGAAAATGGACTTTGTCCTACAGAAAGTGACTGGTGCTTATAGACTGTCTATGGTGGACGGGTTCTCAGGTTATAATCAGGTAGCAGTGGAGAAGGAGGATCAGAAGAAAACTGCTTTCACTACGCCTTGGGGAACGTTCATGTACGCCAGGATGCCTTTTGGCCTGATGAACGCAGGGGCCACATTCCAAAGGGCGATGGATATCGCATTTGTGGGAGACACGTTTGTGGTGGTTTACTTGGATGATGTCACAATTTTTTCGAAGTCTGATGAGGAGCATTTACAGCATTTACAGAAGGCCTTCATGAAGTGCAGAAAGTTTGGATTATCACTGAATCCGAAGAAGTCTTTATTTGCCCTGGAGGAGGGTAAATTATTAGGCCACATTGTTTCGAAAGAAGGAGTGAAGATTGATCCAGCCAGAGTTGAAGCCATTCAGACCATCCCTCTTCCACGGAGTAAAAAGGATATCCAGCGTTTCCTCGGAAAGATTAATTTCCTAAGGCGGTTTGTCCCAAATTATGCTGAAATCGTTAAAAATATTACTGATATGTTAAAAAAGAATGCTGAGAGAAATGAAGAAAAGCAGGAACAGCCAGTTGCATATTTTAGTAAAGTTCTCCGTGATGCAGAATTGAATTATAACATATTAGAGAAACAGGTGTACGCTCTGGTAAAGGCACTGAAAGCTTTCAGAACTTATGTTCTTCATTCTCAGATTTTAGCGTATGTCCCCAATTCGGCCATGAAAGATGTGCTAGTACAAAGCGATGTGGAAGGAAAAAGAGGAAAATGGATCGCAAAGATCCAGGAGTATGATTTAGATATAAAGCGAACCAAGCTGGTTAAAGGATTGGGATTGGCTAAATTACTGACAGAATCCAACTTCCAAGCGCTGGGAATCAATTTGCTGGCCCCCGTAGAAGAAACAAATGAAGAAACGCGTGACAGTCAGTCAAAAACAGCAGTTAAGTATAAATTTCTCTGTTCAGAATGGTATAAGGATATTGTACATTATCTGTGCTTTTTGTCATGTCCACCTTCCATTAATAGAGCAAAATACAGAGCCCTGAAACTTAAGGCTCAGCCTTATGTTATAATCGAAGAAAAATTATATTGGAAGGACCCAGCTGGTATGTTTTTGTTGTGTCTTACAGAGGAAGAGATTCCAGAAGTGATAAAAGAGTATCATGAATGCTTGTGTGGAGGGCATTACAGCTGGAAGGTAACGGCTCACAAAATATTCAAATCAGGTTTTTATTGGCCGACTGTGTTTTCAGATGTTTACAAGGCAGTTAGAAGCTGTCAAAAATGCCAATTATTTGCAGAGAAGAAAAAGCTGGCTCCTCTACCTCTTCTTTCTGTCTTCGTTGAATAACCCTTTAGACAATGGGGATTGGACTTCATTGGAGAGATTAATCCACCATCCAGCGGGCAGTTTAAATGGATTCTTACTGCGACGGATTATTTTACAAAGTGGGTGGAGGCAATTCCCACCAGAAAAGCTAATGATTTGGTAGTAATGAAGTTTCTGGAGGAGAATATTTTTAGCAGGTTTGGATGCCCAGTGAAGATTGTGACAGATAATGCTCAGGTTTTTAGTTCACTCAGGTTTATTAATTTTTGCCAAACTTATAGTGTGACATTGTCTCACTCCACAGCTTACCATCCGCAGGGCAATGGATTAGCAGAATCATCTAACAAAACATTAGTTAGAATTTTGAAGAAAACAATCAGTGAGAATCAGAAGAATTGGGACACAAAGTTAGTCTTTGCTTTGTGGGCAACAAGGATGACCACAAGAAGGTCTACTGGCAAGTCACCTTATGAGCTCGTGTACGACACTCAAGCTTTATTTCCCACACAATTGGTCAAACCTGTGATTTCTTTTCTCCAAGATGCCCAAGCAGAACCAAACTCCATGATACGAAGAATGAACAATGTGATGGAATTAAGCGAAAGCAGAAATCAAGTTCAGGACCGCTTGCTCACTTATCAGCAAAAGATGAAGGAAGTATTTGATAGAAAAGCAAAGGAAGTTTTGTTTCAGGAAGGAGATTTAGTTTTGAGATGGGATACACGAAGGGAAGATAAAGGCAAACACGGCAAATTTGATCCTTTGTGGTATGGCCCATTCAAAATTAATGAATTTAGAGGAAATAACACCTTCGTGTTGGAAAATCTGGAAGGAGAAATGCTGGATATGCCTGTCAATGGGCAATATCTCAAGCATTATTTCCGACATTAAGCAGTTACTGGTCCATCATTGTATATATCCGGAGTGTTCACTGTACATTTTCCATCAAGCAATTTTTGACTCCATGCCCGAGGTGAAGGCACTAATCTGCAGGTTCTTAGTGTTTCGTGGTAAAAACACTATCCCCAGGTGGAGCTAGATGTTGTGGATCATTTTATCTGCAAATCCTTTTTATTATGTCAAGTTTTGAAATTTTGGAAAAAGAAAATGTTTTAAAAAAAAATATATACATGAGGATCCGAAATGTGCTATAGTATAAGGTTTTATACTTTAGTATAAAAAAAGATGAAGAAAGAATGCAATGTATTTCCATTTCCATTTTAATTTACAGAGTGGACTAACTTTAGATTGTTATATTTATATTAATGGTAAAGTCCGAGCAACTTCCGGAGCGGAAGTCGCAATCATGCGCAGAAGCCTTTGGATAAGCAACTGCGGGGGGTCAACTAGCCCGTCGGTTATCAAAACCCGACCCCCCGCAGTTGACTGGTCAGATCTCTGAAAAATGTCGATCGACGGCTCTGATTGATTGCGGGGGGTATGGGTTGGAGGTCTCCGCCGTACTCACAGACCCCCCGCATTACGTCATCCGCCGAAGTGGCAAACAGTTGTCATCCACTATGCGTGTCTTTCCATGTCACCCTTGCATTAATTACGGTTTCCGTTGTCTATAAGTGGGGTTTTCCGTTCCATTGTGGTTCAATTGTGACTGTTTGCTGTTTTAAAACTCCGTCCCGCCACCTTCGCACCGAATTGTGTTTGAAATTCTTGTCAACCATGGCCAAACGAGCATCCTTGTCTGGTCTGTCCACTCTGAGCCCTCTCCTAGATAGTGAGAAAGATGTCCATGATACTGTGTCTTCCGTAAATCATCCTCTTTTGCATTATCAAGTGACCTTGAACACCGACAAGTCACCTGTGTTTTCCGCTATGCAGAGTTCGGGAGTGTTCTCCGCCTGTATTCCTAAAACTCATGTCTTTCCTAAATTCATTTCCTGGTTGGTTTCGTCCATGTATCCCGGAAAATGTTTTGTCATGAACTCCCAGGGAGAAAGTATTTTGCAGGTTTCAGCTCAATTAATGCGTCAGGCATTATGCTTTCCGGAGAATGATTCTCCTTTGCAATTCTCAGAAGATTCGCTGGTTCAATATTTCGAGGAGCTCTCAAATGAGGAATTTAACCGCTGCATGTCATTTTTGGTATCGAGTCCAGAGAAGACCCAGTTTGGATCGGGAAAGTTTGGTTTGGATGCATTTAATGTTCAATACAGGTCAATTCTCAGCTGTATTATGGAGATTCTGGGGAGAGAAGATGATTGCGAAGTTGACAAGGCAGCTCTGGGGATGTTTACTCTCATGATGAAAACAGGAGTGGTGTTAGATATTCCATCCTTTTGGCAAGAAGTGGTGAATTCTCAGTTGCTTTCTTTCCCACTAACAGGTTATTTCAGATTTCCCTCATTAATAGTTTACTTGTTTTTATACCAGAATGTGGAAGAATTCATGGGTATTGGTTTGAACATAATGGATATCAACAAAAATAAACAGTCAGTTCTACTTTGGACTGATTTGATCAGAAGAGAAGAGAATGAAGCTGGTTTATTTGAATTTGTGGAACACTTTATGACCACCGCTTATAAAATTCTCAATGGAACTCGGCCTCCCTGTTTCTTGCCAAAGGCCCAGGAGTTCTTGCAATTAGGACCTAATTGTAGATATGGAGACTGGTTTGTTTTTGAGGACTATTCTGAAATAAGGCTATATGGAGTAGGTGTTGAGCCTTATAGGCTTCCAACATTTGTTCCCATGAGACTGTTTGCTCTGGAATTTATAAGGCAAACTCTCAATGTGGATCAAGTTCATTTTCTTCCAATGAAGAAGGGGTTAATGTACAAGTTGCCCATGAGTGTAGGTCCTTTTGTCGTTAACACAAGGCAAGCTTATGAGGAGGTATCAAGGATATTGGAAGGAACACAGTTATTATTGGGAGAGAAATGGGCCTATGATCCACATGCGATTATTTCACAAAGAAGGGTCGAGAACGGTTATGCTGCTTTTACTCATGTGAGTAAACCGGATTTAGAGAAGTTGGCTAATCCAGGAGGGCCAAGTTTATCACGGATTAGTATTCAAACACCTGTAATATTGGAAAAGATGGGCAAGAGAGTGAGAGATGATGTTATTGAGATTGATGAGGAAGAACCCCGAGAGGAGAAAAGGACTAAATTAGCAGAAGATCACTCCTCCAATTCACCTGGTTTCACTCTCCAGGTCAGTGAAGAACAGGGTGCTTCATCTCCTAGCAGATCAGAACTTCAGTTGGAGAAGGCTCCTTCCATGAAGCAGGTGTTCTCCCAAATTGAAGAAAAGAATCAAAGAATAAAGGCCAATATAGAGACACAAGCAGAACATCATATATCTGCTGACCAAACAAGACTATTGACTGTAATGGATTTGGAGAAAGATCAGTTCAAAATGGCGCTGTCGCATCCGACAGGAATGTCTCTGGGACCCTCAGGCAGTTTTAAGGAGTTGAATATTGTTATGGATGTGAAGAAGATCCCCTTGTGGGACAAGATGAATCTCCATATGCAAACATGTCAGTTAATTGTTAATGATTTGGGTAAGACTCATGCTACATCAGTCAAGACAGAGAATACGCTTGCTAAGGTTGTCAAACAGTGCAAGATGGAGAAAGCCAATGCTAGAGCGTTGACTACTCAAAATGAAGAACTAAAGAAAATCATAATGAAGATTGGCGTTGATCCAAATGATAAAAGCGCAATGCACAAACTAATAAAGGGCGCAGAAGCAGAAATATCTTCATTAAGGAAGAAGCTGAAATTGCCAGCTGCAGAGCATTCGTTGGCAGCTGAAGTAGCAGAGGTAGAAAAGGAAAAAGAGGAGTTGCGACAAAAATTGATAAAGAAGGACGAAGAGCTTGATAAGGTAAAGCAAACTGCTATAACCTTACAAAATCAAATTCAGAACCACACTTGTACTTTTGATTTTTCTGCAGGTGTAGCCGACCCACAAGCCCAAGTTGCTCAACTGAATACAGAGTTAAAAATGGCAGAGAGAGATTGCAAACAGGCCCAGTCTGAGCGGGACACAGCTCTTAGATTGATGCAGGGATGGGAAGGAAAGGCAAATGAAAATGAGCAAAAGCTACATAAATCTGAAGAAGAAATTAAAGAACTCAAGGAGAAATTGAAGGGAAATATTTCCCTTATTAAAGCTAAGGATCTCATCTGGAATGAGATCATTTCTGAAATACAAGCAAAATGGGACTCCATAAAAGTAATTGCCAGAGAGAAAAACATTGTTGCTGATCATGAAAAAGAGTTGTCATCGGATAAGCCAGCTGCAATCAAAAGATCAAATTGGGCCAAGAGATTCATGAATTTTATTAATTCCAAAACAGATGAAGAGTTGCAAGAGATGGGGATACAAGACAGGTATTTTTATGCTGAAGAATTAGACAAAATGATCATTAAAAATGACCTTCTGAAAGCATCAGAGAAGCAGCTACAGGTAATTAAAGAGATGATTAAGAAATTTGACATTTCGTTTGATAAATTGATAAGAACTGGTTTGCCCTCATGCTGGAAGGAGGGAGGTGAATTTATGTCCTGGAAGTTGTATGAAGATCAACTGGTATTTGCAAAAAGCAGAGCAGATGGCCGACATGAGAAGACGCAGATACTAAAGGGAGAAACAGTATTCAATTTCTTACAAAGACATTTCCTTCTGCTGTGGATGGTGAAAACATTGTTCACAAGTAACCTCACTCACAGTCATATTGTTGCCTTCACAGTAGAATATCATCGTTATAAAAATGCTCCAATAACTCAAGACAAGCTCTGGAAGGATTGTAAGAAATTCACTATTGATACAGAAAAAGGATTTCCCGCCAAGCAGCCACAAGTAACCGTACAGCCACAAGAAATCATTGAGTCAGCTACTGTTCCAGGAACATCAGTTCCTTTAGATTAGGAGTTGTCATCTTTTATTTTGTTTCAAGTCAAATGATGCAATGTAATGAAATGTTTCCGAGGCATATACCTCCGTTACAGAAAGTAGTTAAGTAGTTACAGTTAGTTAGAATCAGTTTTATAACTGAAACCATTTTGGTTCAGATTGTATTTAAAGACATCTTAAGGAAGGAAGAAGGTTCCGAGTTTTGAACCTTTGAAGGCTAAATTTTGTACTGAGCAATATCGAATGAATAAAGAAGTTTTGCAAGTTTCCAATATTCCATCTATGTTGAAGAGTTTTCTTGGTTTCCGTTTCATTTGCATTTCTGTGAATAAAGTAGAGTGATTAGAGCTGCAGGTCTCTTGATATTTATATGTCTAAGAGTTAAATATCCTTAATGGGCGCTCCTCTTCTTTAACTTATCTGTTTTTCACTTCTTCTGGATTTTATAATGGCAGTTTCTGTGTAAAGCAGCATGACAAGTTAAAATCCTTTTCTTTCTCTGTCTTCCATCTGTCCACTTCAATATAAAGGGAATATGGCATTGCATGGCTACTAAAGATTTGATATTTGGGAAATATATTACTAACATTTAAAGGGTTAAGAAACAGAGACACATATATACATTTTTGTGACATAATCTTTAATGTCTTGATCACGGATTCTTGTACACAGCCAAGAATTGTTTCTCAAGGAACAACAGTCACCATGTTCAACCATTTTTTTTTCCATGAAGTGAACCATATGACTGTTTGGATTCCATATGATGATGAATTCCAACTCATCACATATGAGATGATTTGGGCCAGCTTGATTTGCAGCGTTGGAGGAGAGGTCCTTGGGGATCTAGACTTCATATTGCCTCTTGAAGGAAACATTATTGCAGCCTGAGTTCAGCTTGCACTCCACATTTATCATGAGCGGAGAAGAGGATAGCGTGGGGTAGGCCATGAAGCTTACCATGTTCAAAATTTCAGCCCACCTATTCCACATGAGCACAAGGTGGAGGATTATTTTAAGGAGTTGCCTAGTTGGAAGGTGACTCATTTTGCATGCCTCATAGCTTGGAGATGGAGGATCCACATGAGGAAGATGTTCCTCAAACACTTCACATACTCCATGCCTTGAGAGGAGGCTTTGTGGTTCTTTCCATGCAGTTTCTTGAGGACAAGCAACATTTGGGAGGGGAGGACTATAATGTTCTAAAATTTTCATGCAGATAATTGGAACATTAATTTTTGCTAATTTCACATAGGAGGAGAATAAATGGGTAAGGAGACCCATGAATAATGAAAAGCACAACAAAATTCCTCATATTATGAGAAGGGATCATTTTTGAATTTGATTTCACACCTCCATGGGTGAAAAGGGGCTATTTTTCAAAGTGGCTAGGTCAAGTTGACGAAAGTCAAAATGCGCAGGCTATGAGGTGGAAAGCACAATGTGGTACAATGCAATAGAGAAGGAGGGAAGAATCCTTGAGAAGGAAAACCATAATAAAGTGGGGCCCATGGAGAGGGAGCTCACAATTGTATAAGAGGAGGGCAAGAAAACCATTTATGCTCATGAATGGATTATTGATTTTATTGTCTTGAGAGATAAGGAGCATACTCCTGCTATTTAGCAGAGTTGTTGGGGGAATTCCTGTTTAGGATTCCTTCCTCCTCAAGAGAGGCCTTTCGAGGAATTGATCTTCATCTTTCTCAACATCTTGGCTCAAGGCCAAAGCATTCTCTTCCATCACAGCATTATTGTTGCAATAAGAAGACATTGTGTTGCTGGGGTTGCAGTGGAGGCTTCCACCACATCACTCCGGGACTTGATTTGTAGAGAAAGGAGTCTCCATTTAGTGGAGATAAAATTGAGGAGTGATATTGAGCTCATTTACAAATTTTGGTAGCAGGCCAAGCTTCCTCCCATCTTCATCAGCGCAGTCCCTTCCATAGACTGCATTATTTCAAAGTTAGTCTGCAGTGGGGTTTTGCACCATCACATTGGAGGGAGAGATTTCCAGTGTCGGGATCAGCCTTGCACTCTGGAAATCCTTTGGAGGAGATTGATTCAGATTGTAGAGCAGATTATACCATCTCCTTCTATTTTGATTATGAGTTGTTGTTGCTACCCAGCAACTCTGGCATTTTGTATTTTCCCATTCTATGCATATAGTGTATCCAATCCTCCTAAGGATTGTTGTATTATCATTGCATCATTGTTTTCTAGGGTTGAGAGCACACTCTCCCTCATTTCTTGAGATCTATTGTAATATCATTATATTTCACATATTATATGTTGCAGTGTCTCCATAAGACTACGCAATCATAGCCAGGGTAGTTTATGCAACAGTGTATTTCATGCTTTCATGTACTTGTTCTTTGAGGTTGATCATTCCCTCTCTTGAGTTATCTTTCCCTCAAGATATTGTACATTTATTTTTCTACTATGAGCTAATACAATGGCTGTGAGTTCTTCTATCATTTTCTGAGATTGAAGCAAGTTTTATCTTCATGTCTTTGTTTGCATATTGTTGTAGCTCACTTTTGAGGGGGATTCTTCAAGAAGATCTATAGACAGAGTCTAAAAAGGGCCAGATAGCCTCCGAATCTCACACTTCCTTGAGAAGGTGACATATCCAGTAAATTCCCCTTCAGTCAAACTCTGGAATAGATTGCTGATTGTTGACATACCTCAAAAAGGAACATTACACTTTAGGATTTTACTACCTACTCCAAACAACTTTCAAATTTTCTTTGTGACCTTATCTTTAGAAAAACATGAACATGTAGGAAAAATTTTTAAAATACCTCTTCAAAAGGCCTCCATAGTAGAAAAATAGCTTAGAAAACCTTTTCGGGCAGCTTAGATCACCCTATGAACGCGTTTTCATGGAGAGGTTAAAAACTGTGGCAGCAGCGAAGCATAACTCCTATTGGGTGGCCTTGAACGTGATTTTGTGTACAGGTCGAAAACTATGGTAGGAGCATAGCACGATGTTGGTTAGGCGGCTCAGGTCATCGTTTGAATGGAAAATCATGCAGAGGCTACATGTTGTGGCAGGAGTGCAACACGGTGTTGGTCAGGTGGCTCGGGTCACCCTCTGAACGGAAAATCGTGTAGAGGCTACACACTATAGCAGGAGGACAACACAGTTCTGGTCAGATGGCTTGACTCACCACTGAACATCGGGAAAACAGGAGGAGCACAACGCCATTCTATAGGCATGTAGCGCATAGTGGGAATTTGCACAGGGAGATGCTACAGGAGCACAACACAGCTGCTCAGGAGCATAGCGCCTGGAAAAATTGCTCGAGGACTCTATCGAAAATTTTGAAAAACCCTCACTCCTTTTGCAAAAATCCAAATGGTGAATGGGAGATTCTTTGCTGGAGTTGTTTTAAATCCTTTGATAAAAATAAAAAGTAAAAACCCACTTTATAAGGTTTGTTTCTTCTCAGTTTTTCTCACTGTTCCTTTTGACCATTTTATGTCTTATAGGTGGTATTTTGATAGGAACTTTGTTCATTTCGCTACTAGAGGCCTCTTGAGTTTCTTTTCAAATTGACAACTTTGTTGAAGAAACCAAGACTATGCCTTTTTCCTATATTTGGAAAATGAACCTGTTTTATGACTTTTAACTCCTATACATAGCAAATTTATCATTTTTTCAATTTCTCCCTGTCACTGATATTTTGCCATGTTTTTGTCTTTAAGTAATGAAGAAAAAACCTCTTGGTGGGAGAAATACCCTAGCAGTAAGTATAAACAACAGTTTGGTCCTTTGGGATGTGCCACCTTTATGTGAAACATTGCTTGCCTTGTCCTTATCAATTTTGCTATAAGAAAACACTTTTGACAGTCTTGTAAAGTGCCATTGATGTTCAGCTATATTTTGTAGAATAGTCATTTGATAAGGATGGCCTTTGTTGGGATTTCCACTACTCTGCTATAAACCAGGGGTATATTTGTTTCTCAGGTCACTTGAATATGCCTCTAATTGTTCTTCATAAAAATACCCTTGAACTGACATTTCTTGCCTCTTTTTGCAGATACTCTTGACCAATTTTATACATTTGGTGTAGAGGAGTATTGATTTTCATGTCTGCCCTTCTTGATCTTCTTTAAAACCTCTGATTTTAACTTTTGATGCAGTGGAGTTAGTGCTTGTCTTCCAAACCTTAGAAGGTAGTTTGAAAACCCTTGAAACCATCTATTGTGGTGAAGGAGGCTTCTTTGTCACTATTTGACCATCTTTGTCCATCTTCCCAAACTTCTGAGCTTTCGGGGATGTTTAGAAGAAGAAAACAATGTTGTCTTCGAATTTCTCAAAGAAATACTTATCAAACTCATTACTTAAGTCTAAAAAGTCTTCAATGATCATTTGAAGGGTTTGAGGTGTCCTTTGCCTTTGTAACCCTGGTATTGCTTTATTTATTGATCAAAACAGTCAAAAACCTTGATTTCCACCAAACCCATACCTTGTTGCTTTATTCTTGGTTGTGAGTGGTTTTCTGGTGATGGTGCCTCTCATTACTTTACCTCTTGCTAGGTTGGTAGCCTTTTGACTCTTTTGCAGAAATGTAAGCAAGGGGCAGCTGTCCCCTTACAAAACTTGTGCTTTAGGCCAAATACCTTTTGAATGATCTCTTTGATGAGTTTAAGACAAGATCACCAGTCCTTTATTTCGTTGAATGCAGTTTCTTCATATAGGAAAAAACAAAGTTTGTAGGGCACCAAATCCATCCTATGACTCCATGAAACTCTAGGTGATCTAGTGGAGGCTTTCTGGGACTTGGCCTTTTGGACTGAAACCTAGAACCTGGGATTTATCAAGTGTGAGATAGAGTTCATGATAAACTAATGTATTGAAGACCTAAAAACCAATGTACTTGATTTATTAAAGAGTCTAAAGAGATAGTTTGAGACTATCAGTGTTTAGGAGTAGTTTGGTGGACACAACAAGCTGATTGATTGGTGAGCTTAGGTAGCAGTGAGATTTTTAGGTGAAACAAAAACAGGGGATTTGGGTCAAAGGTGACCAGATATAGATAAAATGGATGACATGGGCTCTTAATGGGTATCCTGAGATAGTAGGCAAAGCTAGATAGGATGAAATGATAAAAATAGTGAAAATTTATCTTAAGGATAATGAAGGCAATGAGATTTCTATAATTTACAATGTCTATGAAATTTGTTTCTAGAGATATTGGGATAATAATTTAGTCATCTAAACACGTAAAAATTATTCATGACTAACAGAGACTGCACTGTGGTTGTAGGTGTCTACTTGGCCCAATGTTGGATGGTGGAAATGAAGCCCAGAATACTCCTCTCATATTTCTTCAACATGTCCTCCAAGGAAGAATGGGGAATTCCCGCATGAGAATACCCATGTACTAAACAATACAACAATCCCAGCTAAACAACTGAAGCATGCAATAAGTCATAATACTCAAACATAAAAAATATTCTGAATTCCTCCCATGGCTGCCATTCCTTCCCTTATATTCTTGGTGAGCTTCCTCACCCAGGGCCCCACTCAATATGAGGTTACTTCCATGCAAAGAATCCTCCTCCAAAACTACGTTGTCTCCACTAGCTCCACTCTCTCATTTACAACGATGTTTTATTTGGTCAACCTTGACTTAGTCTCCATGAACTATCTCCTTTCACACCCAAGGTGGCTTTATTTTGACTATCTAAACTGATCTACATTCACACTGGAAGTGATTTATTCCTACTAGAGAGTCTTTAAGGGTATCCTTACCCCCTTATTCATCCAACAAGAAATAAAAATGAGATTTTAATATTCCAATTAGCTGCATGCTAATTTAGGAGTATCACACAATAAAAGGGCCCAACTAATGCATCCAAAACTTACCTATGAAATTTAAGAACCTCCTGTCATATACTAATACATGGCCTCCCACTATGAATGACTTTTTTCTTTATGTGTCTGTCATGCCACGCATTTTGTCTATGATTTTCCATTTTTTGATGAAAATATGCTAGAAATATGACCTCATCTAGTTCCCATAGTTCTTCCAACCTTTTTGGAATTGATTCATCTTCAGTCATATGTGTTGCTTATGCAATAATACGCTAGATATTGTGAAATATACAGGTACTAATGCTTCTCAAGCATACACCAATTGGAAGGGCGTATACTTAATGTAATATTTTGACAGTCATGTGATAGGCCCTTAATGTAGTTGGAACTCTATCATCCCACTCATCCCTATTAGTTGAACATACTTTAGTCAAACTCCTATCTAAGGTTTTAGTGAACACCTCAACTATCTTGTTTGCTTTCGTTTGATACATACTACTTTTGTGGTGTTGTATCATGAATTTTTGCAGCAGTGCTGTGAATTTCTCATTAATAAATTCACTCCCTTGATCACATGTTAAGCTTCTAGGACACCCAAATCTTGTAATGATGTTCTCAAAAATAAATTTGGTTGCGGTGTCATTCGTAAAATCCTTGACTGGCGCAACTTTGAACCATCTTTTTAGGTACTTTGTTGCAGTAATGATGTACTGAGATTGGGAATTACCTGTAGGTGGGTTGATTGGTCCTATGAAATCTATTTCCCTCTTTTAAAAATCTTATAGTGCTCGAACTGGTTGCAGTGTAAATTCAATTCGATGTGACAATTTTCCAATCCTTTGACATACATCACACTTCCTTACGTATTCCTTAGCATCCATGTAGACAGTGGGCCACCATAAACCTGCTTGTAATATTTTCCTTGTGGTGCATTTTCCTCTGACATGACCTCCTGCAACCCCTGAATGGAATTCCCATAGTACATATTTCCTTTTGTGATCCAATACACATATTCACAGTATTTGGTCGAGTATCCTATCTCCATTTCAATATATCCGAACATCATCTTGTATAATTTCTCCACAATTAGTTGGTAGTCAGCTACTTGGACAACCATATGTATCTTCTATGTTTTGGTGTATGTGTTAGTGTTTTTGTGACAATGGAGTACCAAATAATACCTCCTTAACAGTTGGTTTTTCCATGCAAAGGATCACATAAATAAATGGTGTTGTTAGTGAATATAATTAAATAAAACAAAGAATAACTAGTAATGGATGAAATGCATTAAGAAACATAATCTTAAAAAAAATATAAAAATACAACACAATACTCAATGGAGAAAACATGTCAATACAACAATGGAGAAAGACTCCCTTTATTGACTATTGGTGGTAGAAGAATATAATAGATTGCTAAAACACTTGAAGATAATCCTTTGAGATATGGTGCTCAAATATCCTTAGCAAGGAGGTCCCTGGTCACTTCGTAACCATATTATAGTTATTTGTCTTTCTTCTTCTCTGTACCTCTTTCCTCATCTCATCATGCCCAATTGAACTTCCAGTTTCTCCCACCTCTTTCCTTTCCCATCTATCTCTACTACTTGGATGTTTGCTGCTCTTTCCTACTCAACGGTATCTATCTTTCTCCTACCGATCCTCTGCAACTTCTAGTTCTCTTCCAGTTCATTCTCTGTCCTTTCCACAACTCTCAAACAACTGTCCCGCAACCTACCATCATTATAGATGTTCCAAAAATGCCTTAATATTTCGCCCCAATAGGCCCCGTCCACATCTCATTGACTCACCCTAGATTTAATCTCTCATGGGTGACGTCAGTACTTCTGGTACTTCCTCTATTGGTGTTGTTGCTACTGGTGCTTCCGATGTTGGTGCCGTTGCTAGTTCTACCTGCATCACTTGCTCCTGGCTGGCTTCTTCAGATGAAGGCCCCAATTCAGGGACTGTGTTGATGGGGTTTCCTTGAATTTTCGAAATTTTTTTATCGACACCTGCCGAGTTTCTGTAAGTGCGACCGCCTGGCTGATTAAATCGGTTGTGGTGTCTGCTTCCGGGTGTTGGAGTTGATCTCTCATGATGGAATCCCATTGTGTCTATATTTCATTGTTGAGTTGTTGGAGTGTTTCCAAGTGCTTCTTTACCAGCGGTCAAATATCTCAAAGCAACTATTTTCTCTTTCTTGACTCATCCTCAATTATATGAATTTGTGCCTCAAGGACTTCTACCTCATCGTGCATATTTTTTCTCAAACCTTTTTCATTTTTCTTATTTACATCGATCAATAAATTATGGAACTAGTTTTGAATTAGATATACAAGATGATTCTTTATAGAAATACATCCTGACTAATCGTGTACCTGTATTAGTAGGGCATGGGCTTCCCCCATAGTGTTTTAGAGTGTGTCCTTGAGCGTTATCATGTAAGCTACCTTTTGTTATATCTCGACTTCATATGTTGTGACTGGATCTGGAAGTGCTTGCCTTGTTGCTGCCAGTTTTTTTTCTGAGTTCTCAATTTGCAGAGAAAAAATCATTCCATGTTGTCTTAATGTGATCACAACATATAGAACTGTGCATGTGACAAAAATTTATGGGGAATTTTTCACCACATCTTTGATTGTTGACCATAATTTTTGGAACTTTCAGTAATATGCTCCAAATGATTCTACAAATAGTTTTTATCTTGGAGAATTTGGTCGCGCTCTGCAGTGAGTTCCAAGATTTTCTTCTGCTATTGTTCATACTCTACTTATAAATCATTGTGCAACAACTCAACTAGGCGTGTAACTACTAGAATAAAATTAAACAATTGGGCAGCTGATCATCCATGAAAACATTCTTGGCTCATATTGGATGGGTTTGGAAATATATAATGCAATGGATGTCCACTCGAAATAGACTTTTTCGAGTTTCTGTGTGGGGATGTATGTTGCTGAGAGGGTTCGACTGTCTGCGGGCTTGGATGAATGGATATGGGGATGGGTGGAATGGAAATGAAGGAATGAAGTGGTAGGGATAATTGATTTGGATTGGCAGTGAGTGGAGTTGTAATGACGAGGTTTTTAAAAAGAGAATCCATACAGGCAAAATAGATTTTAGAAGAGAGGAATAACTTGTTTCTGAGGTTTTCAAATGTTATGGAACCTGAATTGAAAAAGAATGGATAAAATTGACCTAGGCTCGACCTCAGTACTAGTAAATATGGTGACAAACTGGACTATAGAGTCAACCTCCATATTTTTTTCTTTCGTGAGTATTTTTCCAGTTAGAATGGAATTAGAAATGGTTTTGTAAGTGTAGGATGTTTACGATGATGGGTTTCACGAGTTGGGTGATGCAACTGGGATTGAAGGTTTGGTTTCCTCAAGAATCGGTGAAGAGTACTATGAATGGTGGTCTTCCTAAGTGAGGTCTACCTCCTGGGTAACATTGGTATTCTTATTTTTCTTTGCTGGTATTAGGTGTTTGGTGACCCTAGGCTATCTGGGTACTGGAATGGTGCATTGGGATTGTGAATGCGGTCCAACAAATGGAAGTGCAGCGAGTAAGGGGGTACTTACAATGGAATATTTTTGGATTAAAATTTGAAATTAAGAAAAAGATGAGAATGAAACTATTGCAACCCCTATGATGACCATCTACTTATTGATCGAATGCATTTCAGTTTTGAGACATTTGATGATCAGTTATAGTTTTTCCTCATCGAGACTCTTCCTTGAGTCTGTTGTCATCTCTCTTGCTAATGGATGGGGTATCATCGATTCAAATGAATATATATTTCTTTTATCCCAAATATCACCCACAAATCCTAGCCAAGACATCACTTCCATGTGGAATTCCTCCACTAAAAGTGAAAAATTTTGTGGCCTCATATGGAATGTTCCTAAGCATACACATCAGGGCCTTATCCAAGTATGGCCATGGCTAATTCCAAACTAGACCTCCTCTGAGTAATCATCTAGTATTTTCTTTGGTACGCTTTCTATGGCATAGATAACATCTAACATTTTCTTATACCACCCTGTGAAGGAAACCTCATTTATCTCTTTATTACTTGGGTCTCTTGAGGTTCGCCATAGCGTGTACCTTAGAGCAAGCAGTTAATCATATGTAATATTTTATATCTCCCGCCCCTCTGGTGGTGTAATATTCCTACATCAGCCTATAAATAATGGGAATATTTAAATTTTGTTTTGTCACATAGATAGGTGAATAAATGGGTGGGAAGGCCCAAACTCTTTATTGTGAAAAAAACCACTTCTCATGTGAAATTGGATCATATTTTCAGCCTAATAAAGTACCCCAAGGTGTGGATATGTGCTAAAACATTTTTCCCGAGTCAGCCTTGACCAAATATACAATGTTTTCATGAAGAAGTGGCCATCAATGAGGCACAATGCAGTTTTAGATGGAGATGCCCTATGTGAAAGAAGTGATTTCATTGAAGGTGGTTTAGGTTTTGCAAGCTCTTGACTTATAAAAGGAAGGGGATGGAAGCATTAGAAGGTTGTTGATGATATTGTATTTCTGAATATATTGTGTATTTAGACATATATCATTCTCTTGATGTTTAGCTGAGAATAGTGTTGTTTAGCACTGGGTGTTCCTGATCGGGAATCCCACCTCTTTCCTTGAGAGGCCTCTTGGAAGAGTTTGCATTGTATTGTCCACTATCTGGCTAAAGGCCAAGCTACTTCTTTCAACTACAATTTTGATCTTATTGAGGGTTTGGTTGTCTTTGCAAGATGCAGCAAGTGGAGGCTAGATCTCCTTAGATCTAGACTATTTCAGAGCTCCTTTTCAGTGGAGAAGTCTTCTACTTCATTGGGAGGAGAGTATTGGATGTTTTAAGCTAAATTTTCTGATATTGGCATGTGGAAAACCATGTTTTAAACCCTACAATGTATTTTTACTTCCAGATCTGCGTTATTCCTATAGGTGTTGTTTTAGGGTCTTTTGGCATACCATCTGGAGAGTTGGTTTTCAAGTGTTGGGGATATGCCCTTTAGTTTGGAGATACATTGGAGGGATCATTCTCTTGTTTTATATCAGATCAGATCCAGTTCTGGATCTTAATATTTCTACAGATCTGTAGTCTTAAAACTTAGATCTACAAGTTTTACATGGTGTAATGCTGAAAACCCCACAGGGATTCTGAAGAAGATCTAATATAGTGTATGGATCTGTTATAGATCTGAATTTTCATGCACTAATTTTCTCTAGATCTAAAGTGTAATCGACAGTTGTTTGCAGCCCAATAAAATAACGTTGTCAAGTTGTTTCCAGTCATAATATATGGTTTCAACACCTCTTTTTGAGGATTTTATTCTATTGATGACTTGTATTTCCAGTTATGCATCTTATGGGCCTCATTGTACAAATATTTTGTTGTTGTGGATACATTTGAAAGGTCTCCTTATTGGCCTCCTACTGTATCTTAGATGAACTGCATTATTTTTCTGCAAATCTGCTTTCTATTGTTGCATTCCCCACTTGGGAATATTACAGGTGGACACCATTTCCACATGGCCAGTGCCATAATCAAATATCCATAAATGAACAATATGAACCACTTGTAATTTTATTCACAAGCTTCAAACAATTCATGCAGTAGTTAAGTGCACTAGTTCAGTTGTTCTCCCTGCACATAATGTCCCACAACAAAAATGATGTCTAGTGTACATTCATTCCTTGTGAAATGTTACATTATCTTACTAGCGATGATGAAGCAAGCGAACTTGATATTGGATTTTCTTATTGGCTCAATTTGAGTGCCTTTTCCTCCTCCCTTGGTGTTGTAACGTTCATAAAAATTGTCCTCGCCAACCTTCTTGGCCCTCTTGGAAGACGTTTGGAAAGATGAGGACACTTCATCTCCCATTGTTGATAGCCATGTTAGCCTATGTATATCAATCCAATGGATTTTATTTTCTCTATACAACCAGAGTGATCCCCCACGCATTCAATTAAGAAGTACTTTTTTACATTTCATTTCTTCTATGGTGGTACTGATCACAGGCAGACTCCTCAAATTGAGTAGTTTCAACCTCTTAATTCCCCTGAAATCATCTATTACTCAGACTGACTGGCTTCCATCTATATTTTTCACCAGTTCTGTGTATACTTATAGCTTCACATTATAAGTTGGAATGAATTTGTGAGGTCCTTATCAACTAACCTCTCTTTATCATATTTCTCTCTCACAAGTTATGCCTTCTAAATTCTTTCATGGAACTGTGGTTAATATAATGATACAATGTTCTTCATCATCTTGGAGCACCGCTCGTAGAAAATTTACTCAATGGGCCTGGACTTGGACCTGGGACAATTGGAACTAGACATAGACTCTAGACTTTTTTTTTCACCACCCTGGTTTTAGAGTATGAAAAACTTGACATAGCCATGCAAATTAAGTAGAAAATATTGACACAATGTATTTTAATGAGACTGCTTAACTAATTAATACGAAAAATTTCCCCACGTAACTTCAACCATGTCAATACTAACGAGGGTTGAGCTGAACCTGAATTGGTTGACACAAATTTGGAAAAGGAGAGTGGAGTTTATGGGTAATTATGATGCAGTGATGGGCATGATTTATGAGGCAATGATGTATTTATTATGAGAAATATTTATCCAAAATTCGGCTTGACAATGGAGTTACTAAATAATTATTATGACTATGATTGATGACATGTGCGACATCCCTGATCACAATCATTTGAGGTGAGGTTAAGATTCATCCGCAACCAGAAAGACCTTGACCAATAACTCATGATTGACTGACTTCAATGTAAATAACTAAGTAAAAAAAGTGAATTTTTTTTTTTGAACTGGAAGACGCACTTAAGTACTGATTGACGAACATAACTGACTCCCACCTACAACTACCTACTTCTCCTTACAGAGATTTATTTAAAATTAAATTTTACATGTTTACGCTTGGAAGGGATTTAGGCATGAATTGTTCACCCATCCTGGTAGTAAAGCATTGTCAAGTTGTGTGAGATTTACAATTCCTTATTCATTAATTTCCGCAACAATAAAATGGCCCAACCAATGCATCTGCAACTTACCTGTGAACTTTAAGAACCTGTTGTCATATACTAATACATGGCCTCCCACTGTGAATGATTTTTTCTTTATGTGTCTGTCATTCCATGCCTTTTGTCTCTTCTTTTCAATTGTTTAATGAAAGTATGCTAGAAATATGACCTCATCTAGTTCCCATATTTCTTCCAGCCTTTTTGGAATTGATTCATCTTCGGTCATATGTGTTTCTTATGCAATAAATAGGTTGGGAATTGTGAAATCTGCAGGTACTACTGCTTCTCGGCCATACACCAACTTGAAGGGCATATGATTATGAAATATTTTGATAGTCATGTGATAGGCCCATAATGTAGCTAGAAATATATTGTCCCACTCATCCTTTTTAGTTGAACATACTTTAGTCAAACCCGTATCAAAGAATTTATTAAACACCTCAACTGTCTCGTTTGGTTGTGGGTGATACATATTGATTTTGTGGTGTTGTATCATGAAATTTTGCAGCATTGTTGTGACTCTCTCATTAATGAAGTGGCTCCCTTGATCACATGTTAAGCTTTGAGGACACCCAAATATTGTAATGATGTTATCAAAAATAAATCTAGCAGCGGTGTTAGCCGTACAATCCTTCACTGGCACAACTGCAGCCCATATTGTTAGGTACTTTGCTTCAGTAATGATGTACTGAGGTTGGGAATGACATGTAGGTGGGTTGAGTAGTCCTATGAAATTGCTTTCCCACTTTTAAAAATCTTACAGTGCTCATACAATTTGCAGTGGAAATTCAATTCAATGTGATAATTTTCCAACCCATTGATATACATCACACTTCCTTGTGTATTCCTTAGCATCCATGTAGACAGTGGACCACCATAAACCTGCTTGTAATATTTTCCTTGTGGTGCATTTTCCTCCGACATGACCTCAAACAACCCCTGAATGGAATTCCCATAGTACATATTTCCTTTCCTGATCTAATACACATCTTTGCAATATTTGGTCCAGTATCATCTTGTATAATTGCTATGCAATTAGTTGGTAGTTGGGTGCCTGGACAACCATATGTATCTTCTGTATTGTGGTGTATGTGTTAGTGTTTTTGTGGCAATGGAGTACCAAATAGCACCTCAACATTTTTTTTTCCCTACAAAGGGTCACATAAATAATTAGTGTTGGTAGTGAATATAATTAAATAAAACAAAGCATAACTAGTAATGGAAGCAATGCATTAAAAAACATAAGCTTAAACAAAAGGGACAAATACAACACAATACTCAATGGAGCAAACATGTCAATACGACAATGGCGAAAGACTCCCTTTATTGACAACTGGTGGTAGAAGAATACAACCCAATTGGAATGGTTTAGAAAATGTAAGGAGACTGAGGGAAGCATAAGAGATGTATTTCTCTCAGACAAAAGATAACGAAACAAAATATGATCAGTTACCCAAAATAGAGCATGGCTAGCATGTATTTTTAATTTCTAACTTATAAAATATCATAACACATGAAAAATACATTCAAACACATGTGACTGAAGAATAAACAATGAAAGACATTCAATACCACAGGTATCCCATAAATGTAGCTGCAACTCCTCTTTATTAACTTGGCCAAAACTGAGTACAAGTTCCCTTGATCAACTAGAAAAATCAAACTGATTCCAACATCCAAATTCTATTACATTTAATTTCTACAATTTATAGATTAATTTACAAAATCTGAGGCAAATCTCAGATCCAAAATTATTTCGAACAGTAAAGCTAATTCCTAACCTCTAGGAACATAAAACTATTTAAAAATAAATGAACTGCTTACCTAGGTCTTCGAAGTCATGATTTGGAGGAATTTGGAGAGACCTCCCTTGCGGATATGCACCTTGAGAACATGGAAAATCTGTTTTATTAGGCTAACTATTGAGCTAAATCGACCCTTTTTTCCTGTGTTGCATTTTTGCTAATGTGGTGATGTAGTGGGAAAGTTTAGGACGTGGACCTCAATTCGCTGATACGTTGGTAGATGAGCTGAGAGTTGTGATGGCATATCTGTTGCTTGAACAAAGTGTTGAATGCTTTTTGCTACCCAACTTGACCTTTCTATTGTTTTGTCACCCAAAATCCTTTTGTGTCGTGATTAACCCTTTTTCTAAAAAAAACAGTGAAAAACTGATTATACCAGATCTAAAATACTTTAGATTTTAGTTATGAAATTTATCACATCCATAATACCATCACAGATTAAACAGTTTACAACATAAAAAGGAATCGGTGGTGCTATGCGAAAAGGGAACTGACGTGGAGGGTTGGTGAGACACGATCGCAATGCATATCACAGTTTGTAGATTTTAATTATAAGTGCAAAGGATGTAAATACTAAAAAGTGTGAAGTGTGACGCGCAGGGGAGGATATGAATGATGTGGCAGGGAAGAAATGGGACCAGATCATAGGCGCACATCACAATTCTTAAGTTTTAGTTATAAGTTGTAGGGTTAACTCTTAAAATTTGTGAAGTGTAGGGAAGAGGGAGCCAATGGAAATATCTAGAGTGTTATGAATCCACGAAATGTTTTAAGAAGAAAATTTTATGCAGTTTATATGATATATGAATGTATTACAACGGTTGTAAAGCGGGGGGGTCGGAGCTACGGAGGTGGGGCCAACTTACCGCATTGCAAGTTGAAATAAATAGATGTGGGTGTTCACAAAGGTAAAACAAATGTGATGCAATATCGCAAATCGGAGATCGCATTATTTAAAGTTTAGATCCAATGCAAAACATGTAAAATCTGTGAAATGCGATGAGTGCCCCACTTTAATCGCGAACGGGGAATGAAAAGAGATGAAGTGGTAAAGATGGAAGGGTAAAGCGGAAAGGCAGAAAAAAGGTAAGGTAACACATATTTCAATGGAAAATGAAATGGAAAGGAAAGCATGGTGGGTAAAATGGGTCCCACTTCATCATATTTTGTCCTTCGAAAGGTTTTTCAGAGATGGTAATGTAAATGATTTTGGGTTTTAGTAATAACTTGGATAATTTAAAAAATGAGATGAAATGTTTCGATATTGGGGAAAAAGGTGAAAATAGTAAAAAACGAAGCGAGGTCAATGATAATGACGGAGATGAGGTGAAAACATAGCAAAATAAGGTGGGGTGGGTGGTGTTGTCACTCCTAGAGACAACATCGAGTTGTAAAAGACCATTGCCTAGGAAATCTTAGGTCAGCAGGTTATTCAAGTTATTTTGCGTGCTTGTAAAGGGAACCTCCTGATAACAAATGGAGTGAGATATTTGAAAAGTGGTCCTGGATCTCAGAGAGAGAAGAGTAGTAGCTGGGAACTTTTATTTTGGAGAGAAAGTCTTGCTCAGAATGGGCCTGAAGCAGTCATGAAATAAGGCTATTGCAAACAGGGCCGAATGTGAAACTAATGAACAGTTATAAAATTTAATATGGATGAAAAACTATGTAGAATGAGTAAGGAAATTCAAAGTGAGGTGGAATTAAACGGTATAAGAATCCACCCTTTAAAATACCTTAGAGGAAAATGATATGAAAAGAGAACTTGGAACAGGAATAGTGCCTTGAGCTATATTTAAGGTGCTACAGTAAATTAAGATATGAGTACCATTGGAAGACAAATTCATACAAAACTCACAGAACACCGCATTCTAAAAGTGATGATAGAAAGAAAGAAAATATGAGTGAAATGAACATTAAACTAAACAAACATATGGAACATTGAAGATATACATATTTTTCATCCATTTCATTAGGAATCCATCGTCACAACAAACAGACGTTATATTATTCTTCAAAATGGCTCTTCAGATATACATTGAGAGAAAAACCCCAAAAATACAAAATATGATATGTAGACTACACACTTCTACTGCCAGAAAATTCATAACCTTTACTTAGTCTATAGTTTGGTATTTTATATTGTTTTACATGGACATTCAGACCAGAGATTTTCAAGACAAAATATTCCCTTGTGATACTACAGTTTCTAATCCTAATAAAAAATGATGAGGCATAATGACATCTCATCTTGTGCAGTATGATCCAACATAGACTGTAACAAGAACATAACAGAAAATAGGAAATATAGAGAGTGCATAGGGTGAAATCAAGATTTCTCCCATTTTTACATTACATAGAAGATAAGAAAAACAAAAGTTAAGACAGGCCGTGTGGGCCAAGTCATGATATCCATCATTTGTTATGTCGAGTAGTTCCTGAGCCTTCTAGATGAAGGGGACGTGCTGAAGATGAAGAGGACCCATGCAAATGAGGCGGGGGAGGTGGTAGCTGCTGTGAAGTTGAAGAGACTGGAGGATTCACATACTCACAACACTTTTTCCACAAAGTTTCCCCAATTGATGGTGTTGTATTGTAGGTCTCAAACATAGACTGCATCTGAGTCAGCTTCGTATAATCCATGTGAACAACAAAGAACTTCTTAACTTGACAGAGAAGGAAAAACTCCTTGCGTAGTGCAGCTATTATGGTCTCCACCTTAGGCCTGGATGTTTTCTCCAATGATATGTCTGCATTACACATGATTTTTGACATTTTCTGATCATTGGCCGTTAGAGTAGATAATGCACCCAACTGTGGATCCTAGCATGGTGGGAGGCCAGCTTCCACCAGCTTGCCCCACTCCTGGTTGAACTTATCCACTCCCTTTGATACTAGCACTAAACACCCCAGCGTATTCACACATGCATTTTCTTTTTCAATTACTCTGCCGACCTCCATAATTGTCCTAAAACGGTCAAGAACTCCCTATGCCCACAATTATTTAGGGGAGAGTTCATTTAGATACCTGATATAATTCTTTTCCATCGTTGCCTTTTCTTCCCCTTCCCTGCGTCCAACTAGAAATTGAGTCTTGAACTCATGAATTGTGATCTTTTTATCATTTACCAATACAAGGAGGTCCTAATGCTGCTTAACCTATGCTATGATTTTTTCCAAACAAGTCGCCTTTCTTCCATGGTTGACATGTTACCTTTAATCTAACCTTTTAAGTCTTTAATGGAATTATCATGCTCATGGGCTTCTTTTCAAAGGCTTTTGACCTCTTTTTGTAGAGATTCAATCACCTTCTGGTTTGCTGCTACGACGGCCTCAGACTCTTCTAGGAGCCAACAAATTGAGCGGGTCTCGTCTTTTGACACCCTTAAATCGGATAGGGCATTGGTGATATGTTTAGGGACAGTCTCGAGATCACCTGCTATAGGAACCATGCATGTATGCCCGTCCCATTTGAATTTCCATTCTGACAACCTCTCTTTAAGTTTGACAATCTCCTTGTCTTTCTAGGCATTATCTTCCTATTGTTGAGCAAGTGAGTCAGCAAGAACCATTTTCTCCTTCTCTACCTAGATGAGTTCCTCTGTCTGTACATGTTCCTCACGAGACATGTTGAGCTTTCGTTTCAGCTCCTATTTTTCCACTTTTGGCTTGGTGAGAAGACTTTGCAGTGCTGTATTATTATTAGCCCCCTTTCCTCTTATCAATTTCTTGAAGTTCTCTAGCTGGGTAGCGGTGGCCCTGGTGCTAATATTCTCTCTTCATTGGTTCTCTTTTATTAACTTTATCCTCTACTTGATCTTCTTTAAGGAAACTGTATGTTTCACCACTTCAGTCCGTAGCATATCCCTAATATACTGGTGTAAATATAGCTTGTCTATTAGGGGAATGTTGCCTAGGTTAAAGATTATTTCCAAAGATTTGTATTGGGCTCCAGAACCAGAGGGCTACAACACTGAGTTTTGAATGGCTAATATAAGCTGCTCCTTATCCATATCTATCATGGAAGAAAGCCTATAATGGTGCTTTTCCATGAACTCTACCAATTCAACCCTCAATTTTTCCCTTGCAAACCTGTTTCTAGTATTGATTTCATCCCTTGCCTCCTGCTTGTCCACTATAACTGCCTGTAAAAGTTATGAGGGGGCTAAGGAGGAGGAAACGTAAAAAAAAACTATAAAACTTGGCTTATCCTTGTCAGGACCCTTTAACTCAGGAATCTCATCATAAAATAGCTCAACCTCTATGTCATTTGGCCCTTGGGTCCTCTATTTTCTATTAGGGTGAGCTTCTTCGTCAACATTCATGACCTCCTGGCTTCCTGAGGGGTCCTCCTATCCCTTTTCTTCCATCTCAACCGACATATTTTCTCCTTTCCCTTCAGTAGCTGAGGACTCGACCTCCATCTGTGCATCCAAAGGCCACACATCAAGGTTATCTTTCCATTCAATGAAGGGCCTAAGTTCATGCATATAAGCTGTTGATTTTATTTTCTTCTTCCTACTAGTGAGGAATCCCTTAGGGTCATAGTGCCATATGTCTCCCTAAGGGACGTTCATCTCTCACAACATCTTTTCCACGGTTGAGAGGGCATGTCTTGAACTAATGGTGAAAGGGCCAATTGAAGCTGGGAGTTTGAGGATGTATCCCTTCTTCGCAAGTAGAAAGTGGACTCGATCGACCTTCAAGACCTATCGGATGAATTCGAGGAAAAAATTCACATAGATGGAAACAAAGAAAGGTGGTAGGGAGGCAC
Organism: Pinus albicaulis; assembly: GCA_034641835.2. Lineage (NCBI taxonomy): Eukaryota > Viridiplantae > Streptophyta > Pinopsida > Pinales > Pinaceae > Pinus > Pinus albicaulis. Next base: position 648,985,111 of record CM076575.1, on the reverse strand, counting down.
CTCTGCACCGTAGACTCTGATCTCGGTATGGTCATCAAACAGATACCATTCTCCTGTGCAATCTGCCTCATTGAACTGTAGCCAATCCTACTTGTTGGGAAAGATTCTAGGTAGAGGGCTGCCATGTATAATGGCATAGGCTATAGACATGAACTCATTAACAAAATTTTCATACCCCTTCCCCTATGGATGCTGGCGAACTATCGTAGTCCACTTGAAAACGGATCTAGGTTGGGAATTTCTCCTCGAGAATATGTTCAATCCTAGACTTTCAAATATATCTGCGTGCTCGAATAGGAACAAGTAAAATGCAAGGGAATAGTACTTAAATGAACCAGTAGAGGAAATTTCTTGAAAATAATCCTTGATCACTGAAGCTAAGAAAGAAGGAATATCCAAAAGGATTTCCACCTGCATCATGAGCCATAGAAAAGTTATGCCCGCTTTAGTCACCTGATCAACCTCCTCAGACCCTAACAACCCTGAGATGACCACTAGGATTAGGCTGCACATTGGTTCGGAAATTAGACAGGGAGATAGAGTCTATGAGGGGGAAAGATGACAAGCATGAATTCGAAAGGAGACTGAGGAAACCACTTTGTTTCTCCCAGGGTTTCTTTGAAAAATGATAGGAGAGGGAGACCTCAGGGAATTCAACATAATCCTAAATGGGAGGGTAATAGAGGTATTTCCTTATGATTTGAGGAGTAATGCGAAAAATATTATTTCCCTGGGTAGAAAGGAAAATTTCTCTGCACTCATCATAGGCCTCCCGAAGCCAGCTATTGAATTTGGGAAAAGGATGCGTGGTTGGGGTGATTTGGTAATACAGACCCAAATCGATGACCCTAGATATGTCCTAACCTCTTCCTTGGTATGCGAAGAGCTCGGCTCTGGTGCGGGCAACACTAAAAGGGTAGAATGGGTCACAAATTTGTGTAGGAGCATCAGTGAAAGGCTCGTATCTAGGAGCACTCCTGACCTCGCGGGTTTGTGGGGTTTCAAGCACAGACCTTTTCATTTTCTCCATGAAAAATTGAAAATAAAAACATAAGGGAAGTAGTGAAATGGGAAAAATGACAAAATACCTGAGAGTGGTGAGGTAGCCAAGAGGGAGATGACGCGAGAATGAAAGTGAACTTGTACTCAAGTTTTAACCTGTTCTGCGCGAAAAACTGGTTAATAACCAGTAACTTTGCACAGTCGAGGGTAAAACAGGTTTATATCAAAATGGATTTTATGGAGAATGAGACAGGGTGACACTTGTAGGGCTGACATCGTAGGGACATCGAAAACGAGACACGTGGTGATGGATGATTGGCTGGCAATAGCCAGGTTGGTGGGAGCCACATGCCGAACAAAGTAGGTATCGACCTTCGTATCACCTCGTAGACTTACCTTACCTTTTCATTTATCGGCACCAACTGTCATTCGCGGTGGGCCCCTCTCGAGTTTCGGTAGGGTGCATAACAGTCTCCATGCCCACTTTCTAACCTTGCAAAACACTTGTGATTGGCCTAGAGAAAGGTGAAATCACCTTTTCTGGGGGCTTGACTTTGGTCATCGCAAGGCTCGTTCAAGGACGACGAAAAGACATTACTCGCGAGCTCTTTGGCTCATGGTTCCACCACGGACACATGAGCGCCGCTTTCTTGTTGTGTAGTAGCCTCGATATATGAAGTCACTGCACCCATTCTTTAAGGACCCTCTCTCCATGATCTTCACCATTTTTACTATCAACTATCCTTCTCAGCGTCTCGGTTCTTTTACTTGGTCACTCCTTTCATTTGATAGATAAGGTGACTAAACAACATTGGCTCCACTTGGGGATGGCACGCTCACTCCCGAGGGTGTCAAGCACTTCGAAGACCATCTGCCTATGTGTTAGTAAGTATATCTGGGGCCTCTTCAAAATTACAAGTGTTTATGTGATGAGTTAAAACAAAAATAGATGCGGAAATTTAAAACGAAATATATATACAATATGGAAGATATATACAATGGGTCACTGAGGCCATTGTCAGTATCTAAATTAAGGCTTAAGGAATTTCCCATTCATGGGTGTTTCAATCAGATTGCCTTCAAAATTCTCTAATAAGAAAGTGTTATTGCCTTTGAACTCATCAACTTGATCGATCTGAACCACAATGGGTTGAATTTTCCATGTTTTCCCTTGTTCGCCCTTCTGACATCCCCCCTTAGCACCAAGTCTCTTTCTTGTATTTCCTTATCCTTTGCTCATTGATCAAACAAGCATTTCATTTTCTCCTGATAGTCGGACAACCTGGTGTTTACTTGGGCTCAGGTTTCTTCCAGCTTGACCAGATGGTTCATCCTCCTGATGAGATCATTCGACTCCTTCTAACTATCTTATAGGAACCTGGCAACGGGTAAGGCAAGTTGGATGGGAAACACATCTGCTCAGCCATATACCAGCTCGTAGGGGGACTTTCTTGTGGACCTCTTGTTGGTAATACAGTTTTCCCAAAGTGAAAATTTAAGTTGGGAGTCCCAATTCTTCTGGTTCTCGCTTATGGTCTTCTTCAGAGCCCTCACCAAAGTTTTATTTGATGACTAGGCCAACTCATTCCCCTGTGGATAATAAGCTGTAGAGTGTCCCAAAGTGATGTTATATTGTTGACATAAATTAATGAACTTGGTGGACTTAAAGGCCTGAGCCTTTTCCGTGATGATCTTGACTAGGCACCTAAACCTTGCTATTATATTTTCTTCCATGAATTTGATCACCACTGCATCCGTGGCATTTCTAGAAGGTATTTCCTCAACCCACTTGGTGATGTAGTCAGTGGTGATGAGGATCCATTTTTTTTTTTACTGTTGGATGCGGGATGGATTTCCCCAATAAAATCAATGCCTCACTATCGAAACAGCTCTTCGATATGCACTGGTATCAGTGGCAGAGGAGCGAAAATTTTCTTCTATGCGAACATCTAGCATTTTTCACATGCCCGAACACGAGCATGAATGTCTCCAAATAATCGAGGCTAGAAAAAACCCACTTTGAGAATTTTGTGAGTTGTGGACCACCAGTTATAATGTCTACCACATATACCCTTGTGAAATTCGGCCATCACTTCGTCCACCTCTTGCTCTATAAAACATAGTAATATAATTCCTGAAGGGTCCCTCCAATACAATTGTAATATTCCAAAATGGAAAAGACAGGAATATAGAACCTATGCAACATTCCAATTAAATCAAAATAGGAACGTAGCACTAAAATCTGGAAAATGTCGGAAATATGCTGCAACTGGAAATTACATTAAGACATCATAATCCATGAACAGAAAACAACGAAGCCATATCAGTATATATAACAACAAATGAGATTACACAGTTCTCCAAAAGGAATGCACTCAAGCCACAAGATGGCTGAAATACACTAAAGAAACCAAGCACTGGAAATGTTGTGCTGCTACTGCTGCTGCTGCTGGAAAATACTATTGATAAGGAGAAGAGCCATGTGCAGAAGGATATTAGAGTGCTTAGAATGATCCGTGCTTTTATCCATGAATTCTACTCAAAAAACCCATAAATGGTTTGGCCAGATTTTAAGTTTGGATTTTCGACCTTTTTTGAGTTACACACTGCATTTTTGCTACCTGACTTATGCACTCCCTAGAAATGACTGATGATATGGAGCTAAAGGAATGATCTATCAGCTACAAAAACTCCCAATAAACTCAATAGGTGAAGGGATTGTCCCCTCACTGGAAAATAAGCTCATAAATTGGAGATTTCTCTCCTCCACTGCTACAACCTTGCAACACAACCCAACTCTAAACAGAACTGCGCTGTATATGAGACTGAAGCTTGGCCAGAATGCTAGAATGTGGAAATGATAGTGAAATTATCTTCCAAGAGGCCTCTCAAGGAAAGAGGTGAATAAATCCTAAACAGTAATTCCCCCGACAATTCTTGCTAAACAACGAAATAATGCACAACGTCTGAATAGACAATGAAATCAATAATCCAAAGCATGTGTAACAATGGCTGCTTTGCCCTCCTTTTATACAATGAAAGATACCTCTCCATGGGTCCCACTCTATTAGGGTTTCCTCCTTCAAGGAATATTCCCTACTCTTTCTCTGCGTTGTCTTCTTAAGCAAGCTATACCTCTTTAGGCAGCGCTGTTTGACTTGGTCAAACTTGACCTAGTCTCCTTGCAAATGTCACCTTTCACACATGAGGGTGTGAAATCTAGTTCCAAGGCTGATCCCTTTCCATACCATAGGGATTGTATCCATGTTTTTATTATGAATGGGACTTCTCACCCAATTATTCAACTCCTAAGTGAAAATAGGAAAAGTTAATGTTCCAATTTATTAAAGGAAAAATTTGGAATATTACAACAATCGCCCATTAGCTATGGAATACTTCTACAATTTTAATCTCAGAGTATGGTACTTTGCTTTGTAAAAGTTTAGGGGACATCTCAGAGTAAGGAGTTACTCCATGAAATCCTTGTATCAGGAACTGAGGAGGTATTTCATATGTGTCTTCTGCACGGTGGCTTCTACTCCGGATTGCACTTCTGCACCCTCTGGTACTTCTCCTTCTCGCATGGATAAATTTATACCCAAGGCCTAACAATTGGACTCCGATAATATTTTAGCCAATCCCTGTCCTTTAATGAGCTTCGTAGGTCTAATAGCTAGCTCATATTCCTGAATTTTTACAATCCACTTGTCCCTCTTTCCTTCACTATCTCCCTATATAAAAATATCCTTTACTTCCGCTGTGGGGATGAAGGCAGTTATGGCCGACTGAAGCACATATATTCAGAAGGATTTTAAGGAATTGACCAAGGTGCAAGCTTGCTTCTCCAGAATATTTCATTTTAGTTCTGCATCCCGCAGCACCTAGATAAAGAAAGCAATCAACTGTTCATGCCCATCTTCATTCTTCTGCAGTAACAATGTGACTATCATATGAGGTGAGGCAAAATAGAATATCATAAAAGGCTTACCGTAGTCAGGGCCTACCAATACCGGTGCCTCCAAAAAAGCTTACTTATTCTGTTGAAAGTGGTCTCGACTAAGAGGTCCATTTTAATTTATTATTTTTCTTAAGCATCTCTGTTATATGTTGGACTATCTCAGCGTAGTTTGGGATAAAACTTCTTAGGAAGTTTATTCTCCCCAGAAATACCTGAACTTATTTCTTATTCTGAGGAATTTATATGCCATTGAGCACTTATACCCTTTTCAAATCAATTTTGACTCCCTCTTTAGTTACAATGTGTCCAAGAAACTTCCCTTTCTCCAAAGAAAACATAGACTTTTGAGGGTTTAATGACAAACCATACCTGCGACACTTTTCAAAGGTCTGGTGAAGGTGGTCGATATGATTTGCATCACTTTTTGAGTACACTGTGATGTTGTCCAGGTAAATTACCACAAATTTATCTTGTTCCCCCACAAAATCAATATCCATTGCTCGTTGAAAGTTGGCGCCTACATTAATCAAGCCGAAGGGAATTTGGGAGTACATGAAAGTCCCCCACGGTGTGGTGAAAGTTGTTTTATTTTGATCCTCAAGGAGAATTTCCAATTAATTGTATCCTGAGAAGCCATCCATCATGGACATCCGGGAGGATCCCACCACATTTTGTAGAATGTGGTCCATCTTAGGAAGGGGGTAATTATATTTGAGGGAAGCCCTATTTAGATTGCGGAAATATACACACAGCCTTATTTCTTCGTTCTTCTTCCTGAATAGAACCAGGTTGGCCAACCACTCCAAGTATCTCAGGGGGACTAAAATTTTAGCCCAAAATAGTTTTTTGATTTCCTTTTCAATTGTCGGAAGTAGAAATGGATTGATCTGCCTTAGTTTCTGCTTATGAGGCTTGGCATCTTCCTTGAGAGGGATCTTATGTTGTTTTACCTCCATGTCGAAGGTTTTCAAATATTGATATGACCAAACGAAAACATCTTTATAAGCTTGAAATAACCAAATATATTTTTCTCGATATTCTTCGAGAACTCCCCTAGAAAACTTCACTACTTTCGGTTCTCCCTCCGTCCCAATGTTTATATCATTCACCCAATCATCTTGTGCCAACTTGCCAGGACTAATTAGGATATCGTTTTTGTCAAAAAACCTCTCCAATGGTATGAGGCCTCTGGGGATGATATTCCATTTTAGTTGCAGCATGCGATGCCCTACCAATGTTTCTTCCCACTTGGTTTTGGGTTGTTCATCGGGCTGTTCATCCACAATATCTATCATTAGATTGGAGAATTCACCAACAATCTCTTTGAAACACTTAAATTTCTTTTCGTCTTCAAACACCTGCCAGTGTTTCACATTATCTGGGATGGAAGGACGATAGCATACCTCAACTTCATACCTGAGTAGTGGGTTCTGTGGCGGGCAGAAATTTCTAGCTGCAACAGCGAGTGAATCTGCCATCTGGTTTTTATCTCTCGGCATAAACTGTATGTTAAAGGCTAAGAAGAAATTCTCCACCAAATCCCATATTTCATTTTGATAAGCTCTGAGTCATGGATGCTTGGCCTAACACTCATTTTTAACTTGTCTTACTATGAGCTCGGAATCCCCGAAGACTTTTAGGCTCTGGATATTCATATTTTTTATTGTTTGCAATCCCAAGATTATTTCTTCGTATTCGGCCACATTGTTGGTGGCTTCGTACTCCATCTTGAACGAGAAAGGGACTAATTGTCCTGTGGATGATATTAAAATCACCCCAACTCCATTCCCTTCTCTCGAATTGGCCCCATCAAAGTGTAACGTCCATATCTCTTTCTCTTCCTTGCTCATGATTTGGTTCTATTTTAGAGGGCAGACTATTGTCTCCTATAAGAAATCCTCATCTTCTTCAAACATGAGGCAATCGAATTCACCTTCTTTGCCATATATCAGGGAGTTCACTGAACTGTCAACTTTAGTAACCATTTTTACAAATCTAGACTCCTAGTACAACCTCCTTTCTTCTCCTTGGAATACTAGAATAGTAGCATAAGTGAGATTGAGTTTAATTGACCCACTGATCTTTGAGCCCCATGATCTGGGCAACAACATCCCGAAACGAGTTGGGATATCGACAACCACGATATCCATCACCACACTTTTGGCTGGAATCTGGGCCAAATTCACCACTAAATATTTAATCATCCCCGGGCACTTAACCCTCTTGGATTTGAATGAATACAAATATTTATATGGATGAGTGATCTGAAGCCCTAATTGACAATTGTTCCATAAGAGACAATTACAATAGGTTATGTGAAGCTCCGAAATCTAGCATGCAGTTATGTAGCAGTAGATCATAGATGACCAGCAATACATAGAATGGGGGGGTTGTTGAGTCCAAATCTTCTATGTGAGGGAAAAAAGCTACCATGGGTCTCTCTTCTTGGAGGTTAAGGCTGTCGGGGAGAGGAACCACTCCATGAGGGAGCATGAATTGGGATACCTGGGCTTTATAAGAAGGTTGTTTCAAAATTTCAACTAGGGGAACATAAATCTTAACATTTTCTAATTCTTTTTTAAGGTTAAATGTAATAGGGTTATTTTTTGTAATGGCCTCCTTTGGTTGTTCTTTAGGGGGGGCCAATGGATTTATGACAGCAGTAGCAACTTGGGGATTTACTAGGGAAGCAGGGACTGACCTTGAGGAGGAAGAGGCAGTGAATTTTTGGTGCAAGGGCTCTCCTATAGGCTTTTACCCTCTGCTGATAGAATCTGACTGAGTAGTCTCTTTTGATGAGGATTCTCCCTCCTGTTCTTGCACACAGGTCCTCTTTCTAGAGGATCTAAGTCCATAATTCTTATGCAGCTGGGCTTGCATGAAGTCTACAAATTGCCTACAATAGTCATCAATATCTAGGTCTTCTGGGGACACTTCTTTCTTCCATTTCTCCTCTTTCTCTTATTTCAAGGTAATGTCTCCATCTTCATCCTCTGAATAAGCCAGAAACTGATCCTCCTGATAGTCAGAAACTTCTTCAGCTTGTCCTTCCATTTGTCCTTCCAAATATAGAGGAGGCTAGATATGATCATGTTGCTCCTTTCTATCTCGCCGCAATATTTTCAATGGAGGTTTCTGGTAGTGTGGGTTGAAACCTTGGTTAGGAGCCATCTAATTGGGTCGAGAAATAGAGTTTTTAGTCTCCAACTCCAGCTTCACCAGCTTGTTAGAAAGTTTTTTTATCATCTTGTTTATCTCTTCGATTATGCTTTCTGAGGCTTCTCTTTCTTGATTAGAGGAAGAGGCTTCCTCCTTACCTATTCTCATAAGATCATGATCTATCCTTCCTTTGGATTTCCTTGTAAAGGAAAAATTAGCTTCTACCACTAGAGCATCTGTCCGGATTTGATCTAGGGACGCAAACTTTCTTTCTTTCAAAGTGAATCCAAACTCGGACTCAAATTCTCCTGCAAAAACTACTTTAGCTGCTACTTGAGGGGGTTTGATTTCAACAGGTAGATTGTTATATAGTTTATTGAATCTTTTTATGAACTCTATCATATCTTCATTATGATTTTCTTCAAGGCATTAAACTCTGTGAGGGCATAGCCATGATCCCTCCTTTCTCCCCATTTTTTAATTAAAAGCGGTCTCCATTTCCTCCCAAGAAGTAATCGAATGGTCAGCCAATGAATTAAACCACTTTCGAGCTTCCCCATCCAAATATTGGACGAACAACCTCAATACTCCATCCATATGTTCCACACTGACATTTTAAGCAAATGCACAAAAGTCCTCAATATGCTTCTAGGAAGAGGCACTGCCATCCCCCGTGAACCGAGGCAAGAGCTTTAGGTAATCCTGAGGCATATCATTTAAAACTTGAGGTAGGGCCAATGGGGCATATTTATTAAGTAGGAAACCTTGTACAACCATGGGAGGTGGTGGATTCTGAGGAGGGTTCTGATGGATGACAATAGGTATATGCTGGGATGAAATTTGCAAGTTAGTCTGAGGGGAACTCTAGAGAATAGTGACTTGTTTAACTTCCTCAGCTTTTGGAGTAGGGTGCAAAGGAAGCCTAGAGGTATTCATTGATTCAGCCTAGTCTTTTACCTCAGCATAGTCTAGGATGTAGAAATTATATGCACTAAGCATGCATATGTCCAAGATCCACCTGATCTCACACTATTTAACTTTATGCAAGATACTGAATCTATTCCACTTGTTAATCTTTTGCGGAAAAATTAATTGCACACACATGTGAAGCATAAACAAAAATATTCAATCGCACATAACATAGTTTTTTTAACCGGGAAAGCCTGAAGCTGAAAACCCCAACTATATATTATGTAACATGGAGATCATATGACAATATCATACAAACATACAAAGCTTATCACAATCTCTTAGTACATTACAATTGTCATACACTAATTAGGCCTAATCTTGCAAATACATGCACTGTTCTTTGCCACCTGCTAGCCTACCTCCACTGTGCAATCTCTGCTAAAGAATAGCTTTGAATGAATTTGAATTAATCTTGGATTGACTGCACAATCCTCATTAGCATCTCCACTGAGTGTGTGATGCAATCAATGCATCACTATAGTCACAATAGATAGTCTATCTTGCCCTTTCAGCTATCTCTCCACTAGTCTCCACTGAAAGTGCCATGCACTGTAGTTAACTGTTGTACTGTTCAGTTGATTAATGAGTTATTATTTGTGAATTATTTAAATAATTAATTCACTCCACTCTCACTAGTTTATCAATCAGTTAGACTAGATACAACTAGCTCAACTGAGTCTAACTGAGTTAAAATAAATACAACTCCATAACTACTTCTTCCAACTGTGTCATAACTCTACCAGTTGAGTTCTAATTGAGTCCTCCATGCATTAGCTCCAGTAAACCCTTAAGAATAGCGTAATTCCTTCTATAAGCTATTGTGCTACATCTGTGCACTGAACTGAAGTTCTCCAAGAGAATAAGTTGTTGTTTAGAGTCTGATTATTATTAAGATATAATAATAATTGACATGCATCTATTTTTAGATTGACGATCTATAAATAGTCATCGCCCAATATTCTAAAAATAGAATTTCATCTCTTTTTCCAACTTGATCAACCATCCACAAATAGCATCCTACAACTTCTGAAATATGATCGACATGTCTAAAAATAGACATAGTCTAAAAATAGACTTGCGCCAAAAATAACCTACAGGCCCACTTAGTGAAGGTGACTCTTTTCACTAAGCTTATCATTTTGTTGAATCTCAACACTCCATCTCAACAAGATAGGGATTATCCTTCACCCAGATCCTGCCTCTATGGTATTCGAATTTGCTCCTAGTGAGCGCCTTCATCAGACTATATGCATCCTGATCCTCTGTAGGAATGTACTGAAGCAACATGATCTTCCACTGCACACAATCTCTGATATGATGATACCGAATATCAATATGTTTAGATCTATCATGAAACACGAGATTAACCAAGAGTTTAATGCAACTCTTATTATCACAATGAATCACTGTGGGATCTAAATATGAACCGAACAAACCAACCATAATCTTCCTCATCTAGATAGCCTCACATGTAGCTAAAATTGCTACCATGTATTCTACTTCCGCTGAATTGAGTGCCACATATATTTATTTCCTGTTGTACCAAGAAACTGTAGTAGATCTGATACTAAAAATCCCTCATGATGTGCTCTTTCTTTCTGTTGGTCTTCCTTCCCAATCTGCATCCGTGAAGCCATGCAACTTCACCTCATCCGTCTGTCTGTACCATAAACCATACTCATATGCACCCCTAAGATATCTCAGGACATGCTTGTCCACCTTCCAAAAGAGCTTGGTAGGCTTAACCATCGCTTGTGAAAGCTGGTTCACCACATAGCATATGTTCGATCTTGTATTGACTAAATACATGAGCGAACCCACCAACTGTCAATAAACAATGGCATCCACTACCTCTGCCGATGTAGCATCCTCTTTCTTCCAATTTCCTGGAAAAGGAGTGTCGATAGGCTTGCATCCTTGCATGTGAAACTTCTCCAGTATCTCCTGGGCATACTTGCCTTGAGACAAAAACAATTCACCTTCCCGCTGCCATATTTCCAATCCAAGGAAATAATGTAGGAGGCCCAAATCCTTCATCTCAAACTCCTTTGCAAGATCTGCCTTGCATGAGTGTATCAACTGGTCATCACCTGTTAGTATTAAATCATCAACATAAAGTACAATGATTAAAATCTTACCCTCCACCACAATCTGGTACAGGTTTGCATCCACCTCACTCTTGGTGAAGCCAAGTCCAGTGAAATAGCTGCCAATCTGAGTGTACCAAGCACAGGGTGCTTGTTTCAACCCATACAACACTCTTTTGAGCCTGCACACATGCAAATTGCTGCTGAAGATCTCAAATCCTTCAGGCTGCTATGGACGTCTTCCTCAATGATCCCATTAAGGAACACAATCTTCACATCCATATGATGAATGTACCAACCCATCTGTGCTGAGAGAGCAAGGATGGTCCATATGGAAGAATACCGTGTGACAGGTGTAAAGGTTTCTTCATAGTTAATCCCCTAAATCTGTGAGAAGCCCCGGGCAACAAATATTGCCTTATACTTATCAACACTCCCAACAATAGCTTGCTTTACCTTGTAGATCCATATTGATCCTACAACTGATTTTCCCGCCAACCTTGGAACAATATCCCAAGTACTGTTTCTGAAAATGGAGTCATACTCCTCCACCATGTCATCTACCCATGTGGGTTCTTGCGTTGCTTCTTCAAAAGAATATGGCTCTTTCACAATACACTTGCTCATAAGAGCCATGTATCTAGTATATCGGTCAGGTGATTGTCTCTGTCTGCGCTGTGATGTAGGGACTCCTACATTCTGTGTCACATCCGCCTTCAATCTCTCAGCTTCAGTGGTACGCTTCCTTCCTTGTTTTATTTTTGGTTCTGCATGAGTGGACTCTTCCACTCCATGAATCTCCTTCTGTGGCTGATCCACATCCAGAGGCTCATCTTTGGGAACAAGAATTTCCTCCTCCGCATGCAAGTGTAGCTCCCTCTCAAGCAACAACTGCATGGCTGTCACCTCATTGAATTTTATATCACATCGCATAACATTCATCTGACTATTTGGAAAATACACACGATAGTTATGGGGTGTTTCTGTGTACCCCACAAATATCCCAACTTCTACAGTCGGCTCCAACTTCTTCTTGGCATCCTTCGTCACATGAATGTAAACAGGTGAGCCAAAAATCTTCAAATGAGAAATATCAAGCTTCTTACCAGTAAAATCTTCCTTGGGTGTACTCATGCCAAGTACTCTATGAGGACAACGGTTTTGCACATAAACCGCAGTATTGCATGCTTCCGCCCACAACTGCATCGATAGGCCCTGGTCATGCAGCATCGCTCGTGCAACACCCACGATTGTTCTGTTATTTCTCTTCGCAACCCCATTTTGCTGTGGGTTATGAGGCGCTATGAGTTCTCTTCGAATTCCTTCTTTGCTACAAAAGTCTTTGAATTCGCCCGACATGTATTCACCACCATTATCGCTCCATAGAGCTTTCACCTGCTTCCCCGACTCCTTCTCCACCAATGCCTTGAACTCACAAAAATTTGAGAACGTTTCACTCTTCTTCTGCATGAAGAAGATCCAACATCTACGAGAATAGTCATAAAAAAATATCACATAATACCTTTGTTTCGCTGTTGAAGCAACCAAGAATGGTCCACACATGTCTGTGTGAATTCTCTCCAGGATCACCAAAGCACGGTTCTCCTTCTCATGAAAGGTGGTCTTCACAAACTTACCCATTGTACATCCTTTGCACTGGTCTGACTGCACAAGAGTACCCTTGGGAAGTCTAGTATAAATTTGCTGCAAAATATTCAAAGCACCATGGTGAATATGGCCCAATCTCCTGTGCCATAATTTTCCCTCATCACGGCTCACCACTTCTTCTGCTTTACCCACCATTGTAGCGCAACCATCTACCTCTAGCTTGTAGAGATTCTTAATTCAAACCCCTATATTCTTAGTTTGACCCATTGTTTTATGTCAAAGGAAGACTTTTCCCTCACTGAAAACAACATCATAACCTCTATCTTCCAGCATTGCGACTGAGACCAAGTTCTTCTTCAGAACTAGAACATGCATGACATTCTTCAACAAGAACAGATTACTAGACTCCCTCTCAAAGGTAATGGTCCAAATTCCATTCGCACTATACTGACCATCGTTGCCCATATCTATATGCATCTGGAGGTCCTTCTCCTCCAAGTCACTAAACAACTCTTTGTCTCTCGTCATATGGAAATACGCACCACTGTCAAGACACCACACCGACCCCATGAAACTTGAAACCAAGCATGCGATCAAGGAAAAATCCATCTCAAATTTTTAGGTTAAGGCCTCTCCAACTGTAGATCCAACAACTTGCTTATTCTTCTTCTTTTGTGGACAGTTAGTGGCAAAATGTCAATGCTCGTGACAGTGAAAACACTTCACTTTGGAAAAGTCTTGCTTCTTTCCTTTCACACCAGATTTAGAAGGATTTTTCTTCCCCTTCCCTTTCGTTGCTTTTGCAGCCAAAGTGAAATTCTCTTCATCTTCATTCTTCGATGAAGATCGATCCCTGGTACCTCGCCTTATCTCCTCCTGCACTGGATCCGACCAAAGTCGCTCCAATCCTGGCAGTTTCTCCCATCCATTGACATACTCTTCGTAGCTATGCCAAATATTCGGAAGCCCAAGGAGAGCCAAGCTCACCAAGTCTTCTTCATCAACAGTAACCCCCACACTTCCCATCTCATCCTTGTAGTGGACAAACTTTGTGAGGTATTTTGGAATACTGTCGCCTTTCTCCATTTTTATTTTTTCTGAACTTTTCTTTAAGTGCCAACTTCCTCTGGTCACTTCTACTTTGGAACAAGTCTGTCAAAGCCTTCCACATTAAGAATGGAGTGGCTTTCCCATGAAGGCTGGACACAATATGGTCCTTCACACCTTCCAACAGAATCCTCCTCGTCTTTGCAATCTTATTTTTCCATGCATCAAGTAATGCAGCATCACTAGATCCTGACTTAGGAACATCGTTATCGATGAACTCCTTTAGCCCATTATCCTCCAGCACCGCCTCCATTCTGCCCTTCTATACTATTTAATTCGAGCTCCCATCAACGGCATACTCCAATCTCAACCTGTTGAAAGACATTTCAATGTATACTCGATTTCTGCACCAAGATTCTTATGTAGCAAATTCGAATTGTCCACCAGAACAAACTCACTTCATAATTGTAATCTTAAATCAGCAATGCTCTGATACCATGTAGAAATTATATGCACTAAGCATGCTTATGTTTAAGATCCACCTGATCTCACACTATTTAACTTTATGCAAGATACTGAATCTATTCCACTTGTTAATATTTTGCGGAAAAATTAATTGCACACACATGTGAAGCATAAACAAAAAAATTCAATCACACAGAACATAGTTTTTTTAACCAGGAAAGCCTGAAGCTAAAAACCCCAACTATATATTATGTAACATGGAGATCATATTACAATCTCATACAAACATACAAAGCTTATCACAAGCTCTCAGTACAGTACAATCGTCATACACTAATAAGGCCTAATCTTGCAAATCCATGCACCAATCTTTGCCACCTACTAGCCTACCTCCACTGCGCAATCTCTGCTGAAGAATAGCTCTGAATGAATTTGAATTAATCTTGGATTTAATGTGCAATCCTCATTGGCATCTCCACTAAGTGTGTGATGCAATCAATGCATCACTATAGTCACAACAGATAGTCTATCTTTCCCTTTCACCTATCTCTCCACTGGTCTCCACTAAAACTACCATGCACTGTAGTTAATTGCTATATTTTTTAGTTTATTAATGAGTTATTATTTGTGAATTAATTAAATAATTAATTCATTCCACTCTCACTAGTGTATCAATCAGTTAGACTAGATACAACTAGCTCAACTGAGTCTAACTGAGTTAAACTAAATACAACTCCATAACTACTTCTTTGAACTGTGTCATAACTCTGCCACTTGAGTTGTAACTGAGTCCTCCATGGCCAGCTCTAGCAATCCTTAGAATACTACAATTCCTTCTATTAATCATCTGTACAGTGATTCCAATTACTAATCAAGTTCTCCAAGAGAATATTAAAGTTGTTGTTTAGAGTCTAATTATTATTAAGAGCTAATAATAATCAACATGCATCTATTTTTAGATTGACGATCTATAAATTGACTTCGCCCAATATTATAAAAATAGAATTTCATATATTTTTCCAACTTGATCAACCATTGTTTGTGTCTAATTGATGATGTCAATCAGAGTTCATTTAATGTCAACCCAAGAAGGTAGACTTAGAAGTGCTTATCTAAAATATATAGATCTAGAAAGATTCCTAATTTGTCCAATATCTTAAAGTTCCCTTACAAGAACATATTCATCAAGATCTCTTCCAAACCTAGATTTAATAATTTTTTGAGATCTATGGTTCTCTTACAAGAACACTTTAAAATAATATCCTTCCAATATTGGAACATTTAACAAAACTTAAAAGCTGAAATCAAATAAAACATAAATTAAATTATACCTAAAATAAGCATGCAAGTGAGGCCATGGGGGCCCTCCATAACTCCACAAGCACACCACTTCAAAGGAGACTCAGATGTAGAGGAAAAATCAAAGTATGATTCTTTATTTCAAAATCTCCATTACAAACCAAATCTAAGATTGCAACTCTAAGATTGTAAGATTACATACTCCAAAATTCTAAGATTACAAAAACTTACAAATGGAGGAGATTGTACTCCTATTTATACAATGGGATGAGTAACAAACTCATAATGATGATCCACTAATCTCTCTTTAGTTCCATACATCTCTCAACCATCTAGACACATAAACTCCTTTTGTCCTTGATCTTCTCCATGAGTTTTATCTTATCAAATTCGAATTTGATCATTCAAGGCCACATAAATGTGTCTTGGAAGCTTCCTTGGTACCTACACATGTCACAAAAACAATCCACTTTCCATATATGAAGTAAAATATATTATTTTCTAATATTTAATCAAGAATTTCTCTTAAAAATGCTTAAAAATAAATAATATTTGGAAGATATAAATGAGACCCATTAATGGTGAACAATAGGGAAAATGAAGTGACATGGTGGTGAATAATGAGTGATATAATGGAAGCATAGGTGAAAAATGTATAGTAATGAGTGATATTTGTATGACATTTTGAAGCCCAAACATACTCCCCAATTGAAGCTCTTGCATGTCCTCATGCAAGCTACTACAATGACTTATTTGATTTGATTCTTAGATGAGCTTCCTTTTACAAGATGTTTGATTCTTGTGTAACAAGCATCTTTCAATCATGGACTTCCTTTTAACTTTGCACATCTTTGGATAACTTTTTATTTTTGCAAAGCATTTGCATCTTTTAATGATTGGTTCTTGTGTTACAATCATTATTTACTTTGTTGAGATCTCTTTTTAATGATTGGTTCTTGTGTTTACAATCATTATTTACTTTGTTGAGATCAATCATTTTAAGAAGTCATTTAATATGCTCATAATATTTAAGAAGTCATTTAATATGCTCATCATTTTGTAGTAGTTTTTATTGTGGGAAGACTATGTGGGTTAAGATGTAATATGAATGAGGGAAAAAAAATGAAGTGTGAAATTCCCCCCTCCCCAACTGATGGTTTTTGACAATTTTTAATGAGAAAGGGAATAGTGAAATAGTGGAATATTTTCCAAATATCATCATTTTAGCATCTAAAAAGAATTTCAAGATTAAAGGTTAGAAAACATCATACCTTACTTACCTACAAAAGTGGATGAATCATGCATGTTTAGCTGCTACAATTTTGATCTGAAGCTTCTTCTGCAAGTTGTGGATGAAAGATGGATCTGTATTGTCGTATCTGCTGCTGGATAGTCTGATGAATCTGATGAGTCTGTTGAATATGGCTAAAAATCTATAAGGCTTGGAAGGTATACAAAATATATAAGTTACATTTTCCTCCCCCCAACCTTATTTATTGACTTGTCCTCAAGTCATGACAAGCTGAAAAAGAAATGAACGGAAATCTGCTTCATCTGCTACAAAATATGGGTCTTCAAGTCTTCAACGGTCGATGGCACAAATCTTACTATGTGATTAAATGTGCTGGTGTCGAACATAGCAAGAAGTTGTTGACTTAGTGGCCATTAATGAATGCCACTAACCAACACGAGAGCTCCCACCATTGATTCCAATGGGAGTCAAGATGCCTAACACATCTTTGTAGGTACGAATAAGTTTGTTGTGGTCGAGTCACCTACAAGATCCAACGAACAAGGGATATTAATGTACTCCCATTGCTCATTGGCAAGAGTACTTGCCATTAAGGCATGCAAGCCTCTAGGTGTTTTTACAAAGATAATTAGACTCTAGGACTTTGACTCAGTGATATGTAGAAGCAGAATTTTATTGGCGCAAGATGAAAATGGTAGGAAAAAGGAAATGGAAATGACAAGGAAAATGACAATAAGTGAGCTTCTTGTAAGTGAGCTTCTTGGTTTTATTTTGTGGGTTAGGGGTGAATGAAAAGAAGTGGATTTGATTGCATGATTGAAACTTGCTCGGAAAAAGGGATTTTGGCTTGCATTGAGGACTCATTGGGATTTACAATTTTTTAAAGGGAAGAAAAGACTGGTTGTAATGAATATGGACTTATTCACATGATTCAGCATAAAATTGATCTGTTGGAAGTCCAATTGTTGACAAATTAAACTCCTTGAATGATCATCTGATTAAGAAAAACCTGCAAAAACTTGGTATTCACAAAACATAAATATATCCAAGCAAAAGTGATCAATTTCTACTTGGTTTGTTTATGCAAAAATTAAACACCAATGAAACAGATTTAAGTAAAATCAAATGTGTAAGCCGGCTCAATTCTACGATTTTTTTTTACAAATCCATTTTCAAATATGAAATGAGTATAATTAATTCCCTTCTTATGTAAATAAAATTCAATTTCGTTTCAATTATGCAAATCCCAACCATCGTCGAAATTGTTTCATGATTTTCATTTATGATATCGAATTTCACATGTCGTCATCGATCGATCTTGTATTTGCCAAAATCTGCATCATTTAAAACTTGCAAGATGTTAATATAGATGCATAAAAAATAAAAGTAAAAATAAAAATTCATGAAGAAAACTAATTGTTACTGCTTGTCGAAAGTTTCGTCATGTCGTGATTTTCTGTGCTTTTCCCATATACGTAACATACCAAACCACAATGTTACACATGAACAAATATCAAATGCTTCAATGGAGCGCACATACAAAGTCAATGCATATGGATAAGACATACGAACCAATTTTCATTTAATATGTGAACCATTGTATGAAAGTGATTGTAAAAACAAAATTTCAACCTGCAATAAAGTAACCATGAAAGAAGTTACCAATGGTATCACGTCATTTTCAACCTTCAAAGATTTTTCAATGCACCAAATATAATGCATAAGCATATCTGGGTAGTGCCACCAATTTTACTTATGTTGTCGGCAAAGAGAGGCATTTGTTTCCAAGGAAATAAAGTTCAAAGTTTGCCTCTATTCTTGGTACCATAAAATTTGATGTGGGACCAAAATTTGCTTCAAAAGCCCGTTTTGTGAAGATGATCGGTACAAAATGTTGGGCTAGTTTCCAACAAAAATGCGACTTCTTGCAACAATATATTCTTTCAAATTTGAAAATGAATGCATATCCAGTGATTCTTAAAAATGATGCAACTCTATTTTTCACCATTATTTTGCATTGCTGTTATTTACCATGTAATATGCCAATGATGTCGCATTGTTTTAAAAACAAAATTGAAATTCATATGTTCAACACGTTTATTACCATGGTATGATGAGGTGTGACCCTTTGATTAGTGCATATAGCTCCTATAGAAACATGGTCTTAAAGAATCACGATTTCCCCTCAAACCGTTAAAAATTCAAGGAAAATATTTCTGGGTTTTGTAACTCATTCAGTTTTGACAAAAACCCATGTCTTCGTTTTTTTCTAAATTTTTCTTGGTTTGATCAGAAAATGTGTTTTAAAAGCTGACGTTTTGCAGAGGTTACGTTTTTTTGTTTCTCTGTTGCCATCTAACTTTACAGTTAAGAATCCTTTTCATCATCTCCCATAACACAACAACCCTTTTCGCCTTTTAAAGTGTTAAATCCATTCGCACAACAGGAAAAATGAGACACAATTTCTCTTGTAGAACCAATGAAACCGATGCTCCACCATGTTATCTTATGCGTACTAAAATCTGAATGATCGACTTTGAAATGGTTCCATATGTTTTGGCTTTTATTTCAGGTTTAACTAATCACTCAATGTCATGACAAGGTCGATTATGCCAGATTTAGTAGTGAATCCAAACTTCCTCCTCGATATTCGATGACAACAAAATCAGAAAATATCCTAGCACTATTTCCTCCATATTTTCTGAACAAAAAGCCCAATTTTATCATAGAGAGATACTGGATCTATGGTTTATGAAAGAAGTGTTTTTCTTATAGTTTTGGCGTTGCTGAAGTGCCATGGTTCTTTCTGTGCTTCCTTCTTTGATGACGGCGTCGTAAAAAAATGCCGGTTGCACTACCCCCATCTGGAGCTTCTTTCACCAGGGGTGAGCAGACAAGAGCACCAGGTCCCTCTCCTGCAAGACCTCAAAGCCGACGTTGATTTCTGTTTTGACAAACTGCTTGTAGTTCCGGAGTCCAGGAAATGCATCGTCGTGCTATTCGTCAACATGCTCGGAATTGTTAGCTTGAAACTTGGGCATGGTTATGCATTAATTATACAGTTTTGTGCGGAGGTATGAAATGGGCATTGTTTTTATTTTATATACCCACTTGGCCATTGTGGCAATGGGCATTGTTTTGTTTCGATTGTATTGTCCAGTAACGAGTGATTATGCCCTGGAAAATTCTTATCACTGTGATGCAAGGGTGGGTGAGCAGTTGGACGATGTGGGATTTCTGAGTAAGCGTGTGAGAAAATAATGAAAAACGCATTGAGGAAATTAGAAATTTCTACAAGATCTCTTCCAACATTAGAACATTTAATAAGAAATTAAAAGCTGAAATGAAATAAACCTAGATCTAATAATTTTCTGAGATCTTATGGTTCTCTTACAAAAACACTTTCAAATAAGATCCTTCCAATATTAGAACATTTAACAAAATTTAAAAGCTGAAATCAAACAAAAACATAAATTAAGTTATACCTAAGATAAACAAATAAGCATGTAAGTGAGGCCATGGGGGCCCTCCATAACTCCACAAGCACACCACTTCAACGGAGACTCAGATGTAGAAGAAAAATCAAAGTATGATCTTTTATTGCAAAATCTCCATTACAAACCAACTCTAAGGTTACAACTCTAAGCTTCTAAGATTACATACTCCAAAATTCTAATATTACAAAACTTCAAGATTACAAATGGAGGAGATTGTACTCCTATTTATACAATGGGATGAGTAACAAACTCATAATTATCATCCACTAATCTCTCTTTAGTTCCATACATCTCTCAACCATCTAGACACATAACCCCTTTTGTCCTTGATCTTCTCCATGAGGTTTATCTTCTCAAATTCGAATTTGATCATCCAAGGCCACATAAAGGTGTCTTGGAAGCTTCCTTGGCACCTACACATGTCACAAAAACAACCCACTTTCCATATATAAAGTAAAATATATTATTTTCTAATATTTAATCAATAATTTCTCTTAAAAATGCTTAAAAATAAATAATATTTGGAAAATATAAATGAGACCCATTAATGGTGAATAATAGGGAAAATGAAGTGACATGGTGGTGAATAATGGGTGATATAATGGAAGCATACGTGAAAAATGTATGGTAATGAGTGATATTTGTATGACATTTTGAAACCCAAACAACCATCCACAAATAGCATCCTGCAACTTCTGAAATATGATTGACATGTCTAAAAATAGACTTGTGCCAAAAATAGCCTGCGGGCCCACTTAGTGAAGGTGACTCTTTTCACTAAGCTCATCATCTTGTTGAATCTCAACATAGGACAGAGCTATCTAGGAAATATTCAAGAACTTAGGCTGTGGGACCAAGGTTGTGGACTTGAGCCTTTTGAGATGAGGACGGGGAATCTTCTAGTGAGAATGAGGGTATGTCAGTCTGAACTGGTTTTTTGTCTTTCCAAATTGTTTTGACTATAATTTTTTCAGGGCTAGATATTGAAGGGGTTCTCAATTAAGAGGTGTCTTACCTGAGATGTGGCTTAGTGTAAGCCAGGATTGTGGAAAATTTAGCTTTAGATAACAATTGAGTTGCCGAGGTAAGGGCTATGAAACTCTCAACCCTTCGTGCTCACCTGATTGAAGGGTGGAGATGATGTTGTATTCCAGGGAAAATATTTTCAACTTCATTCCCTGGCAACGACACCAAAAATATGTTGTCACTCCTAGAGACAGCCTCGAGTTGCGAAAGACCAGTGCCTAGGACATCTTAGGACAGGAGGTTATTCAAGTTATTATTCATGCTTGTAAAGGGAACCTCCTGATAACAAATGGAGTGGGATATTTGAAAATTGGTCTTGGATCTCAGAGAGAGAAGAGTAGTAGCTAGGAAATTTGATTGTGGAGAGAAAGGCCTGCTCAGAATGGGCCTGAAGCAGTCATGAAATAAATCTATTGCAAACAGGGCCAAATGTGAAACTAATGAATAATTATAAAAGTTAATATAGATGAAAAAATATGTATAGTGAGTAAGGAAAGTCCAAGTGAGGTAGGCTTAAAAGGTATAAGAATCCACCCTTTAAAATACCTTAGAGGAAAACGATATGAAAAGAGAACTTGGAACAGGAATCGTGCCTCGATCTATATTTAAGATGCTACATTAAATTAAGGTATGAGTACCATTGGAAGATAAATTCATACATAAATCACAGAACGCCCTCATTCCGAAAGCGACGATAGCAAGAAATAAAATATGAGTGAAATTAACATTAAACCGAACAAACACATGGCACATTGAGGATATACATATTGTTCATCCATTTCATTAGGAATCCATCGTCACAACAAACAGATGTTATATTATTCTTCAAAATGGCTCTTTAGATATACATTGAGAGCAAAACCACAAAACTAATAATATGATACATAGACTACACACTTCTACTGCCAGAAAATTCAGAACCTTTACTTAGTTTGTGGTTTGTTATTTTATAGTGTTTTACATGGACATTTAGACCAGATATTTTCAAGACAATATATTCCCTCACTATACTTTATTTTCAAATCCTAATAAAAATTGATGAGGCATAACGACATCTCATCTTGTGCAGTATGATCCGACACATACTGTAACAAGAACATAACAGAAAATAGGAAATATAGAGAGTGCATAGGGTGAAATCAAGATTTCACCCATTTTTACATTACACGGAAGATAAGAAAAACAAAAGTTAAAATAACCTACGTGGGCCAAGTCATGATATCCATCATTTGTTACGTCGGGGAGTACTCGAGCCTTCTAGACGATGGGGGCGGGCTGAAGATGAAGAGGACCCATGCAGACAAGGTAGGGGAGGTGGCAGCTGCTATGAAGTTGAAGAGATTGGAGGATTCACATAATCACAACACTTTTTCCACAAAGTTTCCCTAGTTGATGGCGTTGTATTGTAGGTCTCAAACATAGACCGCATATGAGTCAACTCTGTATAATCCATGTGAACAACAAAGAACTTCTTAACCTGACAGAGAAGGAAAAACTCCTTGCGTAGTGCAGCTATTATGGTCTCCACCTTTAGCGGGGCTGTTTTCTCCAACGATATGTTTGCATTACACATGATTTCTGACATTTTCTGATCATTGGCCATTAGAGTAGATAATGCGCCCAACTGTGTATCCCAGCATGGTGGGAGGCTAGCTTCCACCAGCTTTCCCGACTCCTGGTCAAACTTATCCACTCCCTTTGATACCAGCACTAAACACCCCAGTGTATTCGCGTGTGCATTTTCTTTCTCAATTACTCTGTCAAACTACATAACTATCCTAAAACGGTTAAGCACACCCTGTGCCCACAATTCTTCAGGGGAGAGTTCATTTAGAAACATAATATACTTATTTTCCATCATTGCCTTTTATTTCCCTTCCCCGCGTTGAACCTGCAATTGAGTCTTTGTAATGCTCCCATTTTAGCACATCGCTAAATGGAACATTAAAATTTTTCTTTTATCATGTTGCAGCTAAATAAATGGGCAATAAGGCCCATGGTTATGAAAAACATCAATAAAATCCCTCACATTATGAAAGAGGAGCATCATTGGAGCTTGTTTTCACACCCCATGTGTGAAAAGGTTTAATTTCAAAGTGGGCTAGGTCATGTTGACCAAGTCAAACTACGCAATAGATGGAGGTGTGGCTTGCTTGGGAAGCCTACGAAATTGCATGAGGAGGAGGAAACCCTAATGTGTGGGGTCCATGTCTAAGGAGCCTTCATTTGCATAAAAGGAAGGGAAAGCAACCATTTTGAGCTAGCTTGGATATTTCGAATTGCTTTCCATAGTTGCACACTGTGATAGTTGTGCTATTCAGCACAAGGGATTTCTTGTTCAAGAATTCCCTCCCTTATTGAGAAGCTCTTGAAGGTTTGATATTCATCTTCTCCACATCTTGGCTCAAGGCCAAAGCTATTCCTTTCAATGCAGTGATTCTTGCAGCAAGAGCCATTATGTTGCTAGGGTTGCAGTGGAGGTTCTCACATCATCATTCCAGAGCTCAGATTTCAGAGGAGGAAGCTTTTATGCATCCAGGAGATCATTAGGGGAGATATCAGCTCCATTTCTCATATTTTGGCAGGAGGCCAATCTCTTCCCATCACCTACAACGCAGTTCCTCTCCTTGACTGCATAGTTCTTGAGTGCAATTGCAGTGAGGTGTTGCACTGGCATTTTGTAGGGT
The DNA here is from genome assembly GCA_034641835.2 of Pinus albicaulis. NCBI lineage: Eukaryota > Viridiplantae > Streptophyta > Pinopsida > Pinales > Pinaceae > Pinus > Pinus albicaulis. Next base: position 648,961,052 of record CM076575.1, on the reverse strand, counting down.
GAAATATTTGGTGAAAGGATCAACATTTCACTCTATATTTCCATTGGAGGAGGTATATACATTTTATGTAGCATTATTCAGCCATCTCCTTCATGTTCTCATTTTTAGAGTTGCAGCTGCTCTAGCAACTTCGACATTTCTGCATATTTGCCATTTTGTATGTATTGTAGCCAATCCCTTTAGGTATTGTTTATTATAGTTTCCAGGGGTTGAGATCCATCTCCCCCTTATTTATTTAAGCTTATTATTGCCATACCTTCATTGTATCATCATTTTTCAGCAGTCTTCCTTCAATGACTGCGTAGTCATAGTTAGGCATAATATATGTAGCAGTGTATTTCATGTTCATTGTACTGGTGTCTATGATTTAGCTTGAGTGATCACTTCCTCAAGATCTTGTACACATTTATGCTACCATATTATCAATGAGAAGACTATGAGGGTTTATTTCATTTCTGAAGTTTATGCATTCACTTTTATTTTCCAGCTCATGTTATATATTGTTGTAGCTCACTCTTTTGAGCAAGATATTCCTGAAGGAAGAAATATTTACATAGCTATAGGCAGAGTCTGAGTAAGGTCCAGGAAGCCTCCGGTTCTCACCCTCTCTTTAGAGGTGAAATAACTAGTAAAATCCCTCTCAGTCCATCTCTGAAACAACCTTGTTCATATTTCCAACAAAGGAGTTCTTCAACGGTGAAAAAGATGTTGATTTCCATTTTGGGATATTACAATGGTATCAGAGCATCGAACTTGTCACAACCTGTGAATTTCGAGTTTTAGAAGCAGAGAGCCCAAGGATGAAGAAGATGAGTTTACTCTCATCTATTTTCAGATCCAGAAGAGACCTCTCCAAAGAGGTCAAGAAAAATGAAGGAGGAGAAGAGGAAGGACCATGCACTTCCTATTCTCATAGAGGAGCAGAGAAGAAGCATGGAAGACAATTGGAATTCGAAATTCTAAGTGAATACCTAGCTGAATACCGAAAAAACCTAGAGTCTCCCAAGAGACTTTATCTTTTCCATATTTTATTCAGCAGAAAGAAGAAGAAAGACCCCACAGCCATGGGATGATGAGAGGCAATAGGTTTCTATTGTCCACATTTTATGGATCACTCACATGTGCAGCAGAGGTTTGGAAAAATAATCTAGAGGCCTTTTTCTAGCTACATACTACAGTAGACAAAGTGGCAGTAGAAGTTGCAGCGCTGCACTTAGAAGGTGAAGAAAAAATTTGGTGGATCAGCAATCTAGACCATGCAAAGGTTTCTACTCTTGTTGATTTTTCTCAGATATTGATCAGGATATTTGGCCAAAGGAGGGAGGAGCCCTCACCACCATTTTATGAGGCATGTACTAGCGTTGTTGAGCCCATGGAGAAGCAGTCTTCATCTTCAGCAGTTTGGGAGGCCAATACTCATGGGGAAGCAACACTTGCAACCTTGCAAGGAGCTTCCAAGTTTCACCAAGGTATGATTGGGGGTCCATTTCTTGTCAGTTCAAAAAGCACCTTGGATGGGTCTACATCATTGCATGCAGGTGACCTAGAGCAGTAGAATGATACTACGTTGTACAATAGCAATGATGCAAAGGAGATCTCACAGAGAGATTTCAATGGAGGTGCACTCCCACACTTTTTGGAGTGCAAGGTTCTTCAACAGTTGGGGGAGGGTTTCTCCTTCTCACAGGAGAAAATAGGAGATGGGGGATAGCTTTGGATGGATAGCTTCTCTCATGGCTATGGTGGAAATTCCTTGTGCCACACATATCATGATGGGAGGTTTTTTCCTACCAACTATTTGGATCCTCATAGGGTCAAATTGATCCTTCGGAGATTTGTATTTCAAAATCCCATGAAATGCAGAAGTTTGATTTGGGATGAGGGTAGTCCTCAAAGAAGGAGTACCAGGATGAAGGAAGAGAAGAGACATCCATACATGGCTGAGTGGATGTGGTGGAGAAGAATCAAGGGGCCAGTGAGCCACTTGCAGATTTATGATACCAGGCAACAAGAGGCTTGGCTGCACTGGTTACTCTTGAAAGAGTTTGGCCATCATTTGGCATACTCTCTTTCTGGGGGTATGGGGATGGAAAAGATGTGACAGGGTGTTGGCATCATTGAGCATCAAAGAGTATGGGTAAATAGTGGTGATGCAGCATTCATATCATACACTATGTCTCCATCATGTATCTTGCATGATGAGAGCATGAGGAAGTAGCAAAAACATTTGTTGTTGGGGTCATTCTTTGGAGAGAAAGGGCAGATTTGCTCTCATTTATTGTATGATGTTGCAGGAGTAAAATATGGCACTATCATGGTGCAAAGGGGATACTCCTTGGCCTTTGATGAGGGATCAGTTCCACTTTGGGAGGGATTCCATATTTGTAGCAACATTATTGGAGGGTTGCCCATTTATGTCAGAGAAGCTGAGGGCAACAACACTGTGCCACCTAGAGATTATCTAGTGCCTCATGCAAGGAAGGAGGAGCTCTTGCTCCAAGTAGAGGGATGCTTGCACTTTGGCAAGTAAGTCCCCAGGATCCCAGGTATAAAGATCAAGGCACAATTCATGTTTTACATGTGCCATTGTTGAGGAGGTGTGGAACCATAGAGACACCAGGAGGAGCTAGGGAGGATGACCATTATGATGTTATGAGGAGAAAACATCCATGTCTATCTTATGAGGTTGCTGCACCTAAGAGGGTGATTGGATTGCACAGTGGAAGCATGGACAAAATTGTTCATTCATATATGCAGTCACCTTCTAATGATGATGTCTCATTGTATGGAGACATTTTGCCAGGGAAACCACTAGATCAGAAGATGATGAGAGATGCTTCACCTGTTGAGGCACCATCCACTAATTTTTGGAGGGTGGAGACCCTGGGAGACATCTTTACAGCATTGAGAGTCTTGGGTAGACTAAGGGAGGAGAGACACACTCTCTCAACATCATTTGTACCCATTCTCATTTCATATTTTGCGCTGTGGAAGAAGCGGCAGGGGAAGGATAGCAACCTTACAACTTGCATCTTTGGCATAGGAGATTTCAAAGAAGGAGATTACCATGTGACAGATGTCCTTCATGAGGAGTCATGAATGCTGTCACTATGGAGGATGGATCCATGTGGGAGCTCTGGATTGTTGGTGGGGTATTCCCAGGATCATCTTGCTTGCATGATATTGATATATCAGCATATGAGGAGATGCATAGATTATGTGCAGATGGAGGAGATACATAGCTCTTCGAAGGAGTCAGCACAACCACCTCTTTTCTCTTTGAGAATGAAGGGAGATTCATTTTTGAGCCACTCCATTTGCATAATAAAAACTTATGGTAAGGGTATTTTTTATTTGAATGATGACTTATATGTTCATCCCTTAACCATATATGTATAGGATGTTGCTCCAAGGAGGGACATTCTTCTTTTTGGACCCCATGGTATATTTGATGCCATGAGCACTATTGGTGACCACTCCCTAGGAGGACTCGGGGAGGAAATGTGTTTTGGAGGACCTACTCACCTTGCACCATATACCATTTACTTCCTCCATACATTTGAGGAGAGTCAAGCAGCAAGCAAGTGGTTGAGAGGCCACACCTTTTGTCATACTCTTATGCAGTTGAGGGTCAAACTGCATTGGTTATAGTTGAGGGACCATTGTTTTTCTCCCTTGCTACATATGACAACAGGCATGGTTTTCATTATGGCTCATCATATTGCTGATGTCTTTGTATTTGTTGAGAGCATGATTGGGGGAATGGCACATTGGTTGGATGTGTCCCTTGGGGGAGAGATCTCCCACATTATTTTCATTACATGTTCCAATGGGAGAATTAGAGGACATGTGGCCACTACAGCAACACATTTGTTTCCATTTGAGGTGATCCATGTGATTGACTAGATGCCATATGATGATGACTACCAACTCATCACATATGAGATGATTTTGGACAACATGTTTCATAACGCTAGAGAGGACATATTTGGAGGTCTATTCTTCATCTTGCCACTGAAAGGCAACTTTATTGCAGCCTAGGATCATCATATACTCTACACTTATCCTAAGTGGAGAGGAATACAGTGAGGGGTAGGCTACTTTGTCTACCAAGAGTAGATTTTCAGCCCAGCTATATTGCAGGAGCCAAAGGTGGAAGATGATTGTCAAGAGTTACCATGTTGGGAGGTAACTCACTTCTTATGGATAATTTCTTGGGGGATGGAGGATCTACATGAGGAAGATACTCCTCAACATATTTCATACTCCATGCCTTGGGTTGAGATTCTTCAGTTCTATCCTTGCAGTTGCTTGAGGACAAGCAACATTTGGGAGGGGAGGACTGTAATGCTCCCATTTTAGCACATGGCTAAATGGAACTTTAAAATTTTTCTTTTATCATGTTGTAGCTAAATAAATGGGCAAGAAGGCCCATGATTATGAAAAACATCAATAAAATCCCTCACATTATGAAAGAGGAGCATCATTGGAGCTTGTTTGCACACCCCATGTGTGAAAAGGGTTAATTGCAAAGAGGGCTAGGTCATGTTGACCAAGTCAAATTGCGCAATAGATGGAGGTGTGGCTTGCTTGGGAAGCCTACGAAATTGCATGAGGAGGAGGAAACCCTAATGTGTGGGGTTCATGGCTAAGGAGCCTTCATTTGCATAAAAGGAGGGGAAAGGAACCATTTTGAGCTAGCTTGGATATTTCGAATTGCTTTCCACAGTTGCACATTGTGATAGTTGTGCTATTCAACACAAGGGATTTCTTGTTCAAGAATTCCCTCCCTTCTTGTGAAGCTCTTGAATTTTTTATATTCATCTTCTCCACATCTTGGCTCAAGGCCAAATCTATTCCTTTCAATGCAGTGATTCTTGCAGCAAGAGCCATTGTCTTGTTGGGGTTGCAGTGGAGGTTCTCACATCATCATTCCGGAGCTCAAATTTCAGAGGAGGAAGCTTTTATGAATTTAGGAGATCAGTAGGGGAGATATCAACTCCATTCTCATATTTTGGCAAGAGGCCAATCTCTTCCCATCACCTACAATGCAGTTCCTCTCCTTGACTGCATAGTTCTTGAGTGCAAATGCAGTGAGGGGTTGCACTGGCATTTTGGAGGGTGAGATATTTGGTGAAAGGATCAACCTTTCACTCTAGATTTCCATTGGAGGAGGTATATACATTTTATGGAGCATTATTCAGCCATCTCCTTCATGTTATCATTTTTAGAGTTGTAGTTGCTCTAGCAACTCCAACATTTCTGCAGATTTGCCATTTTGTATGTATTGTAGCCAATCCCTTTAGGGATTTTTTATTATAGTTTCTAGGGGTTGAGATCCATCTCCCCCTTATTTATTTGAGCTTATTATTTCCATACCTTCATTGTATCATCATTTTGCAGTAGTCTTCCTTCAATGACTGCGCAATCATAGTTGGGCATAATATATGTAGCAGTGTATTTCATGTTCATTGTACTAGTGTCTATGCTTTAACTTGAGTGATCACTTCCTCAATATCTTGTACACATTTCTGATACCATATTATCAATAAGAAGACTATGAGGGTTTATTTAATTTATGAAGTTTATGCATTCACTATTATTTTCCAGCTCATGTTATATATTGTTGTAGCTCACTCTTTTGAGCAAGATATTCCTGAAGGAAGAAATATTTACATAGCTATAGGTAGAGTCTGAGTAAGGGCCAGGAAGCCTCCGGTTCTCACCCTCTCTTTAGAGGTGAAATAACTGGTAAAATCCCTCTAATTCCATATCTGAAATAGCCTTGTTCATATTTCCGACAAAGGAGTTCTTCAGCAGTGAAAAAGCTGTTGATTTCCATTTCGGGATATTACAGTCTTGAACTCGTGAATTGCGATCTTTTTATCATTTACTAGTACAAGGAGGTCCCAATGCTGCTTAACCTCTACTCTTATTTCTGCCCAAACAAGTCACCTTGCTTCCACGATTGACATGTTACCTTTAATCTACCTTTTTAAGTCTTTGATGATCTTATCATGCTCTTGGGCTTCTTTGCGGAGGTTTCGACCTATTTTTGTAGAGATTCAATCACCTTCTGGTTTGTTGCTACAGTGGCATCAAACTCTTCTAGGAGCTGGTGAATTGAGTGGGCCTCATCTTTTGACACCCTTAAATCGAATAAGGCCTTGGTGAGCTATTCAGGGGTATTCTCGGGATCACCTGTTATAGGAACCACATATGACATATGGCCGTCACATTTGACTTGCCATTTTCACAACCTCTCTTTAAGTTAGGCAATCTCCTTGTCTTTCTGGGCATTCTCTTCCTGTTGTTGAGCAAGTGTGTTAGCAAGAACCATTTTCTTCTTCTCTACATGGATGAGTTCCTCTGTCTGTACATGTTCCTCACGAGACATGTTCAGCTTTCGTTTCAACTCCTGGTTTTCCACTTCTTCCTTGGTGAGAATACTTTGTAGTGTTGGATTATTATCAGCCCCCTTTCCTCTTATCAATTTCTTGAGGTTCTCCAGATAGGTAGCGATGGCCCTGGCACTAATCTTCTCTCTTCTTTGGTTCTCTTTTATTAACTTTACCCTCTGATCGAGCTTCTTTAAGGAAACTATATGTTTCACCACTTTAGTATGTAGCATATCCCTGATACACTGGTGTAAATATAGCTTGTCTATTAGGGGAATTTTTCCTAGGTTAAAGATTATTTCCAAAGCTCTTTATTGGGCTCCAGAAATGGAGGGCTGCAATGCTGAGTGCTGAATGGATAATATATGTTGCTCCTTATCCATATCTAGCACAAAAGAAAGCCTAGAATGGTGCTTTTCCATGAACTATGCTAGTTTGGCCTTTAATTTTTCCCTTGCGAACCTGTTTCTGGTATTGATTTCATCCCTTGCCTCCTGCTTGTCCACTATAACGGCTTGCAAAATTTTTGGGGGGGCTGAAGAGGAGGTAGCATCAAAAGAAACTAGAAAAATCAGCTTGTCCTTGTTAGGACCCTTTAACTCAGGAATCTCATCATTAGATAGCTCGAACTCTATGTCATATGGCCCTTGGGTCCTCTGTTTTTTATTAGGGTGAGCTTCTTCGTCAACACCCATGACATCCTAGCTTCCCAAGGGGTCCTCCTGTCCCTGTTCTTCTGTCTCAACCGACACATTATCTCCTTTCCCTTCAGCAGTTGAGGACTCGGCCTCCATCTGTGCATCCAAAGGCCACGCATCAAAGTTAGATTTCCATTCAATGAAGGGCCTAGGTTCATGCATATAACTTGTTGATTTTATTTTCTTCTTCCTACTGGTGAGGAATCCCTTAGGGTCATAGTGCCAGACGTCTCCCTGAGAGAGGTTCATCTCTCGCAGCATATTTTCCATGGTTGATAGGGCATGTCTTGAACTAATGGTGAAATTTCCAATTTAAGCTGTGAGTTTGAGGATGTATCCCTTCTTCACAAGTACGAAGTGGACCTGATCAACCTTCAAGACCTGTCATATGAATTCGAGGGAAAAAAACTTTCATAGATGGAAACACTGGCAGGTGGTAGGGAGGCACCTTTGCATCATAGAATCTGATCTCGGTATGGTCATTAAACAGATATCAGTCACCTGTGCAATCTGCTTTATTAAACTCTATCCAATCCTTCTGCTCAGGAAATATTCTAGGCAAAGGGCTATCATGTATAATGGCATAAGATATAGACATGAACTCATTAACAAACTTTTCATACCCCTTCCCCTCTGGCTGCTGGCGAACTGTCGTAGTCCACTCGAAAATGGATCTGGGTTGGGCATTCCTCCTCGAGAATCTATTCAAACCTAGAATTTAAAATTTATCTGCTTGCTCAAATAGGAACAGGTAAAACACAAGGGAAGAATACTTAAACGAACCAGTAGAGGAAATTTCTTGAAACTGAGCCTTGATAGCCGACGCTAAGGAAGAGGGAATATCCAAAAGGATTTCCACCTACATCATGATCCATAGGAAAGATATGCCTGCTTCAGTCACCTAATCAACCTCCTCAGACCCTAACAACCCTGAGATGACCACTAGGATATGTTGCACATTGGTTTGGAAAGTCAACAGGGGGATAGATTTTGTGAGGGGGAAATATGACAAGCATGAATCCGAAAGGAGACTGAGGAAACTGCTTTGTTTCTCCCAGGGTTGCTTTGAAAAATGGTAGGAGAGGGAGACCTTGGAGAATTCAACATAATCCTGATTGGGAGGGTAGTAGAGGGATTTCCTTATGAGTTTAGGAGTAATGCGAAAAATATTGTTTCCTTGGGTAGAAATGAAAATTTCTTTGCGCTCGTCACAGGCCTCCCCAATCTAGCTAATGAATTCGAGAAAATGATGCGTGGTTGAGGTGATTTGGTAATACATACCCAAATCGATGACCCTAAATATGTCCTCGCCTCTTCCCTGGTAGGCAAAGAGCTCAGCTCTGGTGCAGGCTAAACTAAATAGGTAGATTGGGTCACAAATTCATGCATGAGCATCAGTGAAAGGCTTAGGTCCAGGAGTAGTCCTGACCTTGCGGGTTTGTGGGGTTTCAAGTGTAGACCTTTTCTTTTTCTCCATGACAATTTGAAAATAAAAACAGAAGGGAAGTAGTGAAATAGGAAAAATGAAAAAACACCTAAGAGTGGTGAGGTAGCCAAGAGGGAGATGACCCGGGAATGAAAGCGACCTTGTACATGAGTTTTAACCTGTTCCGCGCGAAGAACTGGTTAATAGCCAGTAACTTTGCACAATCAAGGGTAAAATAGGTTTATATCAAAATAGATTTTACGGAGTACGAGACAGGGTGACACTTGTAGGGATGACGTCATAGGGATGTCGAAAATGAGACACGTGGCGATGGATGATTGGCTGGCAGTAGCTGGGTTAGTGGGAGCCACGTGCCGAACAAAGCAGGTACCAGCCTTCGTACCACCTCCTAGACTTAAATTACCTTTTCACTTATTGGTGCCAACTGTCATTCTTGGTGGGCCCCTCTCGAGTTTTAGTGGGGTGCATAAGAGTCTTTATGCCAATTTTCTAACCCCATAGAATGCTTGTGATTGGCTCAGACGAAGGTGACATCACCTTTTCTGGGGGCTCAAATTTGGCCGTCGTAAGGCTTGTTCGAGGCCAACGAAAAGACATTACTCACGAGCTCCTTGGCTCATGGTTCCACCGTGGACACATGAGCGCCACCTTCTTGCTGTGTAGTAGCCCCAATATATAAATTCATCGCGCCCATTCTTTAGGGATCCTCTCTCCATGATCTTCACCATTTTTTCTGTCCACTATCCTTCTCAACTTCTTGATTATTTTACTTGGTCCCTCCTTTAATTTGATAGATAAGGTAACTAAACAACAAGCAAGATGAAAATACTAGTACTAACAAGGGGGATCGATGAAAACAATGGGAAATGTTGATTCCCATTGTGCCACCCAAGGATGTTCCTTAAGAGGGGAAATCCATCCAAGCTACTACCTCAATCCTAGAATATGATTGGTGAATTCCACAAGAAAGAAGCATCAACCGTCCAAAAAGTGTTGATACAAGGAATCACAGTTTCTCCTGAGGAATATTGTAACATGGTGGGTTAAACATGTATGATAATGAGAGTTGGCTATAAGTAATGGTTATGGACAACTAGCCCGAGCTCAGAACTATAATGCAAGTGGTGATAGTCAAAACAATTTCTGATAGGGGTAGCCCTAGAGTCGTTAGGACATCCAGAGTGTGCATAAGTATGCTTTGACTAACATGATAGGGATTAGTAAAAAATTTGCAAGCTCCAACCAAGGGCGAATATAAACTACCTCCAGGTATGAAACGTAAAAATATGGGTGGGAGTCTTTTTCCTAAAAAAAAAATTTACACTTTTCAAAAGAATGTAAAAGTGGTTTATATGTATAAACACGGAGATGGGTGCCCCATTAACATGCGTGGGTCCTACATAATGATGAAAGGATGGTATTTGTTTACTGAGGGTGGGGATCCCATTGGCTAGTCTCAGCATGGGGGTGATAAGGCAAATGAAGTGACACACATGGGATATATTAATGGGGGTGTGATACGCCAAATGTGAAATGCAGTAATGCATCTTTCTTGATCCATCATAAAATGTTAATGGTGGCCTGGGAGTGGGTTTGATTATGTGATGAGTGAAGAAGAATGTGGCTAATCGTAAAGGCATATAGATGAGGTGGTTCTCGGGATGGAGTGGGTGGTCATGGATCCTGATAATGGATGGGGGTCTATTAATATGGAGGGAGCCATGAGTGGGGAGTCTCTATCAATCGACGTGGGTGCTTATCATGTGACAGGTGAGGTGACGATAAACATGGTTGAGATGATGGACCTTATGGTGCACTTTGGAGAAATGGTGTCAGGATATGCAAAGCTTAAAAGAACTCCTATCATGTTGAGTGTTGAATGATACCCGCTCTTGTATTTTTATGTTGGGGTGTTGATCAAAGCATGGTGTTTACTGATGTACTTGCAATATCTATGATTGATACCCCAAGTGAAAACATATTTTTAAAACATATGAATAATTTTTTATAACATTAATTAAAAAACAAGAGAATGCATACCTGAGAAAAATTTTGGGGCATGTGACGGAACCAAAAATTAATTTTGGTAATAAATGGAAAAAATATTTCCATGTTGAAGATGATGTGGGGTTTCATGCCATGAATTCTATGCCCCAATTAAAAAAGGGGTTTGATACAATGACAAGGTGCAACGGAGATGGAGGGACTCGTACCTTGTGAGCATAGAATTGGAATCGCTTAAACATTTTGACTGCTTGGATGTAGTCGTGAAAAACGGTGGGACAGAAGTAAACAACACGTAGGAATTTTTGGGCGGTGTCCATTCTCGAGAGGTGGCCATCGCAAGCCCTATTGTGACAATCATTTAGGACTTGCTCGGCTTGGTCATGAGTGAGGCATGAATGAAGGATGGTGTCAACGCCTCATTGGTAAAGAACGTCCCCTAAAAGAAGGTATCAGGGGGCCTGATGGCATATGTGCCTTCAGTTGTCACAAGTGAGATGAGGTTTGAAATTTTGAGTTCGTAAGAAAAGTAGGATATCGTCATACCAAGGGTCCTCTATTCGCACTAAGAAAATATGTTTATCAGGTAGTGCATCATTAACAGGGGAGCCTTGGGTCTCTTTTGGGTGATATGTGATGAATTCGATGAGGATGAGTGATTTTTTTATTTTAGGGGAGCTAAATTGCAGATCAAATTATTGTAGTATAACTACCCATCGGGCGTATTTATGATTCATCATACGATGAGTGGGAAAATATCGCATGGGGTTGATAGCTGCTATGGCAATGGTTTTTCAAAGGATGATATAGTGTTGAAGCTTTTTTACTGCATGTAATAAATTACATTTTCCCTATTGTTTGGTCCATCTTGGACTAGCACCCCAAAAATGGATACATTTGATGCAGATAGATATAGAGTGTAATACTTATTATGGTCGGGTGGGCTGATGAATGGATCTGAATTCAATGTGTATTTTAATGCTTCAAATTATTTTTGGGCCATTCATCCCATTGGAAAGGGATGTCTTGAAAAAGGAGACGTAGGAAACCCTGCGCACAAGTGGCATAGTCAGGGAAAAAGCCTTGTAAGAAGTTGACCTTAACCTATAGGCTTTGTAACTACTTCAATGTTTTTGGAGGTGGTACTTCTTTAATTTCCTATACATTGAGAGGGTAGAATCTATTAACTTTCTAGGAAACAATGAATCCTAGCAATATTCCAGCGTTAACTCAGAAAATACACTTGAGAGGGTTCAAGCGTAGGTTATATTTTTGACAATGCTGAAAAAATAGGTGGAGGTATTCCAAATTTTCAGCACACATCTTGGATCATACAGTGAGTGTTATAGGTCAATTTGGGCACCATTCCCAATGACCTGGTTAAACTAGACATCATCCCCAAAACCAATGAATAGGGTTTATCATCCCCTATCATTTCAACTACTACATGCCCTAAGACAAAACAAATTCAAATCATTCATGACTTCCATTGCAATGTTTCCAAGATTTGAAGTACATGTTATATCACCTATGAGCTCACCAATGCAGTCTTTCAAGGGACTAACTACATTGCATATGCAGTTAACTCCATTCAAGGGTTATCAAAGCACTTCCCGACACTCAAGGGTGTGTTGGTCAAATTGGGAGTGAAATTCTCATTGTTCTGGAGTCTCCACTTGGCCAGTGCCTTCTAGAAGAGTGCATATGTGTCAAAATTCGAATCCATGTGTCCATTTGACACCTTTGAACTTGGGAACATGTCTTGCCTATTGTTAGAAAGTCATTGATTGTGAAACTACGATCAGCTCATCTATAAATTGAGCACAAATCCTAGTGCTTGAGAAGGAAGAATTTGAGTAGAGAAATGGTGATGTAATTTCAATTGAGGAATTGATTTGAGTGATATGTTGCTGGAGAGATGTTCATTGTGATGAGGCTAGGATGATGCTGGAGATGGTGACATCAAATCAATCACTGGTTGTAACCTCCCCTTCTATCAATTAATAAAGATTAATGTTTACTTTCCCACATATGTATCTGTATAAGCTTTTGTCTTTCATATTATGAATTATTATATGATGTATATGGTTCGTGTTTCATTGATTTAACTGAATAATTTGAATAGGCATCTGTATATTAATATCTCTTTGTTGTTTAGTTTTCATTCTTGCAGGAAATATTTTGGCGATCTAGCTTGGATTTGAAGCTACATCAAGAGTGACAAAAGGAGAATTGGAAGCACTTGGACTCCAAGTAAGTTTCTTGATCTGTTTTGTGTGTCTATTTATTGTTAGGAAAAGTATCTGCAAATTCTTTAACCTGTTGTTCTAAATGCATTACACCACATTTAGGGAAGAATTTTTTATCCGTAATTCATAATTCCACATAATAGTGAGGTCATCAAAATAAGCGAGTATGAGATGATCCAAGTCTTGAAAGATGTAGTTCATGGCCCACTAGAAGGTGGCGCCAACATTTTACGACCAAATTGCATAACTTGGTATGAAAAGGTACACCAAAGGGTGGTAAATGTGGTTTTGTATCGATTTGTGTGTCGAATTTGGATTTGATTATACCCATATAATCCATCCATAAAGGATAGGGACTCATGCCCGAATTGGTCAATGAGTGGTGTAGAGTAATTGTCCTTGGGACAATATTTTTTTAGATCTCGGAAATTGGTATAAATGCAAATGGTGCCTTATTTTTACATGACATGTACAGGTTTAGGAACCCAAGACGTGTAAGCGATTGGGTAGATAAACCCTTATTTTTTGAGTTTATCTCTTTCATGTTTGATTGCTTCTACCTTAGAAGGGTGTAATTGATGTTGTTTCTATTCGACGGGAAGGGCACCAGGCCATGTGTCAATATGGTGTTCCACAATGGTGGGACAGATGCTTGAAATATCCAAGTAATCCCATGTAAAAATATCCTTATATTATTGTAATAGGGATGTGTATGAGGCTACTTCTTTTGGAGAGCATGCTACCCCCAGGGAGATTTCTTCGACCTTGCCAAGTTTTTTTGAAATATTCAATTTAATGGCAGGTGAAATATTTGACATGTTTCCTTTCACAAACACGTCGAGCAATGGGATACTATTTTTGAACCAATCTACTTTTCCTAAAGGTAGAAAATATTAAAATTCAATGACATAAATATCATGGGTTGGTGTGCTTCTAGGCACACACATTTTCTTGGGTAGAAAAAATAAGCGATGTAGCACAACGTCCCATGGAAATTCAGGTTCCATCATGGGCTCCAAGATATATTAATCTGAGTGAAAAACATTACCTAAAGGTGAGCTGGTTTGTGCGAGGCTAGGAGGAGGGAGTTCGGGCCTAGTGGTGTTGGCTGAAAAGAAATAATATGATACTATGGTTGATGTCATAGAACCAACTGAAGTTGAAAAACATAGATAGGATGGATCTACAACATCGATGGTATTGCTACTAGTATAGAAGTTGTAGCAGTATCAACACCAAAAAATTATGAGCAGAAATCACTAATCCATTAGGGGAATTTTGAGGTCTAAAATAGGCCTCCCAAGGAAAATGTACAATCAAAATTTACTTTATGAGAACCAATCACATTTTAGGGGATGGCATCATCCCTAATGGTTGGGGTGGCATTGCTTGAGTTAAAGGTACTTACTTGTCACATTCTCAATGGTGGATAAAAACTCATGGTTAACCATGGTAGTGCTCTAAGTACTTTTAAAGTCAAAGTAAAGTACTCATAATAAATTTCATTTCACACTTTTTGAATAAAAATATATTATTGTGATTTCATATTTCTTGAAGGCAACAATGCACATCCCTATACATTTATTATATTATATTATATTTATATAGTATATTAATTACATGTTATTTTACAATTTAAATAATATAAATTTTAATTAATAGCATATAATATAATTAATAATTTATAAATTTATATTTATATTTTATTTTAAGTTATTTAAGTACAAAGGAAAAATGGATTAGTTGTTCAATGATAATGATTTTTTCCTGAAAATCTCATTCTTATTTATAGTCACATCAATACAGTTTTTTTATTAATTTTATTTTGGTACAAATTTTGAATTGAATTTAACTATGGTTACATGGATTCTGGTGCAAAAAGTGAATTGAAAATTCATAAATATTATCTTATTGGTTTAGCTATTATTTTATTATTTCCTTAGGAGGCCCATTTTAGACCTCAAAATTCCCCTAATGATGGTTCCCATGGATGATGAGATGAATCGTATGTGATGTTGGGTGTTGCTAGCATTAGGTGGTGTAATAATTTATGTAATGATTGGTTTGTACTAAGTGAGGGGGATTTTGTATGACCTTGTTGGTGTAAAAGGGGAAAATGTGTCCTCCTCAGTAGGAAACTAGCATTGAATCCTAAAATGTCAAAATGTTTGTAACATAGGGCATGCTTCTGTACCATGAGATTTATTAGTGAAAATGTCACACACCAGGTAGGTACTTACTGAGTAAATGGTATGCAAGCTAGTACTACTCAGGATGTAAGATAACGATGCCTGGTTGGGGTCGTGAGATGGGGAATTTCTGTGTGCTTGCCATCTCTAGGTCTTATTTTTAGCATGATGTGGCTTCCTTGGGTGGTTTTGTTTTAATTTTTCTCTGACTGCTCACAATCGTGGAAGATATTGACAGTTCTTCGTGTGATGAAATTGGGAGCATATGTGACAATAAAAACGAGTGATTTTCTCTTGGTTGGAGAGATGTATTTGTGGGATAGGGGTTACTATGCGAAAAATATCAGCAAACTTGGCCAAATCCCAACATTGGTTAATAATGTGGTTGGGTTTATCACATAGGGTACATGGGACATTTGGTTTAGACCATGCTTTCTTGGGGCATTTGGTATTTTCCCATATCTAGGTCGGTGATGGTGAGAAGAGGTTGACAGGGTTTCCGCTAGTTTTTTCTCTTTAAATATGCATAAGACGGACCTAGATTCTTCATTTCATTCATTTGTGGTACTATATGAAAGTTACGAGTCTAACATACATGAATTCTAACATAGAGTGGAATCAGGAAAGGGGACAATGTCACACATGATGGTTACTTCCACAAATTTGACATGTATATCGTATGTGCCTAGATAAGTTTCTTTGGAAAACATGATTGACTGGGTACCAACGATTAAATTCCATTAATTTTGGGCATTGAGTGATCAAATTATTAGGTTCATCGCACACGACATAGACTGGGACATGAGGTATAGCCTTTGTTTGTCTCCTTGGTTCCTGCAGGGTTAGACGTGGTGGGTATGAGCATGACGTCGTTTCTTCTCATACATACAGGATGGTCTTGGATCTGTCCTCCCATATCTACATGGGTGTCGTGGATGGATCCTGATAATTGGATTTCATAAGTGTGCGTAATGCATATCTATATCGAGGTATTTGAGGGAAATGATGTGTGTAATTTTCGTATTCCATGAATATGGTGCATGCATGGCTGGTACATAATGCATTGCTTTTTACATTCATGACCTTTTCTCTAGTAGGTGGAGTTGGGGTTACAATCATACTTTTGGCATGTAGAAGATCTTTCAAATCCTCTAACTCTGGGAAAGTGTTGGTAGGATGGCCGACTATATTGCATGAAGCACAAGGTGGAGGTTTCCTAGGAATATTAGGAGCGTCCACCTTCTTCCATTTTTTCTTCTCATTTTTAGTGGAATTGGATGGTGTTGCTACGGGTGTGTCTCGAGTCATGATGGCCTCCTTGGAGGCAAAAGGAATGACACCTATAGAGGTGATACTTGAGTTTCCTGACATGGCTGATGGGGCAAAATACCATACCGGTATCATGAGAGTGATGTTTAGAAATGTAAGGGTTTCCGAAACTTGTTGTGAGATAAAACCAGATGGGGAATATAAGAAGGAGGTTTGGGTGACTGCATATGGGAGAAATGACGAGTCAAAAATAACGAAACTCATGGTTTCGAGCTCTAGTTCCTGACTCAATTGGGTGTTTTATGAATTCATCATGCACACTGCCACTCCTATGGTTGCTGGAGCTTCTCCTGAAAACACATGAGGTTCTCCAGGGCATCTTTTGAGGAGTGTGGATTTTTTGAATTGACCAGGAGCGAACTCTGTGTATGTTTTAACCAACTCTGCATAAGACTCTAGATATGGTAGCACATCTTCAAGGTCGGTTACTAGTTTTTTATTATAGTATGTGAGTTGGTAGATAGTAATGACTTTCCATTCATGGGGAAACATCATTATTCTAAATACAAAGGAATATATGGTAGTCATTTCGTACATATAACTCCATCCAAGAAGGATTTTATAATCCAGCTATGCATCTAAGACTTCAATGTCAATGAGCACAGTCTTGTTGGCGAGATGTATTGGTACATATTGAAATAAACCTACAGGGGTGGAAGGGCGCCCATCATATGATCTAAGCATGATGTACGATGGTTTTAGTTTTGGATATCCTAACTTCTACCAAACCTTTTTTGACATGATACATGTGGATGCTCCTTCATCCATGATGCAACGATGAATGATGATGTTCTAGATTGAAACTGAGATTTGAAAGGAAACTAGATAAGGGATTCATGGGATCACTTTATCTATGTCAAAAAACATTAAGCGAGAACCAAAAGGATTGATCATTCCTAATGCAGAAATTATGGCTTTCCATTGGTCTGGGTAAGACTACAAGACTTTTAATGCTGACATAGCTGAGGGGGATTGTGTTAGGGCCCTATATTACTAGTGTAGTCCCTTATTGTTGTTAGTGTATCCCCATTTTTTTATTATTTTTGTACCCATGTAGTCCCCATATTATTATTATTGTGCACCATAATAGCCCACTATTGTTATTTTTGTTCCCTTACATTATTAATTTTACGTCGGCTAGGATTATATTGTGACCCCATGGACTCCTATATATAGAAAGGATATTTTGTAATTTGTATCATCCAAGAATTTTTCATTTATGGAATGTAAAGGAGGTTTCCCCCTGGAAGTGGTTGATTTATAAGGCATTGATCTCTTTTTTGTTCTATTTTTTGTCCTAGTTTCATAACAATTGGTATCATAGCTTTGGATTCCAGGGTTTCGTTGCTTCAAACAAGTCATTGTGGAATTGTCGCTATAACATTTTTTCTACGAAGTTTCAGATGCTAAAAAAAAAGCCCATTTGAAAATAAATCCCAAGGAAATTTGTATAAAAATTTCAGATCTTGGTTCACAATATTCTCGGAGATATGATCGATGGAAGTTAGGGTTTTTGCAGGCTCCAGAATTTCATATAAAAGAGGTGACCTTGGGAAAATAGTCATAACTCTCTCTCTGAGCATCAAATTGGAATGTTGTAAAACGTGGCTGAAAGTACACAAACTGTAGTTTCCTGTGTATCAATTTTAGAGCCAAAGGAGTAAAAAAATGACATGTGGCACGCCTTACACTTTTGCTCTACTGAACCATTGTAATTAGGTCATTGTGGGAGATTAGGCATAAGTTTACCTTGACGAATCAAAATCAGTTCAGACATGTGGCATTGGAAAGAAGATTTAGAGGGATAATAAAGGACTGAATATAAAATCTTGGGGATTTGAAATTATAGAGATACATCAGATTCAATATCGAGCTCCTCAAAAGAAAGAAAAAGGTGTGTATTTTTTTTTTTTAAATTGCATAATTCTTGTTTGAAAAATTATATTGAAGAGGTTCCAAGGGCATATTGAAGCACAAATATCAGTATTGGGTTCTAAAATGGCCCCTAAAAAGAATTCAATACCCATTAATCTCTCAAAAGTCTCTATTATGACTCATAAATAGGAAGAAGTGCAACATGATATATCAAAATTACAAGAACAAGTGCAACAAATTTTGCTCTCGCAAAAAGTAACAAAAAATAAAATGGAAGCTAAGATGGATGGTTTGAAGAAATACGTAGAAGATAAGATGGTTAATTTGAAGAAAGGAGTGGAAACTAATATTAATGGTTTGAATAATGGCATGGAAGCCAAGATGAATGGCGAGGAAGCTAAGATGGATGTCGTGGAAGCTAAAATGGATGGCGTGGAAGCTAAGATTGATGGTATAGAAGGAAACATGGAAGCTAAGATGGATGGTTTGAGGAAAGGTGTGGAAACTAAGATGGATGGTTTGAAGAAGTGTGTGGAAGCTAGGATGGATGGTTTAAATAATGGTATATAAGGAAACATGGAAGATTTGAAGAAAGACATGGAATGTTTGAAGGAATTTTTGGAAAAGTTGCTACAAGAAAAGCTTCCTAATGGCGAAAAATTAGTAGAGGAAACTCATGATGAGAAAAAAATAAATGTTAATCATGATTTCATAGACTCTAATGTTGGATTTAAGACCCACCATATTCCAAAGATAGATATGAGGAATTTTGATGGCAAGGATCCGATAACTTGGATACTACAAATGGAGTAATACTTTGAGCTCCATAATACGCAAACCACACAAAAGGTATGCATTGCAACTTTATATTTAGAGAAAAATAAGTTTGTATGGTATCTATGGACTTTTTCTCGTAAACCACTGGTCACTTGGTCAATTTTTACGAAGGAAATGATAGAACATTATGAGGATACAAAGAGAAACACCTTCTTTAGCCAATTGATAAATCTCAAACAAAATGTTTCAATGATGGAGCACATTAAGGACTTCCAAAAATTGAATATAAGGGTAAATAATATTATAGAGGAACATAGGATTAATTTATTCATAGGGACTCTAAAGGATAACATATAACATGACATTGACCTTTAGGAACCTGATACATTGGAGAAGGCATTTAGGTTGGCAAGAAAAATTGAAAGCAACATTATGGCGACAAGGAAGCTTACCACTTACAACTATAAAGATGGAAGTGTTGCTACTCTTATACTTCCAAAACTTACAAGGTTTACACCACAACAATTTGAAGAAAAAAGAGCAAAAGGGCTTTGCTATAGTTGTGATATAAAATACACTAAATTTCATAAGTGTGTTGAGAAGAAATTATTTTACATAGATTGTGAAGAGGAGGAAGAAAATGAACAAGAAACTTCAAAAGAAGAGGATATACACCAGGAACCAACTGTATAGGAAGAAGAAATGAATCCAACCATATCCTGTAATTCATTTGTAGGAATTACCACTCCTAAAAATCTCAATATAGAAGCACATATCAAGAAGAAAAATTTAATAGTGATTATTGATTTAGGTAGTAGCCATAATTTTATTCATAGTAAGGTAGCCAAGGAATTGAATTTCTTCCTATAACTAGTGGCAGAGTGTCAAGTGATGGTGGAAAATAGAGGAACAAAGCTAACCATGGGGGAATATGTACTGAATAGTCCAGTGCTTTCCATTCCAATGGGTGGTTTTGATGTTGTAATAAGAGTATAATGGTTACAATCCTTGGGGATGGTAGCTTTTAATTTTCAAGAAATTTTCTTGAAATTTTTTTCGGAAGGAAATGAAGTTGAATTAAGGGGTATCACAGGGAAGCTGGGAAATATAATAAGCTCTAATTTCATGACAAAACTTATGAATAAAGAACAATGAGGTGTCATTTCAAAATTATTCTCACTATAAGTTCCAACATAAAAATCATCTATTTCTCTAGATCTCCAAAAAGTCTTGGACAATCATTCCAAGGTGTTCAAAACTCCCAGAGGAATCTCACCTATTCATGATCATGATCGTGCTATTCATTTGATTCCAGGAAGCGTTCCTCCAAATATCATGCCTTACATATATCCTTATGTCAAAAAGAGCTAAATTGAATGCATGATTTCAGAAATGCTAGAGGTTGGTATAATTCAACCTAGTCAAATTTTTTTTTTTTCTCCAATCATGTTGGTGCACAATAATGACAGATCATGGCGCATGTGTTTGGATTATAGGGATCTCAATAAGCTCACTATTAAATATAAATTTCCCATTCCTGTGATTGATGAATTATTGGATGAATTACAATGAACAATTTATTTCACCAACTTGGATCTATGTTCAGGATATCATCAAATTAGAATGAAGACTAAAGACATTCTGAAAACAACATTTTGAACTCATGAGGGTCATTATAAATTATTGATCATGCCTTTTTCCTTTTGGACTTACAAATGCACCTTCTACATTTCAAGTGTTGATGAATTCCATTTCCAAACCCCTCGTTAGAAAATTTGTGTTAGTATTTTTTATGATATACTAATCTACAACAAGTCTTGGAAGGGTGCTTAAAACTATTGGAGGAGAAACAATTATATGCAAAAACCTCCAAATGTTTCTTTTGTGTACAATAGGTGGAGTATTTAGGTCATATTGTATCTAAGGAGGGTGTTAAGGTATACCATAACAAAAAATCCATTAAGGAATGGAAAGTCCCCACAACCATAAAATAGTTGCAAGGATTTCTCGGGTTAATAGGGTATTATCACAAGTTTGTTAAGAATTATGGGAGAATAGCAACACTTCTAACAAAATTATTGAAGAAAGATGCATTTTCATGGACTCCTGAACCAACTAAAGCTTTTGAACATCTTAAAGAGGCAATGTTCCAAGCACAGCTCTTAGCTATGTCATACTTCACAAAACCTTTATTGTGGAATATTGTAATATCTGAAAAGGGAGAATGCAGTAATACTTAAACACAATATAAGAACTGCATCTAAGTAAACAAAAAAATCTCAAGACAACATCAGAATTTACAAATAAGATGAGCCATTTTATTATATGGAGATGATTTAGTTACATAGTGTACAAAATATGAGTAGATCTAGCCAAAGAGATGGCCTAAAATAACCTTGAAAACATGCCAAAGTGTTGGGAAAAATACTGAGAGGGGGGGGGGGGGGGGGTGAATCAGTATTTAGAGCTAACTGATAAACTTTTTACTTTTCTTTTCTCAAAACCCATACGCTACTTTACAAAACAAAACTAGCGTATATACGCGGATATCCTTACGGAAACTTGCGTATGCTCAGAGCTCTTATTATGTATTTGATTCTTAAATCATTGCATCATTTATTCATCAGATTTTAAGCAATAAGCATGTGCAGTAAAAACAGAATAAACCATCACACATAAGCAACACACATGAACACCAGGATTTAAGGTGGAAACCCAAGTCGGGAGAAAACCACCGCTGTCATCATTTCAGTCTTCAATATTTATTATAAAGAAAACATCTTACAACCATGTACTGGCGTAGACTCATACCAGCACGCAGGCACCCACCTGCAGAAGGCTACAACCTTCTCTCATTTACCAACCTCTCCTGGAAGGGAGCTACAACCCCCTTCTCTCGTTTACCAGCCTTTCTTAGGAAGCGAGCTACTACCCCCTGATATTAGCACCAGCCTCTACTGGTAGAAAGCTTCTACTTTCATACTGAAGGCTTCAACCCTCAGATCCACTGCAGACCACATTTCCTCAATTTTCATACTGGATCAAACAACTTCAACACAACCCTTCATTTATCAACAAACATACTTTGCCCAATACTTCAAACAGAATAGTGAGACCACTGTAACCAGAATATCAAAGATAACCCAGACTTCAGAATAGATATGCAGATGTAAACTCAACCCTGAACATTCATTGAATCAAATATCATACGCTACTTTTCTTTACTGAAGCCGCGTACATACGCGCTTTCCTGCACACCAACCCGCGTATACTTATACGTACTTTATTCTTCAGAAAACCATATACGTGCCTTTCACTAATAGAGACCGCGTATACACGCGCTTTTGCAGAGACCAACTAGCGTATAGATCTGTAAATGGAAAACTTTACAAAATAGATCAGATCTATAAACTTACCCAGATTTCTTCATCATCTTCAGCAGACTTTGCGCTAGATCTTCACCATTTCTTCTGCTGCAGATCATCCTAGAGATTTATCATCATCATAAGATCTAGAGATCTTGAACCATCCTCAGATCCATGGGTGCATCAAAGATTCAGATCTATCAATTAAGAACATATTTCATTCATGAAGATAATCCTTAGAGATATTTATTCATCAACAACCCTTACTCGTGCACACCCTTGCACAATGATCTTCTTCTCCTTATATAGATTTAGCCTTTATCAATACCATGAGTCAAAACCACACAATTTCCGATGGTATTCCTGGACGGGATCAAATAGATAATCCAGCACTCAATACAGTGGGCCAATACCATGGTAATGCCCCTAGGTATCATAGTTTTTAGAGCGCAAAAGGCATACGCGACTTTGAGCGTGCGTATCCACGTGTATACGCAACTTCACCTCATAAAAACTGCGTATATGCTAACCCTGAATGTATACGTGGGTTCCCTTCACAAAATTAGAGTATATACGCGGGTTGCCTTCACAAAAGTAGTGTATACATTGTGACATATTATATTTATCATTTTTCTGGCACTTACTGGAATTGTTTTCTCTGTCACATCTGAACTGATATGTAGATACACCATTCTTACATCTTTAGAACATAGGTTGCTTATCAATGGTGACTCATCAAGTAGGTTTCCATCAAGACCAACTTCATCAAGTAGGTTGCCATCAAGGACAACACATTGCATCATATTGCCAACAATCTCCCCCTTTGGACTTGATGGCAACCATGATGGTGTTTGATCACCACAACAGATAGATACATTGAATATAACCATTATGCAACCACCATGATACTCTCCCCCTATTCAAACACCATAAACACCATGATACTCTCCCCCTTTGACATCGAGGGCAAAGGACGGATCAAAAAAAGGTTTTTCTTCTCATGTAGAAAGAAGAGCTCTGTAGATCTGATGTGCACTGAAGCTACCATGCTCTCCCTGAGTTCATGCTGACTCTTCAAACATATTTTTCAATGAAGTACATGACTCTATGACCTTTCCTATCACCAAGAACTCATACTTACATCAATGATCCAACCAAGTGGATTTACATATGTGACTCGGGTACCCAACCAAGTGGGTTTACATATTTGACCAAGTCCTTACATGATTGAATATTACAATCTTACATCATAGGTCTCAACATGACCTTTTCATCACATGACAAAAATGACCTTTTGTTACAAATACCAAAAAGACCTCAAGAGAGAGATCATATTTCAGAACCATCATAATGCCAACAATGCATCCTTTCCACATGACCAATTCTCCCCCTTAGCTTGTGCATCCTGAACACTTTCAACAACAAATCATCAAGGCATCTTCACCCAATATCAGAGAATGAAATAGAAATATAAGAGTTGAAACATCACCAGAGATACCCAACAACACCATAGCTGTGCTGAAGAATGCTGACCCAGAGAAAAATTGTCAGCAACCACTCATACGCGGTTTTATCTGTATAAACTCGCGTATATACG
This sequence comes from Pinus albicaulis, assembly GCA_034641835.2. Taxonomy (NCBI): domain Eukaryota; kingdom Viridiplantae; phylum Streptophyta; class Pinopsida; order Pinales; family Pinaceae; genus Pinus; species Pinus albicaulis. The sequence continues at coordinate 648,937,124 of CM076575.1, read as the reverse complement.
CGACTGTCTTTCATGAAATCCGCGTATCCAATTTAATCTTCTGCATTTAAGCAAATATGATCTTCTGCATGGCAGAAACTACTCCCAGCTTCTGTCTGAGATATTCGAACGCTTCCCTGGGCAGAGGTTTGGTAAATATATTAGCAACTTGTTCTTTGGAGGGAACATACTCCAACTTCACCTTTTGTTCAAGCACTTGTTCACGTAAGAAGTGATACTTGATGGGAATGTGCTTGGTCTTGGAATGCATAACATGATTCTTTGAGATATTGATGGCACTTGTATTATCACACATAATGGATATAAGAGGTGAACATTTGATTTGAAAGTCTTGTAAGGTTTGCATCATCCAAAGAAGTTTAGTGCAACATGATGCGGAAGCCACATATTCTTCTTCTGCTGTAGATAAGGAAATAGAGTTTTGCTTCTTGCTAAACTAGGATACTAACCGGGGCCCCATATAGAATGCACCACCACTAGTGCTTTTCTGATCATCAACATTTCCAGCCCAATCTGCATCAGTGTAAGCATGAAGAGTAAGATTAGCATTCTTTGGATACCATAGTCCAAAGTCTTGAGTTCCTTGGAGATATTTGAATATTCTTTTGACAGCCTGAAGGTGAGACTCTTTTGGATTAGCTTGGAATCATCCAACAATCCCAAATGCATGCATAATGTCTGGTCTAGTCCTAGTGAGATAAAGTAGACTTCCTATCATAGATCTGTATTCTGGTTGATTCACCGTGGGAGAATCATCATGAGAACTGAGATTACATCCAGTTATCATTGGTGTACTTACAGGTTTTCACTCTTCCATGCCATACTTCTTCAGAATTTTCTTAAGGTATTTTGCTTGTGATAAGAATATGCCATCTGTAGTTTGATGCACTTTCAAGCCAAGGAAGAATGTTAGTTCCCCAAGTAAAGACATTTCAAATTCTTGCTGCATAGCAGAAGAAAATTTCTGACTCATAGATTCTTCATTTCTTCCAAAAATGATATCATCAACATATACAACCACAATCAATAGTTTATCATTTTCAGTTTTTGTGTATAAATTGCTATAAACAGACCCCTTTGAAAATCCTTGTTGATGAAGATATTTGTCAAGATGATAATACCATGCCCTTGGAGCTTGTTTGAGACCATATAGAGCCTTTCTAAGTCTGCAAACAAGTTTTTCATCATTTCCCAAAATGAATCCTTCTGGTTGTTCTATATAAACTTCTTCTTCTAGATCACCATTGAGAAACGCAAATTTAACATCCATTTGTTAAACTTTGATTTGTTGGAAGCTTGAAAAAGCAAGAAACATTCTTATGGCTTCAAGTCTAGCTACAGGAGCAAAAGTTTCTTCAAAGTCTATACCTTCTTGTTGAGCATACCCCTTGCAGACAAGTCTAGCTTTATTTCTTATAACCTCCCCATTCTTATTTAACTTGTTTTTGAATATCCATTTGGTTCCAATGACATTTTTGTCATGAGGTCTTGGTACTAATTCCCAAGTGTGATTCTTTTCGATTTGATCAAGCTCTTCATTCATGGCTTGAATCCAACATTCATCTTTGCTAGCTTGATTGACATTGTGTGGTTCAATAGTGGATAGAAATGCCAGATAGCTAGAAGATCCCACAAGAGTCCTTCTTGTTTGTACACCTGATCCCTTATCTCCCAAAATTTGAGATTCTAGATTATTCTTTTGAAAATATTTGGATGGAGCTTTTTCAGATAACTCATCTTCAGGTTCTTCATTGGGTTCACTGTCTATATCATTGCTATTTGATGTAGGAGGATATATGTCACCATCATCTTCATTTGTTGTTTGTTTTTCTTCTTTTGGGGCTACAGGAGACTCATCAATAACAACATCAATACATTCAACAATCTTCCGAAGTCTTTTATTATAACATTTATATGCTCTACTCGTAGAGGAGTAGCCAAGAAGTATTCTTTCATCTGCTCTGGATTCAAACTTGCCAAGTTTTTTATCATTATTTTTGATAAAACATCTGCTTCCAAAAACTCTAAAATGCATCACAGTGGGAGGATTACCATACCAGAGTTCATATGGAGTTTTATCACTATTTACTCGAACATGTGCCTTGTTAAGAATATTTACCGTTGTATGTGCTGATTCTCCCCAAAAAGTGTCAGGTGTTCTAGAGTCATCAAGCATAGCTCTAGCCATTTGTTGAACTGTTCTGTTCATTCTTTCTGCTACGCCATTTTTTTGTGGAGTGCCAGCTACAGAAAATTGTCTTTTTATGCCATGTTGTTCACAAAATTCAAGGAATTCATTTGATGTATATTCTCCTCCTAGATTAGATCTAAGACACTTGATTTTCAGATCTAATTCATTTTCAACTAGTGCTTTGAAGGTCTGAAATTTCTCAAATGCTTCATCTTTGTGTTTAAGCAGCCCAATCCAACACATTCTAGAGAAATCATCAATAAATAAGATATAGTATTGTTCACCACGTGGTGAGTTTTTCCTCACAGGTCCACATATGTCAGTATGAATAAGTTCAAGAGGCTTACTTGATGATCCTTCTTTGGCATTAAACTGTACTCTGGTTTGCTTACCAAATTGGCAAGATTTGCATATGATATTTTCGGGTGGAGTAATATTGGGAAGATCACGGACAACTTAAAGTCTGCTTGATTTGTTGATATGAGAGAAGCTCAGATGCCCCAACCTTCTATGCCATAGCCAGTTTTCTGAAGATTTTCTCAAGTAACATTGTTCTTTGCAGTTCTTTAATACATACAGGTTGCTTGGAGTTCTTTTTCCTTTTATAATTGTTTTACCTGTATCAAGATCATGTACCACACATTCTTTTGAACTAAAAACAACTTCAGTTCCTTGATCACACATTTTACTTACACTTAACAGGTTATTCCTTAATCCATCCACCTACATGACATCATTAGCCTTCACCTTTTCTTTTAAAAATACAAACCCTTTTCCCTTAATTACCGCAAGAGTATCATTTCCAAATGTAACCTTATTTTCCTTTTCTAGAGCATTATATGTAAGAAGTTTGTTTTTGTCACCTGTCATGTGTCTTGAGCATCTGCTATCAATGTACCATGATTTTCTTCACCTTCTGCAAATAACGCTATGCCACAATTTTCAACCTGCAATTCCTTCTTTTTCCATACTTTGGAGCTTGAAGGAACATGCTCTTTTGGCTGAACTTTTCTCCTGCATTCAGATTCTTCATGGCCAAAGTTATTGCAATAAGCACATTCAACTTCATTTAGAAGAGGAAAAAATTTGTTATAGGTATTCTTCTTTGTTTCAATATCAATCTTTTTCTTTCTTACTTCTCTTGTCATGATGGTTTTATATGCAACACATTGAACAACTTTATGACCGAAATTGTGACACGAGAAACATTTTCCATTGAAGAAGAAATTTCTGCGATCACGAAATCTTCTACTTGAATTTACCTATTGATTGTTGTTTCTTTGAAATACATTCCTATTGGTGTTCTTTGAATTGATATGATCATGCTTTACCTGTAATGATTCTTTATTCCCTTGCTGAGTGGCAGAATGTTGTAAACCAGTTGTAGTTGCTTTTAGATAATTTGGTGCTGAAGCCTGAGAATATTCTCCGGTATATCCAAGACCTGTCTTTATAAGAGGAGAACATTGTACCTTGATAATCTCATCTAGGGTTTCAGATCCTTTAGAAAATCTAATATTTAGAGTCTTTACTTTCTTAAATTCTTTTCTTAGACTTACCACTTCACATTCTAATTTCTCATTGTGTTTCTTTGCTTCTTCAAACTGCTTTTCCAGAGTTTCTATGGTTATTTTCCTTTCTTCTAAGAGTATTTTACTTTCTTCTAAGCGTATTTTGAGTTGATTGTTTTCTTCAAGAAAATCATTGTCCTCTAGAGCATCCACAAAAATATTATTTTCTTCTCTAGATTCAAATGCCATGAGAAGTCTAAGATCTTGTTCACATTCTTCCTCACTATCAGATAACCCATCACTGTCTTCATGAGTATAGTAACTTTTTCTAGTGTTAAACCGATTCTTATTCCTTCTTGCTACTTCCTTCCCTTTTGCAGGTGTTTCTTTATGAGGACATTTAGCAGCATAATGACCAACTCTTCCACACTCAAAACATTTGAAAGGAAGCTCACCTCTGAACCGTCCTATGCCAAGTTGGAGTTTCTTTACAAAATTTACCTCATATTCTTCTAAGATATATCCTGATCCTTCTGCTTCTTGTACTTCTTTCCCTTTTGTAGAAGCTCTGAAGACAGCCTCTTTGACTTCATATGGTCCTCCTCTTCTCATTTCATATGCAGTTAGTATGCCATGAAGTTGCACCACAGTAAGATTTTGAAGATCCTGTTTTTCTTCAAGAGCAGAAACTTTTGACTCAAATTTTTCTGTTAGCGATCTTTAAATTTTCTCAACCAAAGTATATTCGGTTATTGTTTCTCCCAGATTTCTCATACGATTTACAACATCATCAAGACGTAAAAAGAAACTGGCAATATTCTCATCACTATGCATCTTTAAATTTTCATATTCAATTCTGAGAGTTTGAAGTTTTGCACTTTTTACCTTTGCATCACCTTCATAACTTAGAACAATTTTGTCCCATATCTCCTTTGCTGTATTCAGCTGCATAAATTTAAAAATTTTTGATTCAGTTAGACTTCCTGTTAGAGCATTGACTGCCTTTGCATTTGTTTCATAATTCTTCTTTTCAGTTGGATCTGTTGGTACAACAGCTGGATATTGATATCCTTGTTCAACAACGGCCCATACATCTACTCCCATAGACTAAAGATAGGATCTCATCCTTATTTTCCAGAAGATTAAATTTCTTCCATTAAAGATCGGATGCTTGATAGATGTTGTTCCATCTTGATTGCTCATCTTGTTTGATCTTCCTTCTATCGGCTAAGCTTTTTCAGAAGGACCAGCTCTGATACCAATTGTTGGGAAAAATACTTAGAGGGGGGGGGGGAGGGGTGAATCAGTATTTAGAGCTAACTGATAAAATTTTTACTTTTCTTTTCTCAAAACCCATACACTACTTTACAGAACAAAACTAGCGTATATACGCAGATATCCTTAAGGAAACTCGCATATGCTCAAAGCTCTTGTTATGTATTTGATTCTTAAATCATTGCATCATTTATTCATCAGATGTTAAGCAATAAGCATGTGCAGTAAAAACAGAATAAACCATCACACATAAGCAACACACATGAACCCCAGGATTTAAGGTGGAAAACCAAGTCGGGAGAAAACCACCACTGCCATCGTCTCAGTCTTCAATATTTATTATAAAGAAAACATCTTACAACCATGTACTGGCGCAGACTCGTACCAGCACGCAGGCACCCACCTGCAGAAGGCTACAACCTTTTCTCGTTTACCAGCCTCTCCTGGAAGGGAGCTACAACCCCCTGCTCTCGTTTACCAGCCTCTCCTGGAAGGGAGCTACTACCCCCTGATATTAGCACCAGCCTCTACTGGCAGAAAGCTTCTACTTTCATACTGAAAGCTTCAAACCTCAGATCCACTGCAGACCACAGTTCATCAATTTTCATACTGGATCAAACAACTTCAACACAACCCTTCATTTATAAACAAACATACTTTGCCCAATACTTCAAACAGAACAGTGAGACCACTGTAACCAGAATATCAGAGATAACCTAGACTTCAGAATAGATATGCAGATTTAAACTCAACCCTGAACATTCATTGAATCAAATATCATACGCTACTTTTCTTTACTGAAGCCGCGTACATATGTGCTTTCCTGCACACCAACCCGCGTATACTTCTGTGTATTTTATTCTTCAGAAAACCCTATATGCGCCTTTCATTAATAGAGACCACATATACACGCGTTTTTTCGGAGACCAACTAGCATATAGATCTGTAAATGGAAAACTTTACAAAACAGATCAGATTTATAAACTTACCCATATTTCTTCATTATCTTCAGCATACTTTGCGCTAGATCTTCACCATTTCTTCTGCTGCAGATCATCCTAGAGATTTATCATCATCATAAGATATAGAGATCTTGAACCATCCTTAGATCCATGGGTGCATCAAAGATTCAGTTCTATCAATTAAGAACAGAGTTCATTCATGCAGATAATCCTTAGAGATATTTATTTATCAACAACCCTTACTCGTGCACACCCTTGCACAATGATCTTCTTCTCCTTATATAGATTTAGCCTTTATCAATACCATGAGTCAAAACCACACAATTTCCGATGGTATTCCTGGATGGGATCAAATAGATAATCCAGCGCTCAATACAGTGGGCCAATACCATGGTAATGCCCCTAGGTATCATAGTTTTTAGAGCACAAAAGGCATACATGACTTTGATCATGCGTATCCGCGTGTATATGCAACTTCGCCTCATAAAAACTGCGTATATGCTAACCCTGAATGTATAAGTGGGTTCCCTTCACAAAAGTAGAGTATATACGCAGGTTTCCTTCACAAAAGTAGTCTATACATTGTGACATATTATATTTATCATTTTTCTGGCACTTACTGGAATTGTTTTCTCTGTCACATCTGAACTAATCTGTAGATACATCATTCTTACATCTTTAGCACATAGGTTGCTTATCATAGGTGACTCATCAAGTAGGTTTCCATCAAGACCAACTTCATCAAGTAGGTTTCCATGAAGGACAACACATTGCCTCATATTGCCAACACAAAGTAGGCACTACATAACTAGAGAGCTGCTGGAAGAAAATAAATCATTGTCCCTTCAATAGAATATGAATATATGACTACAGGATGAAAAGGAAAATGCAGATCTACTGAAATCTGGAGCTCTGATGATTCCAAGATTCAATATCTAGCCTATGTGATAGGTTCCCAAGATAACCCAAAAATGATTTTCCAGATCTACAAATTTGGAAAATAACCCTCCTAGGGCTTGATCCTTGAACTGCTAGGATTATAGATCTGAAGCTAGATTTGACAAATAGATGGCTGAAAAATGTCACAAGATCAGATCTAAGCTTGAAGGGCTGATCCCTCCTTCAGATCTACAAGCTAGAAGCTCTAGATCTAGCTTCTCAATCCTCCAATGATGATTACAGTTGTTGCAACACAACTGCTCATAAAAACTGCATTGTAAGGGAAAGAGAGGCCCTATGCCAGCTGAAATATGTTGCAATAAAATCCAGGATGCTGGAAATATTGATTTAAAGGTGAGGGGATGATCCCTCACAGGATTACTAGCTAAAATGCTAGCAACTTCCTTCCTCCTTTTTGGATTTGTAAAATGGACAGTTGTATTATCCCAATAGGGAAGAATGCAGTAATACTTAAACACAATATAAGAACTGCAACAAGATAAACAATAAATCTTAAAAAGACATCAAAATTTACCGAGAAGCTGAGCCATTTTATTAGATTAAAGAAAGAATCAGTTTCACCATGTACAAAATATGAGTAGAACTAGCTAAAACAACACAACCAGGAACACCCTATGCTAAACAACACTTGCAATCTCTGCTAAACAACTCGAGAAAGCAATGGAATGTCACATGACAATTCCAGATCTGAAAAGATCTTTACATCAAGAATAATCAACATTTCCTCATCCTTACCTTAATCTTATTTATATAATGTTTAATCCTTCCCAAGCCTTGGCCCTCATCTAGACTGCGCAATTTATGTGTACAATATCCTGCAAGTTTGACTGCATTGTTTGACCAAATCAACTATCATGTCTAGGTGCAATGTACACCTTCTCCATCAAGTGTGGTTTTTTTGCACATCATCCTCCATCACTTTATCATGAATGTCTCATGATATTTTGTTTGACATCTTCAAGATCTTAGTTGACTGAATCAACCTTCAGTTTGATCTCTTCAAGATCTTAGTTGACTATTTCAACCTCCATGATCTATCTCATTAATGAGACATGTTCTCCAATTTCATTCACATTAGTAGTTGCTCAACCACCTTATTATGTAGATCTAGGCTTAATTAATCCACATTCACACACAAAAAAGTGGATATTTATTCATACTGAGGATTATGGGTCCCTCCACCCTTTTATTTACTTAATTCATTAAGAAAATCAAGGACTCTAATATTCCAAATATTAGGTGGGAATATTACAATGGTGTAATTCCTGAAGTTATTACTACTGCTAGGAGGTCAATAAATTTTGGCCTGATGCCAGATATGATATGAAGCTCTGGGAATGCTGATCTTTAAGCCCAAGGTGATAGGAGAAAACCTTCACCAATTCTCCAGCTGAAATACTGAAGACAACCTCCACCTTCCAAACTGATCTTCAGAAATCTGTTATTTCTGAATATGAATGTTTTTTAGAAAGTAGGAAAATATATGTGGCACCAATGCCTTATGTAGAATGAAGTACAATACTCTTTCCATAGCTACTCAAAGAAAGAGGTGGGATTCCCGACTAGGAACACCCTGTGCTAAACAACACTTGCAATCTCTGCTAAACAGCCCACGAAAGCAATGGAATGTCACATGAAAATTCCAGATCTAAAAAAATCCTCAACATCAATAAACTAAAGCATGTCTTCATTCTTTCCTGCATCTTCTTTATATAATTTTTGAGCCTTCCCATTCCTTGGCCCTCATCTAAACTGTGTTGTGCATGTGGACAAGATCCTCCATGTTTGACTGCTTTGTCTAGCCAAGTCATCCATCATGTCTAGGTGCAATGTACACCCTCTCCATCATGTGTGCATTAATTGCACAACTTCCTCCATCATCCCATCATGAATGCTCCATGATATTCTATTTTATCTCTTCCAAGATCTTAGTTGACTCTGTCAACCTCCATGATCTATCTCATTAATGAGACATGATCTCCAATTTCATTCACATTAGTAGTTTCTCAACTACCTCATTATGTAGATCTAGGCTTAATTAATCCACATTCACACAAAAAAGTGGATATTTATTCATATTGAGGATTATGGGTCCCTCCACTCTTTTATTTACTTAATTCATTAAGAAAATTAAGAACTCTAATATTCCAAATATTAGGTGAAAATTTTGGAATATTACAGTCTTCCCTGAAAAAATGTTGCTTATCCTCCAGCAACTGTAAAAGTGGATGCTACAGCAAAAATCGTCCCTCCAAATGGCCTCCTTATGTGGAAGGTATTCCCATCTATCACAATGTGTCATGCATGAATAGCTCCAAAGCCACCACTCTAGAATGTCTAGAATGGCTCCCAACTAAAAAGTTAGATACCCATCCTCATCAATGAATCTCCAAGTGGAAACCATATGATGAAAAAAGTTCTCCTTTATACATGAGATACATAAGATAAATTGGTTCATTGCCAAAGTGGAAAGTCCCAACTCATGAACTATCTCCCCAACCCATGATACATAGAGTAGATTACATACATCAATGCCCTCATTATTAGCCCAGTTGGCTATGTAGGAATCGAACATCACATCATCATAGTGAAAAATAAGAAGTAGAGACATATGGGAAAACATAAAAAATGTCAAACCATATTCTCCTAATAACAACCAACGTGGCAAAGCCTCCTACTGCCATGCTAGATTATCATGAAAACAAGTAAGAGAGCCATACTCTCTCAAAAGAAGCCATCACAATAATGCTTCTTATTTCCATGCCAATTCATCAATGAGAATATGAGATCCATACTCTCTCAAAAGTAGCCATCTCAACAATGCCTCTTGTTGCCATACCGCATCATCATTGTACCTAATGTAGTGGCCATGTTATCTCAAGAGAAGCCACCTAAAAAAGGAATCTTGCTGCCCCATCACATCATCATTATACCATGTACAATGACCAAAATCACCCAACAGAAGCCAACGTTGTAAGGCCTCCTGTTGCCATCTTCCAACAATGTCATGCAATGTATGGAAAGAATTCAGCCCATACTCTCCCAATAGTAACCATAGCAACAAGGATTCTTGCTGCCTTCTTGAATTATCATGATGCAAGTCATGGAGCAACAATAAAGAAGTGGGCATGTGACATGTCTCATCAACATAATACAAACAAGCTCCTTTATGCCACATCATGTGAGAGTTATGCTTTCTCCCAACCCCAAGTACATACATGAACATGAGATACATCCCAAACAGAAATACATGTAAATACATGAGACATATCCCAAACAAGAGTAAATATATGGACATAATAAATAACATGTTATGTCCAAACTCTCTTCTCAACAACCATAGTAACCATCCCTTCTTCTTATGCATTCTATTATTGAGAAATAAGGCATGAGACAAGAAAATATGAATCTTCGGGTAGTAACCATACTCACCCAAGAGCAACCAGTGCAGCCATGCTTCTTGTTGGCCTATGTCATAGATTTGAAAGTGGTTTGGAAACCCCTTTCTCCATACTATCAGCCATTCATCCCAATGTGGATGATGGATCTCATTCTACAAATACTTGGCATCCTCCCATTATAGAACACCAACCTTCTAAAACTGATGAAGTACTTTGCACTCCTTAAAATGTTGAAGTGCACCTCCAATGAGATCTCTTGATGAGATCTTATTCTCATCCATGGCCTTCCAAAACCAATAAGGTTCTAGATCTGATGCAGGTAGAAGTCTCTATTTGAGCTGTGAAATGCTAATTGAGAAAGTGTCATCAAGAAAGGAGAAAATATTTCTCACCTCAATATGTCTACCATTCATAATATTATCCTCCATTGCTTCATGAGTGAAGCTACCTTCAGAATGCTCCAAGAATAATGGGGCCTCTTTATTATCACTGCTACTAAGTGACAACATTGTATATCTGCAAGGTAATACATATATTGTCTCAAAGCAAGGTACAAGACTGATCTCATAACCAGTCATTGTACCTAGGATCATGCTCATCCCTTCTTCTGAAACTCTACACTTCAACTCAAGAGGTTGAATGTAGTCCATCCATGACAAATTGGGATATCTTTTCATCTCCTCCTTGATTAGATCAAGGGTCCTCTATGATGTGATATGTTGCTTCTTCAAATCAGAATTTTGATCTAACCCTTGGTTATGCATTAGCCTTGATGGCATGTCCCCATAAGTTTCAATAAGATCTACTAAAACAATAGGTGATGAATGTGTATGCATATCTTGGATCAACTGATATGTGGGAACCTCTTCACAGAACACAAGAGTTCATCCAACTGGGACAGTGGTGTCTCCAACTACTAGTAAGAGAGATGGTTGCTCTTGTACCAACGTGCCAGCGCTGGAATCTTCCTCCTCTTCCTCATGCATCTCTTGAACCATGCATGGGACTATGTGACAAGAGCTCAAGGCTATCTTGCAAGGTTGGAAGTGCCTCTTCTCTAGATGCAAGTACTTCTGCAACTAGTGGTGAATGTAGTGACTTCTTTTCTAGAGTGACAAGAATGACATCCTCCTTTGCTTCCTTAGGAAATGTCTCTTTGTGGCCCATCTTTTTCTTCTTCACATCAAAATTATTTCTCAACTTGTGAAAGAAACATGGATATTTAGTCACGTTTTCATGATCCATGTGACTAAACCACCAATCCTTGGCTTCACCTAAGAGATGAAGTGTTGCAATCTAGACAACCTCTTTTTTAGCCACAGGATGTAGCATGAAAAATGAATCTAAATCTTTCCTCCAAGCCTTAACATTTCTTGATGAAGACCCATCAAATGTAGGAAAATAGAATCTATTGTGCCTCTTCCTTCTATTTTTGCTATAGGATCTTCTTTCTTCTTTGAGTTCAAAGAATTCTTGGAGAGTTAGACTCTCTTTAAAAGCTCTATATTGTTCCTTGTACTCTTTGAGATACAAACTGAGAGTCTCATGAGTCTCAGGTTCTCTTCTTTATTCATTTCTATACCTCTCACCTCCTTCAAAGAAAGTGGGCATAGTAGATCTATGACGAGATCTATGATTCTCTGGTCTTCTTTTCTACTGACCTTCCTCTTCAAATATTATTCTTGGATCCTTCCTTTTCCTTTCCTTCTTCATTTGATAGACCGCCTTGGAGAGATCTTGCATGGATCTAAATGAACAAGTGGAAAAATTATCCTCCTTCATGATAGATCTCATTTATCTGCTTCTTCTTTTGATGCAAAATATGAAGTGTCCACAAGCTGAGCCAAAGATCATGCTCTGATACCACTATAATATCCCAAAAGGGAGAATGCAGTAATACTTAAACAAAATATAAGAAATACGACTAAGTACACAATAAATCTAAAGATAACATCATAATTTACAGATAAGCTGAGCCATTTTATTATATGGAGATGATTCAGTTACACAATGTACAAAATATGAGTAGATCTAGCCAAAGAGATGGCCTAAAATCACCCTAAAAACATGCCAAAGTAGGCACTGCATAACTAGAGAGTTTTTGGAAGAAAATACTGCGTTTTCCCTTGAGCAGAATACGAATATATGACTAAAGGTTGAAAAGGAAAATGTAGATCTACTGAAATATGGAGCTCTGATGATGCCAACATTCAATATCTGGCCAATGTGATGGGTTCCCAAGATAACCTAGAAAGGATTTTCCATATCTACAACTTTGGAAAATCAACCTCCTAGGGCTTGATCCTTGATCTGCTAGGATTACAGATCTAAAGCTAGATCTGAAAAATAGATGGTTGAAAAATGTCACAAGATCAGATCTAAGCTTGAAGGGCTAATCCCTCCTTCAGATCTACAAGCTATAAGCTCTAGATCCAGCTTCTCAATCCTCCAATGATGATTACAACTACTGCAACACAACTACTCATAAAAATTTTACTGTAAGGGAAAGAGAGGCTATATACCTGCTGAAATATGCTGCAATAAACTCTAGGCTAATGGAAATACTAATGGCAAGGTGAGGGGATGATCCCTCACAGGATTACTAGCTGAAATGCTAGCAACTTCCTTCCTCCTTTTTGGATCTGCAAAATGAACAACGTAATTCCTGAAGGTATTACTGCTGCTAGGAGGTAAATAAATTTTTTTCTGATTCTAGATCTGATATTAAGCTCTAGGAATGTTGATATTTAAGCCCAAGGTGATAGGAATAAACCTTCACCAATTCTCCAGCTGAAATACTGAAGACAACCTCCACCTTCCAAACCAATCTTCAGAAATCTGCAATTTCTAAATATGAATTTTCTGCAGAAAGTAGGAAAAGATATGTGGCACCAATTCCTAATGTAGAATGAAGTACAATAATCATTCCAGAGCTAATCAAAGAAAGAGGTGGGATTCCCGACTAGGAACACCCTGTGCTAAACAACACTTGCAATCTCTGCTAAACAACCCAAGAAAGTAATGGAATGTCACATGACAATTCCAGATCTAAATAGATCCTCAACATCAATAAGCTCAAGAATGTCTTCATTCTTGCCTGCATCTTCTTTATATAATTTTTGAGCATTCTCATGCCTTGGCCCTCATCTAAACTGCGTTGTGCATGTGGAAAAGATCCTCCATGTTTGACTGCGCTGTCTAGCCAAGTCATCCATAATGTCTAGGTGCAATGTACACCCTCTCCATCATGTGTGCATTAATTGCACAACTTCCTCCATCTTCCAATCATGAATGCTCCATGATATTATGTTTGATCTCTTCCAAGATCTTAGTTGACTGTGTCAACCTCCATGATCTATCTCATTAATGAGACATGATCTCCAATTTCATTCACATTAGTAGTTGCTCAACTACCTCATTATGTAGATCTAGGCTTAATTAATCCACATTCACACAAAAAAATTGGATATTTATTCATATTGAGGATTATGGGTCCCTCCACCCTTTTATTTACTTAATTCATTAAGAAAATTAAGAACTCTAATATTCCAAATATCAGTTGAAAATTTTGGAATATTACAAATGTGATGCCTCAGGAAATGGAATTGGTGTTGTTTTAATGAAAGGAGGACACATTGCTTTTGAAATTCGTCCAATAAAAGGAAATTATTTACAGAAAGCTATTTATGAGAAGGAAATGTTGGCAATACTACATGCACTAAAGAAATGGTGACGTTACCTAATGGGAAGACACTTCAAGGTAAAAACTGATCATGATAGTCGTAAATACTTTTTAGAACAAATATTATCTTCATAAGAGCAACAAAAATGGGTCACAAAGGTGTTGGGTTATGACTTTGAAATCATATACAGAAAAGGGAAGCTAAATGTTGTTGCAGATGCACTCTCAAGAAAGGATGAGGAAGTGGAATCATTTCTTTGTGCCATTTCTATTATCCAACCCAATTGGATAACCAAAGCAAGGGAGGAATGGAAGAATAATGAAGAAGTATGGACACTGATTCAAAATTTGCTACAAGATTCTAGTACATCTTATACGTTTAGTTCGGAAAATGATTACTTATGGTACAAAGATCTCTTATATCTTTGTAGGAACTCCCAACTAAAACAAAATATGGTTTTTTAATTTCACACCTCTCCTTTAGGAGGACAGTCAAGATTTTTAAAAAATTACCACAGGGTGAAGAAATATTTTTTTAGGATGGGCTTAAATCTGATATTCAAAATTTTGTGGCGGAATGTTTGGTTTTCCAACAAAATAAAGTTGAGACAACTAAGACCTCGGGACTGATACAACCTTTATCCATTCCAAATCAACATTGGGAGGAGGTTTCAATGGATTTTATCACAGGTTTACCTAATTCCAAAGGAAAGAGTGTCATCATGGTGGTAGTTGATAGACTTACCAAGTATGACCACTTTTGTGCATTATCTCATCCATTTAAAGTGAGTACATTTGCTATTGAATTTGTGGAAACAATTCAAAAGCTACATGGAAACCCAAAGATTATTGTAAGTGATAAAGATCCCATTTTCACTGGAAATTTTTGGACGGAATTATTTTCTTATTTGGGTACTCAACTAGCTCATAGCTCATCTTATCATCCTCAATACGATGGGAAAGCTAAGATATTGAACAAATGTTGGGAAGGATATCTTTGTTTCTTTGTATCTGATAAACGAACACAATGGGTCAATTTATTACCTCTAGCTGAATGATGGTATAACACTTCCTTCTACACTACAGAAAAAATGACCCCATTTATGGAACTTTATGGATATCATCCACCATCCATCACATCATCTTTAAGAGAAAATTCTAAGGTTCAAGCAGTGGAAGATCACATTGAGCATCAACAACAAGTTCTCCAACTCTTAGGATAACCTAAATTTGGCGCAAAATCGAATGAAACAACATGAAAATCAACATCGCAGTGAGATAAGTTTTGATGTAGGAGACTCAGTATTTTTATGGCTAAAACCATACAAAAAAATTTCCCTCAAGCAAGCTAAGAAGGATAATAAATTATCGCCAAAGTAATATGGTCTTTACAAGGTGTTGCAAAATATTGGTATTATGGCATACAAATTGGAGCTTCCTACATCTTCCTGAATGCACCCAATTTTCCATGTTTCATACTTAAAGAAGGTTAGAGGTGACAAAATTCTGGTTCAAACAATATTTCCATAACTTAATGAGGAAGGAAAAATCATTTTGGAACTTGAAATAAGAACTCGACAGCTACAAAATCGATCAATTTCATAGTATCTCATCACGTGGAAGAACTTACCCACTGAATATTCCACATAGGAGGATGATAATTTTATATAGAAGCATCCAGAACTACTCAAGCATTGAGAACAACACTTTTTTGAAGGAGAGGGGCATGTTAGGGCCCTATATTACTAGTTTAGTCCCTTATTGTTGTTAGTGTAGCCCCCTTATTGTTATTTTTGTACCCATGTAGTCACCATATTGTTATTATTGTGCCCCATAATAGCCCACTATTGTTATTATTGTGCCCTTACATTATTATTGTTAGGTATGCTAGGATTATATTTTGACCCCATGGAATCCTATATATAGAAAGGAGGTTTTTGTCATTTTTATCATCAAATAATTGTTCATTTATGTAATGTAAAGGAGGTTTCCCCCTCGAAGTGGTTGATTTCTAAGGCATTCATCTCTCTTTTCTTATATTTCTGGATTTTGTTTCATAACAAATTGACCCAAGTCGTTGACTATGTTGTAGTTATGAGAAAAAATTGAATTATTTCTTATGCGCCTCATGGGACCTTTTACCATTTTTGGCATAGGTTCTATAGGTACCCGAGGAATGGTAAATGGTGTTATAGGCACATTCGTGCTTGAGGAAGATGGGTTGGTCTCTAGGGGAGCTTCGTAATTTCTATTTCGTGTTTGTAGGAGAATGTCTTCTCCTGCCATGTAAATATCGTGATTAGAGTTATTACGAGTGTTACCTCTAGGATTGTTTTTCTAAGGTGGTTGATTTTTTTGAGTATCAACCACTCCTTGATGGGGGAAAGGTCCCTACGTTACTGCAAGTTGCTATTTTTTTCCTTCATATCCCCTATTACCCTGGATTATTTTCAACTCAAGGAGATGAGGACAATGGTGGGTGTAATGACTATATTCCCCATATATGGCACAAGAATTATTTGTGCTTAGACTAGTAGTATTTTTTTTCCTTTGAGAGTTGTGTTGGTTTTTTCCTGGTTCTGATTTCAGTTGGGGTTTCCCCAACTTTTATTCGCAGGGGGGCATTGTTGATTATTGTCCCCCTATCCAAGATCTCCCTTTAGTTTTATCTTTGGTTTTTTATTAGAAAAATTAGGGGGATTTATCTTTGGTTTTATATTTTTGGCATCATTTTTGGGGATACGAATTAAGAAATATTTACCCTAGGAGACAACATAAATTCCACCCTTCAGACAGGTGATCAGGAAGGGTTGGGAGTTTCGTATTCCTCACCTTAGTGTCTCCATTGTAAAATAGTCCTAATCAAAAGTAATCATGGCTTTCACCAGGCCTCAACCCAGATACAGATCCACCATCTACCCCCACCTGTAAATCAGATGGTTGTGCCAGGTTTCCTTTTGAACAAGTATGCCCCCTTGGCCCTCCATCAACCTCTAAATGATATGCCGCAAGACTATCTAGAGTGGTTGCCTCGGTTCACCAGGGAAGATAATACTTCCGCACAGAGACATATTGAAACCTTCTGCACCTTCGCTGAGAACGTGAATGTAGAGCACTTAGATGTGGTATTAAGGATTTTGATGCAATCCTTAGAGGGAGAAGCCCGGAAATGGTTCAAGTCTCTAGCCAACAACACAATCCACACTTGGGAAGAAATGGAAAATTTCTTCACATTAAATTGGGGAGAAAAGAGGGATCATGGATACGTTCTCACAGAGTTCAATTCTCTTAAAAAGAGACACAATGGGGATGTAAAAAAATTCATAAATAGGTTCAATAATCTCTATAATAATCTCCCTGCTGAGATAAAGCCTACCCAAGTAGTTTCTAAGGTGGTTTTCACAAGAGCTTTTGAGCCGAATTTTGGGTTCACCCTAAGAGAAAGAAAATCCACTTCTCTAGATCATATCCAGACTGATTCATTGGAGGTAGAAGCAAAGTTTACTACTACTGATAAATTCAAAGGGAAGACAGAGTATGAATCCAGAAGAAAGAATAGGGAGGAGGCTTCTACTTCTAATCAGGAGAGGGAATCATAGGAGTATAGAATTGAAGAAATGAATAAGCTGATGAAGAACCTCTCAAATAAGTTGGTTAAGATTGAATTGGAGGCCAAGAATTCCCCTCCTCATTCCAACCAAATTATTCCTAACCGTGGGTTTAATCATCAATATCGGAAGCCCCCTCTATAGATGTTGCAGCGGGAGAGGAAGGAACATCAAGACCACATCTAACCCCTTCTATACTTGGAGGGAGAAGTGGAGGGACATGCTGAGGAAGTCATATACAACCATGAAGATCAATTCCTCACTTACTTTGATGATGAGGAGGGTGAACTCATCTTGCAAGGGGAGAAAGAAGAGAAGGCAATCCCTCTAGAAGATCAAGATATTGACAATTACTGTAGACAGTTTGTGGATTTCATGCAGGCTCAACTCCACAAGAAGTATGACCTGAGGTCCTTCAGAAAGAGAACTTGAGGGCAAGAACAAAATGAAGGGTCAATATTAAGAGAACAAACCCCTCCTAGTCCTGCTAGTAAAGGGAAGAAGCCATTAGAAGAGTCAGCCCCTCATAAGGACACTGAATCCACTTTCATAAAGCAAGAAGTTGATCCTCCCAAAAATGAGAAGTCCACATATATACCCTTGAAACTACTCGACCCTCCTAAAGAGCAGTTCAAAGAAGCCATTACAAAAAAAGGTCCCACACCCTTTAATTTCCAAGAAGAATGACCCATGGTGGTTTTCGGACCGCATGTAGAAAACACATTCCTAGCCTACTATGAAGAGGAGGGAGGTGAGCTTACCCTACATGAAGAAGGGGAAGAGCTGGAGTGTTTCCTAGAGGAAAACACTAAAAATCAACAACATTCTAGTGATCTGGAAATAGAGGCAATAGATCTTAATTTTCTAGATCCACAAGAGCATCCTCAGCAAGAAGCATTTCCTTCAGAGATTGAAGACCAGTTAGATTTTCATGATGAAGACCATGTCTCAAATTATCCTTCATTAGAACAACAGATTATTACAAATCATTTTCCTTCACCTGAAATTAATGAAATTTTGCAGTTCCCTTGCAAGCTTCTATGTGAAAAAGAAAAAGATAAAAAACACTCAGATCACTTGACTACCATGGATAGTGAGGAAATACAATTGGTTCCCTTTTTATTTGAAGAGAACCACGTTCAACACACAAGCAAAGAAACAGTTTGGAATGAGGTTTGATTCGTTGTTACAAATCTTCTAGAAGATCTTATGTTTCATATTTATCATGGCCCTTTGGTCAATGTATTACAGTAATCAATAAAGGAAGAAGATGATGTATGTATCAGGATGTTTGTCCTACCCTGGCAAGGTAAAGTAAATTTTTTTTTTAAGAATCTTCCAACTGATAGCATGAGAAATTTTCATCAATTCATGCAAGTTTTCCTAGGTCGATGGGTAATCATGGGAAATGTCTTTCTTATCATATAATAATAAGGACATTTAAAAAGGCAGCCTGGGGAGACAGTACAATATTTTTCAGCAAGGTCCAATAAGGTGTATCATTCAATGCCTGGTGATATAAGGCCACCCCCAGGAGTAGCTCTATGGCACTACCCAAATTCCTTTAATCCAAGGATGGAATTCCAAATAAGAGAAAGGGACACTACAACCCTTGAAGAAATGCAAAATTTTGTAGTTGATGTGGAAGTAAACCTGTTGAACAGAGAGGCAAAGTTTAAAACAAAGGAAGAATTGATCTAGTTTAATTATTTTCCTTTATGCCTTAACTCATCAGATAAAATGTAAACATGTTTCGAGTTGTTTGAATATACGGAAAAAACATGCGTAGTACCAAGTTGTGAAGTTGGATCGATTGGGTCAGAATATTCAGAAATAGGTCAAGTGTATCTTGATCCAGTGACTATCTATATTGAGAAATTATTCATCACAAGGCCACCATAACTTTCCATCATTTTTGTTGTTGTTCAAGTTTACCAAGCTCCTCGCAAGGAATATCAAGCTGGGAATTCCTATTAAACACCATTAACAGGTTTGTTCTTGTGCTTTGTGAAAAATAGTGAAAGAACAAAGTTATTAGAGCAGTTGCTTGCCTGGTTACACTGGTATTATTGTATCATTTAGAATAGCAGTAACTCCAACATATTAGGGTAGTTAGGTGTGAAAATAAGCTCAATTCTATGAGCATATTTCCAATTTATTTTTAGATTGCTTTGCTATTTTTATTTCAAGTGTGTTTTAGTTTCCAGTTTCAGCATTCAAGATTTTCAGGGTGCGGCAATGATTTCCGTTTTGATTTTTGGCAGTGCACAACTTAGTTGTAGTTTCAATTTAGGCTTACAATATGCATTTGAGACACCATGCACCCAATAAAGCATAGGAATTTAGGTCTACAGGTTCTCAACACACTTAGAACAACACATTGTCCCTAGATGGAGCTAATGCTGGCCTGTGACCACACACAAGGTGAAGAAGTGGGCCCCTTCTTTAATCGCTAATCACATATCGCAAAAATCCATACATTTACCATTGCAATCCTTCACAAAAACCTCGATGTGATTAAACTTTAGCCCTTTTCACCTTTCCACATGAACCTTTATCATCAATAATTCAATCCTCTCTGCTCTAAACCTTTATCGACAACCATATACCTTTTCACATCGTGCATCGCATTTTGCGATCACAACCATTTATCCTTCGCCGCTCATATGTTAAAACTTGTGATTTGCGATGTGCGGGCAGCCCCACTTCTGCCTTGACACATCACCTCTCTGCCATCACAATCACACATCACATATCATACCATTTACCCTCCACTGCTCATATGTTAAACCTTGTGATTTGCAAGGTGTTGGCAGCCCCACCTCCGTCCTACCACGTCACCCCTCCGCACACTGCACTCCGGGCACCGTAAATCATAGCACTTACCCTCCGCTTCTTATCACAAAACACTTTCAATTGTTATTTGCGGGCAGGCCCCACTTCCATCATACCACGTCATCTCCCACTCACCGCACATCACTCATCGTAGGGTATAACCCTTACCCTTCACTTCTTATCATAAAAATCCTTCCAATTGCGATTTGCGGGTAGGCCCCACCTCCTCGCCACATCATCAAAGCCCTTCCACGACCTCTATCACACTCTTTTCAGTGTTAATAATCCCGCTAACTCCACCATTACTTCCTCCATCTCCCCTTCATCCCTGCTCCATATCTTACATCTGATGGCTCATGATATTTTTCGGCCCCCCTCTCACCTTCCGAAGGATAACATTGAGGGGGGGGGGGGGTGGTCCAAAATGGACGGTTTTGGAAACCGCCTCCGATGCTACATGTCAGCCCACAGTGATTTTGCACCCCCCCATCCAATACCATAAACTGGATAGGCCCCCCTCTGAAATTCGGTATCCATTTTCGCAAGTCCTACACAACATGGGTTGTTGGGTGGGACAAGTGCAGTTATGGTTTATTCAATCGCCCAAGAAATCACTGTCAAAGAGTGAGGCACGTGCAACACAACTGGTCATTCCGTAATGGTTAGTGGAAATCATGAGAACAAGGGAGTGAAGGCTTTCAACAATAGGTGGAATGAAGTGATGGAATTCAAACTGCTCGCCTATTCATGGCCATTCCTTGCTGCCCCATGTTGAAGATTCCGGAATTTGGCCTCCATGGCCAACTATGCGGTTTCTTTTACTGTTGGATTGTGATGTTTTGCTGGTGAAATCTCAATTTTACCCAATTCTGTTTTGATTTTCTGATTACAAGAGTGATTTCTTAATGCACGCTCTGTAAGTTAGTTAGGATATTTTGATTTTACATGTGTTGGTTGATCATGGAAATTTGATTCTATCATAGACCCTCAAAGGGAAATCTATATGTAGAGAGTTCAGGGAGGAAATAAGGGTTCGAAATTTTGGAGAAGTTTTGTTGTAGTTCTTTACGACTATTCTTTATGCTTCGAGATACATATTTGGGAGAGATTTTTTGAATATAATATGATATACAACGTTGTTTATTTGGATTCCAGATGGAGCAATGAGTAGTATGTATCTGTATTCTTTTTTTTATGTATAATCATCTTTCATGTTCTGCTTCTTTGATGATTCACGTAATGTAGCTGCCAATGGTATGCATTTTTATCCATGAATTTGTGTATGTATAATTCTCATGTGTTAAATTTTCTTCACTCCCTTAATTTGTGCTCCACAAATATCTATTGTTGGTCATATTCCACGTGCATCCACTTCTTATAAGTTCATGAGAGACATGTTCTTAATACTTTTAAGCCTGTCTCTCATGGGTTCCTCCTCCTCCGTTCCTTCTCAACACCTATGCATATTGTTGGGGTCCTGTGATTTGGCAGATTGGCATACCAAGTGACAAGGCAACATCAAAACCAATATTTAGAGCTCTAGGACCTAGCCTTCCTAGTCTTAGAGAGGGATCTCTCAATTGTTTACAAAGATATGAGCTTGTTTTCTTTTAAGGGTTGATTTTAGGCTAGTTATTAAGCGTGAGTTTGTTTTATTTTTTGGTGGGACATGATGATCTAGGTAGCATAGATAGAAAAAGTAAATCTCTAAGTCATTGGGCAATGGAGTCAAGTGGAAGTTGTAAAAATTTTGTAAACAGATCAAGGGTATTAGAGGGAAAATCCAACTTGGCCAGTGGATCTATAAAGTCTTTCAGGTGAAATTAAATGGAAATTAAACGTTTAGAATGAAAAGTAGAACTAAGGGCAATTAAGAATCCTTATTTATATGTACTTCTCAACAAAAGGACTTAAAACATTATCTGAACATGAAGAGGCATTCCATAGACAGAGCTAACCATAAATTATAGACACCACACTTCAGAAAATAACAATTTCAAGACAAAATTTTCAAATGAAATATAGGATTTGAGGAATGCTCTATTTCATCTAAAGATTTCACCTTCAAGGAATTTAGGAAACATAAAAGATTCACAAATAACTGCATCATTGAAGAGGGAACTCCTAGACATATTTGATTACAATTATAAAGACCTTCAAAAAAATTATCTCAGCAAGAACAAAGGGTATAATCAAAATAGACCTCTTTGGCAGATTGTAAACAAAGGTACTTTAAAGGGAGACTTCAGAGATAGTTTTCAAGTGGAAAAAAGTAAGCAGGGAAAACCATAAATCATTCTTGAGACCAACTGTTTAAACTATTTTCGAAATAAACAAGCATAAGGGTTCTAGAGAGCAATTAAGAATTCTCTAGAATATCTTAGCGGAAGAAAACATAAAGACAGTGAAGAGTAAACAAAACTAAGGTGCTTCCAAAAGACATTTCTTAGCCTAAAATTTTTACTCTACTGTAACAGAGAATTGTGAAACATAATGAAACAGGAAATAATAATAATAGATTTAGAGTACTTCACCAACAACCAAGCTCAGGGATCCAATGACAGAGCATTCCCCATCAACAAATAGGTCAAAACATCCACAAGTTCCAGAACATCAATTTTCTTTCAACTTCAGCAGAACTATGTATTACTTCAAAGAGTCATTAAATGCCCACACTAAAATGAGTTCAGCTGCAATATTTATGCTGCAAATGAGTAGGTGGAACTGAACTAGGGTCCAAAATGTTATTAATTACAGATTAAACGAATTTCTAGCCTTGAAAACCATGCAAGGCATAAGGCAGAAATAGGTTCAACTACTTCTTTGTTTTAATAACTCTATCTTAACTTTTGAGAGGTAGATATGAGAAAAGATTGACTTTTAAAGCTTTATCCTATCTTTACAATAACTGTCTTGACAGTTTTAAAATATTTATAGCTGGGTAATAACTGCTGATTGGCTTTATGGATATAAAGTAGGCCCAATGTGTCGGTCAGATATTTCTGAGTAAATAACTGCTTCCCTTTGATGTATTTGAGGCTTTTTAGCCTATCTTTCCTTAATTTATCCCTTTAAACTATGTTTTTGGCCTAATTCTGCTTTTAGCCTTCATAATTCATCATACTGTCTTTAACTCTTTATCTGATTGATTTGAACCTTTATTTGCTTATCTTTAACTGTGTTTTTTCTTTTAATCTGCAATCAAGCCTTTAATCTTTTGTCTTCTCCTTTATTCTTCACTGATCTTTTGTTATTGTTTTATTGTGTACAAGGGTTTCCTTTTGGTGCGCTGGAGGGCTTTATGATTCAACCAGTGGTCATGAAACACTGATTAAACCTTTGAATCAAACCCTTAAACCCATTCTTTGTCTATTTGGCCTCATGGATTGTCATCCATAAACCTTAGTCACTCAATTTGACTGTGGGATGGCATGTAATGTCTCGGACGCCATTAAACCTGCACAAATAAACAAAACATTAATAAAAACCTATGTTTTTGGTCTAAACTACTTTTTAGAGTTCTGGAATGGGTTTGAGTTTGTTGCAGGAGCATTGTAGAGGAGAGGAAGAAGCAGGGGAGTGTTCCGAAGGTGGAACTAGGCAGAGAGGCGGAGGAAATTTGAAATTGGGCGCGCAGGCGAGGGAGGCGGTTTTGTGAAAGCCGGGGATGGTTTTCATGTTGCATATGGGCAATAAGTGGTTTATGCCCTTTCGGACGTGATACGGTCAAGACTCGAAAGAACGATGCGTATCCTAGGAAAAACCGCCCATTTCGCGTAGAAATGGGTTGTTAAACCTCGACAAGGGAAT
Source organism: Pinus albicaulis (assembly GCA_034641835.2). Classification (NCBI taxonomy): domain Eukaryota; kingdom Viridiplantae; phylum Streptophyta; class Pinopsida; order Pinales; family Pinaceae; genus Pinus; species Pinus albicaulis. The sequence continues at coordinate 648,912,889 of CM076575.1, read as the reverse complement.
TCGTGTGATATACGATCTTCGTCGTCAGATCTCATGGAGTGAGATCGATGGCACAAAAAGAGTTCGATGGGGGGGTGCAAGTTTGGTGGATGGGACCTAGTGGACAGGTGGCGGGCGGAGATTGGAGTGTGGGATTATGAGTGGAGGGTGGGGCAGGGGTAGTTATGTGGGAAATTTTGTCGGTTAGTGTGGGTTTTTTTTATAAAATAGGAAGAAGGGAAAAGTGGTAATGACTGTCAAATCAGGTGTTTCAATGGTCAAGATGGCTTGAGCAAAAGTGGTGGAGCGGGGTGAAGCAAAGACAGGGAAGGGGCTTAAGGGATGACCAGAGGAATGGTCCCGTGGGAATAAGGAGGACCGGGAGCTAGTGTAAAAAGGGATAGGGGCTTAGTGCATAGTTAAGGGTTTTGGGTCACATGAGAAAGGGGCTAGGGGGCTTAAGCCTGTAGGGGTTTAAGGCTTATTTTTATGAAAATTCGGAGAATAGGCCAAAAATTGGGTTTTTTGCCTTTTAAGAAGTTTTCGATAATGTGAAAAAGGGTGATTTAAACCACATAAGGGTGTCTATCATGGTTTAAGGGGTTTTCTTAGAGAGAATGGAGGATAAATGAGAAAGGAACAAAACCCTTTTTTCAGGGGGGAAATGAATTTTTGGATAAGTGAAAATGAGTGAAAATGGGCAGATATGATGGAGGTGAAAAATGGGAAATATAGCCAGAAAGAAATTTCTTTTTGAGATGGTAGGATAACTTGGAGGATTTAAGTGAAGATATTAAGTGAATTGATAAACTTGGGATAATGAAGGCAGTGAGATTTCTATAACTGACAATGTTTTTGCAAATTTTGTTTCTAGAAATTTGAGATTTTCAACTTAGTCATCTTTGGATAAAATCAAAATTATGGATGACTAACACATATTTTGAAAGCCTTTGCTCATTGTTTCATACTTGGCTCATTTGAAAGCCATCCAGCCATAGAACGTTCTGAGCCATCTCGTAGTATAGGGCAATTCACATGAACCAGAATCCAAAGTCTTTATCATTTCTAAACCACCATAACTGTTACTCTCTTAATCCATATTATGTCAGAGGCACCCTAGAAATTGTCTACATTTAACCTCTGATTTTAGGATGTCCTAAGCATTGGTTTTTTGCAGCTCAAGGCTATCTCTAGGAGCTACAACATCCCCTTATCCAGGATCTACCTTTGGTTTTATCTTTGTTTTTTTCTTAGAAAAATTAGGGGGATTTTAGGTATGCTCCTATTCAAATTGTGATCGTTGTTGAGATTGGGAGGGTTGCACTAAATTAACCCCTATGTTATTTTACACTGAAAGTATATTTTGTTGTTGTGCGGGTAAAGGAGAGTATTGTTTTCCTTGTCCCTGATTGGCGTACGCATTTTGGGATGATGCTCTTACGTCGATATTCCTATATGAGTGTTGGTTCCCCTGAGGGGGAGGGTATGGTCCTCCCTATGGGGGATGATATTTGTTAACCCTGCTAGTTTCACTTTGCAATGGTGCAGGATGATTGGGGTAGTATCCTGTATGTGGTACATTTTTCAAAGTATAGAATGGTTGACTTGCAAATGAATACCCAAGATATTGGTAGGTGTTGTTGGGTTGAGTTTCAGTTAAGGACCCTATCAATCCATCAACAATATTAGATGTGCATGGTATCTCTTTATAATTTACAGGAATGGAATGTCTGGAAGAACATCATAGATATATATAGACTGGGTGTATATGAGCTCTAGCTGTTGGGATTTGATAATGGCTTCTTCCTCATTGTGCGGGGATCATTTTTCCACATCTCTTAAAATTTCTGATGTGAGATATCTCAAAAACAAGTCCAATAGGAATCTATCTTCAAAATGGGCTTTACACAAGATATGTTGTTTTTTCCATTCATGGATATGGTCCTATATGTGTATGGTGGGTTTTTGTTTGAAGTTGATGAGAAGTTCCAGTCTTGAGTCATTCCAAATCGAGATCTAGAAGAATGTAAGGAATGTTGTAGCTAGAGAACTAAATCTTCCATGTGACGCAGAAGGATGGTCAACATACCATTTCGTTTCAGGCTTTGTAAGGGTGCGTTGAAATAGTTGTAGCCGAATAATATTGTTTATAATACTATTTGACAAACACCACAGGTGAAAAGTCATGACATGGTTTCTTGGGTCTTAACCTTTCTTTCCTTCAAATTTTGGAATGTATGAAGGGAGCTTGGTGGGCATGGCTGGCCAATTAAGGCCATGTGTAATTTGGTCGTTTGTTATCTTACTTAAATATAGTCAATTAAAATATGCTAAGAAAGGTATTTGAGATTTATCTTCCATTGTGAAACAATTTTGGACAAATATATGCAAAGGATCCTCTGTGGGGAGGCTGGAGGAAGACTACCCTGGTGGATGCTCCTAGGGATTTCCTGAGGAGTGGTATGTAGGCTCCCCAAGGGGGTAGTTATTGGTGACCCTTGCAGAGTCGGGAAAGGTGTATTTTGTCAGGGAGGGATCCTGAGCAAATTTTCCTTGATAAGAGAAGATCCTATAATGGTGGTGGTGTGATGTCCTCTATGCTTAAATGGATGGAGAACTAGCACACCTCCCAGTAATTGGGGTAGGTTTAAGAAACCCCTAGATCGACGGGGTGTCATTGGGTCCCCTATGGTGTCCAATAGTGTATATTAATTTGTATTTTTCCAGGGCAGAAGATCATTATCAAAGCAATATAATCACATATATAAAACAAAGCAAAAATGGAAAGGTAATTTTCCTCTAGATTAAGCCATGTGATAAATCAAGACAAAAATTGTTTTTTTCATTTGCGTATGATAAAAATCCTATGTATATCTAATCATCCTTGCTACTCTCAAAGAAACTGGGCCTTACAGAAATATCTTCTAATGGGTCATGTGGCAACATCCCAAAAGAACTAGCAAAACCTTCCAACAACCAAAGAATCAACCAAGGTAATGGAAATGAGGATGAAGTGTTGCCCTCACCGTCACGTTCGTGAGAATTTCAGTCTTTAGCTTCTTGGTAGTCAGTTAATAGTAACGAGCACTAGATGGGTTGAGTAGCCCCAAAGGGTATTGCATGCACTGGACCTAAGTTGAACCCCCTCTGAATCAAGTCTTTGTTATGCTCAGGTATTCTTTTCCCTGGGATGATTGAAGGATTTTAAGCACCCTAGAAGTCAAGTTGTATGTTTCATATATGTAAAATAACCATGGAGGATTATGGGATGCCTACCCCTATTGGACTTGGCTTGAACTATTACTTATTTTATGATCCCTTTGGGGAGAATTAGTTGTTTCAAAATATGGTTGTTTTTTAATTGTCTTGAATTTTATTAATTACACTAAGTGTTTGATTTTTCCTTGTGTAAAATAGAAATGATGTGCAGATAATAGACCGCTTACAATCCTTCTAATTACATTACGTGGAACTAAAGGGAGATGGGGAATCCAAATTCTTTGAGAAAGCATTCATATACAAACCCAGGTCCGCCTAAAGGTGTAAGGGAAGCAAATATTACTTGCTTTCTATGCTAACACTTGGTCCTAGGTCCAAAACTAATGAAAAGAAAAATAGCTTGTTCAGTAGAAATATTTGTGGATGATGGGACACTTAATCCTTTACTAATGAAACTGTGTGATTTTCATAAACTTTAGAAAAATAGTTTGAAAACAATGTGTGGAATTTGGCCACTTACTCTTCTCCCTAGTTAAGCTATGTGTGTTTTTGCAAATATAAAGAATAAGACAAAACTCTAATTGCTCCACTCATTATGGTTGGCACAGAAACCAAGTAAACTGAACAAAAAATAACATAGTGCAGAGGTGAAGGAAATTCACTAAAGGCTTCCAATCACCTGAAAAAATGAAAATACGAGGATTTTTCTTGCTTTATGGAGATCGCACATGTTTTTCCAAAATAGACACATTGCGACAAAAAACCGTGCAGGCGAGAACATAGAATTAAAATTCAATGTTTGAGGCTCAAAACAGGTCCCATGGGTCTTGCAAAAAATCAAGAGAGGTAATTCTCACTTTGTAGTGTGGCCTATGCAGAGAGGAGGTCCTAAAAAACAACTGTTAGAAGAAAGAAAAGAAACCAGTGGAGTCGCAAATTTTTTGTTAATGTTTTTGTGGAAATGGAGTACCAAATAACACCTCCTTAACAGTTGGTTGTTCCCTACAAAGGATCACAAAGATAATTAGTGTTGTTAGTGAATAGAATTCAATAAAACAAAGCATACCTAGTAATGGAAACAATACATTAAGAAACATAAGCTTAAACAAAAGAGACAAATACAACAATATATTCAAAGGAGCAAACATGTCAAAACAACATTGGAGATTGCTAATGGTAGAAGAATACAATAGAATGCTAAAACACTTGAAGAGGATCCTTTGAGCTATGGTGCTCAAATATAATCAGCAAGGAGGTCCCTTTACTCAATCTCTTTGCAATCTTATCCTCTCTCTCAAAATAAGTGTGAAGAATCTCCAATGGTGGGCTCTTCTTCTCTCACTAAGATGTTGGATTGCTTAGAAGAAATATGGTCAACATACTAGTGCTCTCACTTTATTTTCTTCAACAAAGAAATGTGGTGTTTCTCTAATATAAATTTGGCAAGCATAACAATGTCTCATGTTTTTCTCTTCCCATGGCTTGTTTATATAGAAACTTTTGAACTAATATTCCCTCCCTTGGTTCAAGAGTGATTGTGACCGAAGAGTGGGACAAAATGATTCCATTGAGGGATTCATATCTTTAGGGTGACCTCAATTCATATGTCCTTGACTAGCCATGTTAGAGAATCTCCTCCCTAAGTGTGGGAAGTGGTCCCAGAATGTTGATTTTTCCCTTCCTTCGACCGTGTGACTTTCAAAGGAAAAGTCACACGGTCACACATTTTTTCCTTTCTTCTGGTATGTGGTTGAAAATTTTCCCTTATAAGCTTAGGAAAATTTAAATTTTATTAGTATCCATGATGTATTCAGCTAGAAAATCTAGATTTTTACCTTTGCTAGAAAATTTCTAATGTCTTTTGCAGTGTACGATTTTATGGTGTTAACAATGTATTTTTCTAGGCGCTTTCTGGTAGCTAAGAAAGATGTTGTGTCTTGTAAATAGTCTGGCACTGCCTCCACTCTAAATAGATCTGCGCCTGGTAGCTAGATGTCTATATAACTTCCACTTTCCCCTGATTTTAGTCTTGACAGATGGCCAGGTCCCACATTTAGAAAACAGGGTTTGAAAATCACTTCGGATGTAAACTCTTGAAATAATAATATCCATCTAAAAATTATTCCTTCCAACACAGGCTTGTTCACCAAATATTTCAAGGTAGACTGATCTGTGAAGAACATTAAAATCCCCCCCAGAAGGTAGTGGAGAAACTTCTGAAGTGAATATACCATTGCAATCACCTCCTGCTCTGTTGTCGTATATTTCTTATTTGATGTTGATAATTCTCTACTTCCAAAATATATTGGATCATCAAGGTTTCCTTCTCCAGGTTGGACCAAAACTTCTCCCAAAGAGATTCCAGATGATTCAATGTGTACATGGAATTGCTTGTTCCATTTAGGATAAATTAATATCGAGGCACTAGCCAAGTTATATTTCAGTATGTTTAGCACAACATTACATTCATCATACCATGTGAATTTTTCAGTTTCCTTGAGTAATTTCTCCATTGGAGCAGTGATCAGAGCATAGTTGTGGGTAAATATCCTATAGTAACTAGTGTGTCCCAATGTGGATCTGATTTGTTTAACATTTTCTGGTGGGTCCATGTTTAAAATTGCCACAACCTTTTCAGGGTCCCCGCATACTCCTTCCGTACATATAATATGGCCTAGTTGTGTTTCGAAGGCAACAAAAAATATGCACTTCTTTACGTTCAATGAGATTTGTAATTTCCTACACCGGCCAAACATGACTCAAAGCAAGATGAAATGTTTCTTTAGTAGACTATAGAAAGTAAAATAATCCATGTAGAGTTCAAGAAACCTGTGTATATAATCCCTAAATTCACCTATCATGATCATTGAAAATAATGTTGGTGCATTCTTGAGACCAAAGGGCATAACATGGTATGCATATGAGCCCCATTCTCTGGTAAAAGTAGTATTCTTCTTATCTTCTTCTACAATTCGGACCTAATGGTAGCCCAAGAACCCATCTGTAAATGAATAAGCCTTATTTATCGCCACATTATCTAGAACTTCATCATTGAAAGGTGTGGGGAAAGGGTCATGATCACAAGAATTATTTAAGAAATGGTAGCCCACAAATACCCTTATCTATGTTGCACTCTTCTTGTTTTGTATCACAATTAGACTAACCCATTCAAATTCATCAATAGGGAATATCAATCTATCATCCAAAATCTTATCTATCTATTTCTTCACTTTCTCCTTCACCCTCAGATTTAGTCTATAAGTTCGGTGCTTTAGTGGATTTTCATCTGGATTGAGCATGATATTCATCTCTCCCAAATCCCCTTTAATTCGTTTCAATTTTTCATTAGACGAGGGAAATAGGTCCTTGTATTCCTTTATAATATCAAATATTTATTTAGTGATTTTCTCCTCCCAATAATCTCCAATTGAGGCTAGATTTGGATTTTCTCCACTCCCTATGTTGAGTTTCCTTAACTTCAATGGAATTATATGAGGCCCTTCAGTTGAGGGTCTGTCTATAACCCCTCGTTCCCCTTCCATTTCATTTCCAATCATCCCACACAACTTATAATCCAAACTTTATACGAATATTGTGCTAGTTGATTGACCCTTCTAATGTTGGGTTGTTATAATCTTCCTTCCTCACCACTGTCAGTTGGTATAATTGATCTAATAGTCCTGAATATTCCCTATCATATGTTGGTTCTTTGAATATCGACCCTTGATAAGGATATAGGGGATGGATTACTCTAACCTCCTCTACTTCAAAATTAATCATTTCTTTTTTCAAATCAATCATCGCATAACTTTCAACGACTTAATCTATCCTGAGAAGGGATGGATAGAGATCCTTGTATCCCATTATATCTATTACTTCGAAAATATGCATAATTATTGATGTATTTCTTGGTAAAATATTGACATATAAGCTAAATATAACATCATATCCTTTATCTGGAATCATACAATCTGGGCGTCAATCCTAAAAATCCCTTCTTGTTCGTCTTTTATTTCTTTGAATCCTTCTAGAATGTCTCTCTCGTAAATTGGTAGAGATTTCCCCACCCTGATCTGTCCCCTCCTTGATGGCTGACATTAGAATCTCTCACAACTGCCCAAGCATTCGCTCATCATTTACGATGTTTAGGAATAATTTGAACCATTCTTCTATGGGATGTGGTAGTTCTGGGTCCTTATCTTTAAATACCGTTGGATGTACTCCTTGTGGCTCTTTAATGAGGTTTAAATTGATGAATGTTTCTAATTCATCTTTGTAATATCACTTATGTTGTTCAGGATCATATGAGCGCTTCAGAGAGGCCAGTATTATAATGTTTGGTTTTTCTACTTCTCCTGAATCGTCCTCGGCATTTACCCCCACTCAAGTTACTATATTGATATTTGAGAGGGGTGGTTTTTGGCACTCTTGGTTCTGCATTAATTAAATTTATACCCCTCTGTCAATTGTGATCCTCCCATATTTTAATCAATTCAGGGGAATCTTCTGTTGCATGTGTATTGAACCTGCATTGATAACACCATGGTCTTCTGGGTAGTGGAAAATCCTACACAACATGAAATTCTTGGTCGAAATTGTAAAATCTCATGGGGCCTTGCCGTCCTATCCTACACTTCCTTATCTTTCCTCGTCCTTGAGGAGTTTCATTGCCTGATATGTTTTTCAATCCAGTCGGTCAACCAATGCATCTGATGCCCTACATTGGTCAATGTGATGAGTCGATGAAGCACATAATTCATAATAATTATTATTAGGTGTTGGGCCGTGAATATGACCACTTTTTAACACTTATTTCATCCATTTCTACTCTTCTTTATCATGTAATTTATCATAATTTATCATATAAATCCATTTTATAATTATTTATGCTCTTATGGATAAAAATGATTTCTTCTCCTTTATTTTTAATAAATTGATGATTATTATGCATAATTTTATTAATGATGGTTTATTAATATATTTTGTAACATCACTCACCATTTTAGCCTCCAAGATATTTTCCATATTGTAGATTTTATCTCCAGATCATCGTCAAATATTCCAACTCAGAAATTCGCTGGAATAAGAAGTGACAGTTTTGCGGTTGAGATTCTGGGAAAATGGAGAAGATTCTGGAAAATACGGAACATGGGTTTTGTCCAGAACGAACCAAATTAACTTTCTAAGAATGGTTTGCCCAAATTCAGCCTGTATTGAGAGAAATGAAAAGTTCTTTGAGCATAATTTTCTCAAATTTACTATTGCGGCTGTCCTCCAAATTATCTCAGTTGCAAATCCAAATTCGACTTGCTCTTGTTGAAAAATTGATGGAAATATATTTTCTTGTTGATCAATTGGTTAGGGACAATCCAATATTGTTATGAGAGATCATGTTTACTATTTAAATTTTCCTCTTTCTCATTATAAAAGGAGAGCATGTATTATGTATTGGAGAACAATCAGAGATGGGGAGACTTTTCTTGTGGTAATTTTCAAAATTGTGCATCGACTCTTGTTAGGAGAGTACGAATTGTTTGTAAACATTATTCATGCCTGATTAATACAAGAGTTCGTTGTTGTTTAATTTCTTAACACTGGAGTAAAGCCCAGCGGCGTTTCACCAGTGGTTGAGAACCTGGCCCTGGTGGATCGATCTGCTGATTGTATCATTACCTTTCAATTATTGTTGTGTGATATTTTGTGGTTGTTCTCATTACATTTGCAAGTTAATTAGTTTTCCGTTGAATTATTGATTGATTTCGTTATGTTAATGAATCGCATTGTTGTTTCGTTTCATTAAGGACTTTAATTCCTGTATTAATCATCTTGTTAAACCTTACATAGCATTGTTGTTCAACATTAGATGCCATGTTCCAATTAATTGTTGTTCCATTGGATTGTTGTTCATGTCGATTATTATTTAACAACTTTTGTTGTCGACAGGGTTTTTCTGTTTAATAGAATTGTTGTTTTATTTCATTAAGTAAAAGATTTGCTGTTCAGATTCATTAGTTAATATTTGCTATTCAATTCTTCTAGTTTCAGTTGGTTATTCATTTACATTGCTGTTCGATTTCAATGTGTTGTTCATTTCCAATTCATGAGTTAACAGATTGCAAAGAGTTTGCTTTCGAAGAGATTTCTTAGTTTACTTTCAATAGCAGCTTTAGTTCAATTTCTATTTCTCCTTAATTGCTTTAACACAGGACTGTCAACTGTAGAGAATATTGATTATTGCTTCCACGTTCCCAGATTGATTATCTTGTTTCAATTTGATTTCAATTGCATCAATTTCTAGAGGAATGAGTTATTGCTACTGTATCCTCGATTGGTGGTTGTTGAGTGAATAGATAGCTTTTAAGAGAATTTGAGTTCATGTTATTGTAATTAGATTTATTTTTCAAGAATCCATTTAATCTTGTACTTAGAACATTGTACTACATATTTCATAGAATTACTCTTAGCTCAATTGTAGTCTCAAACATAGTACACTCTTGAAACAAAAAGTCATTCCTGGATTGATAATTAATGTGAGATAAATAGGTGTTAAAAAGATACCTTTTATACCTCAACATTTTGGCGCCGTTGCCGGGGAAAGTGTATGCCATTTAAAAATAGTGATGCATATTTAATTTTTTCTACTTGGGAAGAATTGGGTATTCAAGACGAAAGGTAAGAACCTGTGCACCGAGCAAGGAACACACTTTTTCACTGGCCCACTTCGCCGCAGAATTGAGTGAAAGCTTAAGGTAGGAATGAATGCTTGCGTTTTTTGAATTTCAGAGGTAGAATTTTTTTTTGAAAAGAATCTTATAATTCCACTCGAGTGGTGATGTAAGCACCACCCATTTCACTAACCAATTGACAGGAACATTTGAAGGAGGATCCTCAAAGAAAGACATGAAGAACATCTTCTATTATGGTAAGAAATGGCTCACATTGCAACTTTTGAATTCCCTATCAAAGATCTAGGAGGAGTGACACAAATGCACATAATTACCCCATTGTCTCTACCAAATTTTCATGGTTTGAAAAATGAAGATCGAGATACATTCTTATTTGAGTTTGAAATACTTTATAGAGGATATGATTATTGTACTAATGATCAAAAGTTGAAAGTGTTTCCTCTTACTCTAAAAGGAGCAGCGATTCGATGGTTCATGAGCCTAGGAGGGAACTGCATCCAAACATGGGAGGACATGAAGAACATATTCTTGAAGAAGTACAAAGACTACTACAAATCCAATAAAGATATTTTCGGTATGATACAAGGGGAAGATGAAAGCTTGGAGGACTATGTAGAGCGATTTTGACACAAACTTCAAAAATCAAAGCATAAGAATTTGGAAAAAGAGATCTTGAAAAAACTCATTCTTAAAGGAATCAAAGATGAATTTTTAGAACTTTTAAATTTGATAGGAAAAGGTGATGTTTTTCAGTTATCACATGATGATGTTTGTGAATTGTGCATAAGGTATTCAAGAGGAATTTCCAAGGCTGGTAAGAATTCTAGAGAAGTTTCTTCTTTCTTTTCCAAATTTGCTACAAGAACAAGAGACATAAGAGCTGAAATCAATGTTTTATTTGAAAATTTTAAATATGATATTATTATATCTCTAAATTCACAATTGAATGTTTTGCAGGTTCAGAAAAATCAAGAATTTGATGAAGTGTTTTTCCCTCATTACCGAGAGGAGCATCTCATAGATAGTTTTTCTTCCTTATCTAGGATGGAATTAGCATATAAAAGAGATGGGGAAGCTAAAACAAGGTAAAAACCATGGAAATTGTGACCTACAGGTATGGTTCAAAACACTTCCTCTCCATTCTCTTACTTGCATAATTCGTTATGGAATACTCATATGTTAGGGCAACTATGCCAATCTCAATATAACCACTACCAATATTGTCTACAAGATTGGCATGGTTCATCTTATGATTGTGTGACTAATATCCCTCATATTTTAGCACAAACACATCTTCCAGCTCTTCCACAACACCTTGCTTGCCTATCAAAATCATCCACTCAACCCAATCAACTACATCATCAAGAGGCTCCATTCCCTACACAATTTCCTGCTCAACTCATTCCACACCCTCAACATAATAAAACAGTACAACATGCTTATAGTGTTGAACTACAAAATTTACCCACCCTTCCCACCCATTATATCTCACATGCACTATTGGAGAAAACTTACACTGAGACTCAGAATGTATCAAATCCAAAAATTGTAGAAGTTATGAAAGAAAATGAGGTTTCTTCTAGTTTGCACCAACAAACCATTTTAAAAGCTCAAGAAATTCATGATATGATGGCTATGGTAAATCAAGAAAGTAAAGGATATATTTAAGATTGGTTTCGCTCCATCATTTGTTTGCAACATCACTCCATGCTTCAACAATTTTTGGCACCATCTTTTCAAGGGAAGTTGGCTTCTCATACCCTAATTTTTATTAACATGTATTTTTCAAATTTGGGTATGTACATACTAGAGGCCTTATTTCTAAAATGGTTCCACTGGAAATACTCTTATACATAAACATATTCGATTCTCAAACAAGAGTAGGATAGTGGAGAAAATAAAATAAACAAGGAAATAAATCAAAAACATTTTTTAATTTTTGTAAAAATAGTTGTTTCTTTGTTGCAACACGCTGTGGAAATCAACATTGATGATAAATATTCTAATTTATTTGTGTATGTAGATAAATTATATTGAAATAACCATTCTACAAACACTTATATTCATTTTTATCATCAATATGGAAAAATTGCTTGAATATCGTTTTTTTGGCTTGCGGGCTTGATGAAATTTCTGAAAACAAAGTTGGGACAGTCATGTTTTGAGGGACCAAAATTGAATATTTTTAAAATCTGTTTCTATCCTAATTATCCCTTTATGTCTACTTTCCAACCCAATTTGAATCACTCCATTTGGATTTGAAACGAAAAATTTAGAACCAAAACATTGACAGGGTGTCTAGTAGGCAGCTCAAGAACAGAGTTGGGACAGTCAGTTTTTGGAGACCTAAATGACTATATTTTTAAAACATTTTTTTATAGTATATTTCTCTATGAATCTAGTTTACAACGCAATTTGAATCACTCAATTTTGATATCGTATGAGGAATTTATGACTAAAATTCTGACTACCTATCATAAATCAGCACTCTTGAAACTATGTTTTCTCGACTGTTCACTAGTGTATTTGACCCATCAATTATTCTTGTTTTAAAAACCTATATATATTTGAGATCAATAAATGAATATACTTTAATCTCCAATTTTAATCGGTTCAATCCGCCATTAAACGAAAAATTTATGTTTGAAATATCAACTGTTGGTCTAAGCTGGAAAATCGAAAATGACTCTATTATGCAGGTTGTTCTAAGAAAATTTGACATATCATAGCATTGAATTTTTAAAAAATATTTCTATTGGAAATAAAAATTTGAATTAGCTCTCATCTGGATTTGGAGTCACTCAAATTGGATGAAAAACAAAGAAGTTATAATTGAAACACTGCTGGTTAGCATGATTGGCCACTGCTCTCCCGCAGGTAATAAATTAATTTTAATTTTTTCGTGGATTTGTTTTACAGAGTAACTACTTGTTAGTTTTTTTTCATAATTCTTGGATTAGGGGAGCTCGTACACCTCTCTTTTTCCATGATTTAATGTTTTATTGAAGGTAGACACTCGTTTTTGCAGGTCTTAGCAGAATTAAGAAGGTCAATTTATGGACGAGCGATTCCTGAAAGAAATTTTAGTGAAACAAGGGCATTCCATCTAGTTCATTACCTAACAAATTCATAACAAGAATAAATGAAGAATTGGTTTCCATTTAAAGATTCATGTCACTGCTGCCAAAACATTTTTCAAAAAGGTCATTTTTTTTCCAGATTGATATTTCCTTAGGAAATAACATCATAGCTGTTGTAACTTAATAAAGTGTTGTTTATTTTCTGATTTCTTTTATGTTTTTGTGTTTCAGGTGTTGATCCCTTCAAATTGTAGTTTCCGCTCTAGTGGAAATTGAACAATAAGGACCCCACCATGCAAGTTTCAATTGCAGAAGGCAATTCTTCGGTAGCACCAATTCTGTAAAAAATTACTTTTTTCTTGAAACCTGTACATAAATTTTCCTTTATATTTGATTGGATTTGCTTGACAATGGATTGCACATTAGCTTTGTTCTTCCCTCTATTTTTTTCCCTTTGCTATTCCTTACAGCAATTTCTACGTGCATTTTCTTTGCTGTTCCCTACTTTTTTGTGTGCCTTTATTTTTCATGTTGTTCCTCTAAAGGAACAACAATCATTCCTCTTAAGAATCAGTGTGTTTGTGTGTTTATTTTTGTTGTTCCTTCCAAAAGGAACAACATTTCTGTTGATTAGTTTTGTTGTTACTTCCAAAAATAACAACATTTTTGCTGCGTGTTTTTATTGTTCCTCATGTTTTTGTCGTCTTTTTCAAAAGGAACAACACTTTGTCAGTTCCCGTTAGGGTCCCATGATTTATCTGATTGGCAAGCCAAATGACAGTGTAACATCAAACCAGTCTTTGGAGCCCAAGGACCTAGCCTTCCTGGACTCAGAGAGGTCTCTCTCTATATGTGTAAGGGATATCTATGTGTTTGCTTATGGTATTTTGATTTTAGGCTAGTTATGAAATAATTTTTTGGTTTTGGTTTTTAGGTTGTGAGGGATGAAACTGACAAAGATATAAAATAGATCAGATTAACTCCATGGCGGGGTCAAAAGGTCAAGAAAGCTATTAGATGACGATACAAGGCTATTGAAGGGCCGATTTGATTCAAGGTAGAAAGGATATTTGGGCAAAATGGAGTAAATGGACATCAAGTTTGTGAACAACAAAGAGTTTCAAGCATCATTGTTTCAATAGATAACATAAACATGGTAGGGCAAACCATTAATCATGCAAAATGTAACTATAAACTAATCAATACATAGAAACAAACATTCAAACCATGCATAGAAGTATAATACCCTCTAACTTTGGGAAATGGCTATCAGACTTTGGGGAAAACACATAAGACGGACTAAAAACTCAAAACACTATGCCGGAATGCCTAAACACAGTACTTCAAGTTATTGGGCACTTTGAATAACAAGATTCGCATAGTTTTAGGCAAAGGGCTAGACGGCCTAGGCCTCCTTTGGTTCAATAAGATGATAATCTAATCACCAAAAGAGAAATTTCATGGATGGAACTATAGCTAGCCATAGGTAAGCAGGGTGTACCGTAAGTCCTTCTTAGCATGTATAAAACCATGAATGAAACAAGAAACAATATCCTAAATATTTAAAGAGCAGTCAAGAATTCTTTAATGTTACTTAGGAAGAAGAAAACAAAGAGGCTATGAAGAAATAGGAAATTTGAGGTGTCTCTATAGGCATGTCTCAAATTTGTTCTCTACTGATTTATAGCAAGCAAGAAACATATATTCATGAATGGAAACTAGAAGACAACAACATAGAAAGAGACACTATACCCTTCTACCAAGTCATGGAATCCATCGACAATCCTTCTTCATTCATCCAAGAACATCCAAGAGTCAATCCAAAATCATAACAGAAGTATTTCCTTCAAAGCTCATATGACCAATATATTGCTTCTCTTCTCAAGTTAAGCCTTCTTTTACAATGAAAGCCTTTGGAATATATAGGCTCAAGTGAGGAAAACCTCATGGTCTTAACTAGCTATCCCATTGGCCTAATCAAAATATTTAATTTTGTCCTTAAGGATTTGCAAACCTAAGCCACAAAAATATCTCATAAAATATCTAAAAATGCTAAAAGGAAAATAATTGACTTTGCATCATTTTCCAAGTGCAAAAATAGCTAAATGCACATTTGGAAAAAGTAGATTTTAGAGGTTCAAAAATTACAAAATATACTTCAAATTTCTATCAAAGAAAGGTCCCCAACTTGCCTAAAACATTTGGCAGCCTTCCGGTGTTAAAATGAGGCTCATGATAGTCACAGCGCTTCGAGTGTCTACTTTCCGGCACAACTGAAATTTCTCCACCGATGCCCAAGTTTCCAAATATGCACATGTGTGTAAAAGCCGTGTACCATAGCCTCATTGATGTGATAGACCGGGCAGAGTGTGCAAAATGCGAGCCTTTTTCACTGTTTTGAGGGGGAAAATGATCTCAAAATGCTCTGAAAATCGCTGAGGAAATGCTCATGAAATTATGGCATCTGATGATATCATTCTCCTCCCTTGATGAATCCTCAAAATGAAATGGCGAATTTATGATTTTTTGACCAAAAACTCAAAAATGCCAAAAAACCAAAAGTTGTCAAAATGGGCCCAAAATTGGTATGCGTGGCCCTCAAGGGTCCTTGGCAAATGTGCTCCGAAGCTGAAGCCAAAATTTCCTGTGCCGATATGCCTTTCTTCTCTTTCCGTGCCGTGCGCTTCCTCTTTTCTTCTTCAGCTTTTTGGTAGTAATACCATGTTGCCGCTCTATCTCAAACTCCCGCTCATTCCCCGTCGTTCTCTAAATCATTAAGCCAAATCAAACAAGTATCTCTTCCTCTGTTTCCTGCGATCTATCATCACCGAGATGCTGCTGCTCAAGATCTTCGGTTTACAGTTGTTCATCCCTTTCTTCTTGCTCATGCCCTTCTTCAAACAAAGATCTGTCTCAGCCTGTTTCCTTACTGTAAGCAGTAATGGTCTCAATTGTATTGTAAAAAGTCCTTTTTTAATATGAGACCCCTGTCCCTTCAAAATGATGTCTTTATTCTGGTTACATAACTCAACAAATAAATTTGAAAAAACAAAAAGACAGTTCATCAGGATACACAGTCAATAGTGATCTTTTTCTGTATTTTATGGTAAGGGTACCTAGCTCTTTGATGTTTTGAGGATATAGGACACCCTTTTTAGAGGAATGAAAAACACAGTCTTTTAGTTTGAGACCTCCTTTTTCCTTGGATGCCCTTTACCAGCAGATGTAACAAAATGAAAACAGTTAACCAGAGTATATCAATACAGTCCAAATCCACTGTTATAGGACAAGGTGACAAAGTTTGAAATGTCTCTGAGGTGGTAGCAAAGGTCTTGCAGCAGTCATTGTACCAACAAATTTATTTTCAAACAAAACACTGCTCCTTTTGGTGTGCTTCTCCACCAGTGGTTTCAACAATCATAAACACAGTCAAACAACAAGTATCTTTCACAGTCAAAGGCTATTGGGTCATAGGATCAGGTGACAGAGCCTTCTAGCATTTGGTCAACCATCAACTCCTTTTCAACAAATACTGTTCTTTATACTCCACACTTCCTTAAATTCAGTTTAACAATACCTAATGTTTTCACTCTTTATGCACCTTACTGCTTTTCGTACCAGTTTGGAGAAAACATCTCTTGCTTTCATCACAGTTCTGAGGGTAGTTGCAAAAGCCCTTTAATGCAAACCCAACAGTTTTCAATGTTTCACTCTTATGCCATCATTACCACAGCATAACTTGTCTTTTAATAAAAAAAACACCAAACAAAACTTTAAAATGGTGGCAGGCTTCGTTTGAGGGTGGGAGCAACTTTGAAAGCAATTTTGAAGGCGCTTTGGAGGTTCAAACATGTGCGACGCGTTTGCTGTGGAAAGCGCCGAGCAGGGAGGGGCTGTCGGGCCGACAGGACCGACACCCACAGGCACGCCGCGCGGCCTTATACTCATGTGTATTTTTTCCGCCTGAACGCGCCGCGCGCTTTTCCAGGCGCGCTGCGCAGGCCAAAAAGTTCCAGACTTGTGCAAACTAGCTTGAAAACTCACTATTTTGGTCAGAGAATAGCAAAAGGGAGTATTTCTCATGTTTTTTGAAATGCAACAAGGCATGGGCCACGATCCATTTAGCTCTTCAAGTCGATCATCCTTGGGTTTCTTTGGTGGGGTTTTTTGTAAATCTCCTTTTTTGACAGAAAAACGATGATTTGAAACAGCGTATGAACTTTTCATCATTTGCATTTTTCTCAAAAAATAAAACATACCCAAACTTGACCAAGCTAATTTTGAAAAAAAAACAGTGGGTGACTGTTTTGGAGGTTTTATGCTTGTGACTCTTCTTTTACCGTGAGCAGACCATTTTGAAGGCTAATCATTACTTCGTGAGGGCCAATGATTTGTGAAATATCTTTGCCATTTTGCAAGGAGGTGAATTCACTCTTTTGAACCTTAAACTGATAGTGCCTGCCTTTAATGCTTCAAAGGTGATAATGCTCATTGTGAAATTGATTTAGCTGTTAGGTTTCTTTTGAGCTTATCCTCTAACTTTAACCCTTTTTAAGGAAAATGCCTTTATTTGGAAATGGTGACATGCCCTGTTGGCTTTGAATGCTGCTCTAGAGCGCTGAAACTCATGCCATAACCCTATGAAATACAATCAACATCATTGGCCCGTGTCATGACTTGCCTTTTAACCAACAACAGAGTTTGTCAAGGAGGTGAGTTTTTGTAACTTTGACATGATTTTCCCTGTTCAGAAGCTTTTACTATCTTCTATTGCTCTTACCATTTGTCTTTTGGTCAGTCAAAATCTGAAATTAGTCCCTGCTTTGGCTCTCTGTTCATGAATGAAAAAGGCCTTTCTTGACAAAATTCCTGATGTCCTATTAAGCTCATTCTCTGACTGCAAACTGTCTTTTGAGAGAAAACCTGTGAAAAGATAAGCTTGACCTCCTTGGATTGCAGTGGTATCCCTGCTTTCCTTCTTGGTCTCTTTACACTGCATCTTTTGACCAATCAGTCTTTAAAAATAGTTAATGCCCTGGCCATCTGCTCATGAATGAAGGAGGCCCTTCACTTGGCAAAGTATCTGAAGATTGTTTGATAAGCCTACTTGACAAGGGTTTTTCTTGTATATGATGGTAAGCAAACAAACTTGAAAACATTAATACTTTTACCTCTGCCTGCAATCACTACTTTTCTTCAGAAAAACCCTAGTCAATGTGTCATTGTCTCACTGTTCATTAAAACACATCTATCTCACAGTTAGTTGCAATTATTCAAGTCAAACATTGGCCATCGCCCTCTACTTGTAGATGAAGGAGGCGCCTTAACCCTCTTCTTATAGATGAAGGAGGTTCTTGGCCATGACAAATTACAAGTCTGTTTGACAATGTTGTCTTTCTTCTACTGTGTTATCATGCTGAATGAAGCTGCAAGAGTTTGATGAGTAACTCTTTGCCCTACAGATGTATCTCAGGCTCATGTTCACATTGAGAAGCAGCTGTTTTTCTAAATGTGGAGTCAAGAATTTTCTCCTGAGATGATGACATGTTTCCTGTCTTTGTAAAATCCATAAAACACTGTAAAACACCTGAAATCAGCTTGAGACTATGGTCTATGGATTGCTGAGACTTAGGGCTGTGTAAGTGGTGCGACTTAGGGCTGTGATCAATTTCATTTGCAGAGTGGGAGGTCTGTCATGATTGGTTTGTAGCAGATGGAGGTTTTTGGCCTTTTGATGGTTGCCAAGGTTAAAAATGCCTTAAAGCGCCACTTCCTAACTTAGGGGAGGCTTTTGAAACATACTTGGATTGCCCTTTTAGAGCTGATGGGCAGACCAGTAGGGCTAAAGCTAGATAGGATAGTGATAATGAGGTTTAACCTTGACATGGGCGGACTGAAAAGTAGGAGGGCGAAAAAAGTTTTATGAGGGTTTTCTAGATGACAAATTGACATATGGAGATCAACTTCTAGAAAACTCAGCTATGAATTTAGTCATCACCAACAAGTGAAAAATACTGATGACTAACAGTGGCTCCATTTGGGGAGGGCAGCTCCTCGTCAGGAGGTGTCCAGAATTCAGATCTTTGGCTTATGAAGACCAGTGCCTTATCCATTGGCGCAAAATTTCGCCCTTCTTTGATGTTATTTCTGAAAAGTGACAACATGGTTAACATCAATGATATTTCTACCTACCCCACTATCTTTCCTAACATTTTTTCTTCTCTTTGGCGCATTTGAACTAGCAGCCTTTTGACAATGTATATTTTTCTCTTTGCAAAATGAACCTATCTATTTCTACTCTTATATCTGCCGGGAGTTCAGATTAAACTAATGAACTCCTTCATTACTCTACCTAAACTAGATCAACTGTCAAGATTAAACTGTTTGACAGGATTTTGTTCTCTAATATAAAACATGAAATTTAAAATGATCAAATCAGGATTAGACAATCTGATTTGTCATGTATTTGTGGCATGGAAAGACAAACTGCACACAAATATTATTCTGCAACAAAAGGAAAACTAGACAAGCGGGGCTAAGATGTACAATGTATTTTTCATCCCTCGCTTCTCTCTTTGGTTCTATTTTAGGCATGTGGAACCAGAATCTCTCCCTAATCTATACTCTGTGATAAGTCAATCTTACACAATGTTGACCATCTTTTTCACTCACTAACTTATCAACAAATAAATTTAAACATGCTCAACTATGATTAGGCTAGATAGCTGAACAAAACATTGAAGTACTAGTAGCGGCATTCAGACTTGCGTGCTTTCCGAAGGACTATTTTTTGGAACATGGGGCCTTACCACTGCTTTTTAGAAACTGCCCTCTTTTTCTACTTTTCACTGTTTTTTGTATTTTCTGCTTTTTCACTTTTTCTTCAAACAAACTAAAACTGAAAAGATGCTCACAAGGCTGAGCTTATTTTTCATAGCTATCTATCTAACCTGGCCTAAACTATACACAATATACACATTTGGTGAACTCTTCTTTCCAATGTAACCAGTCAAGTAGATGATTGCATGGGTGACTCTAGTTTAGTTCTTTCATGATGCAGAAATAATGAAAAGGCCACTCCCACTCGGTTTGTTTTCGGACAGTAGTGTGTAAGTTTTTCCCCATTCTAGGCAGCAAATTGTTCATGATAGAACCTACTACTCCTTCAGAATTCTCAAGGAAAACAACAGATGGATCTTGGAATAATATCTGATCTAGAGGATTTGGGATATAGGTTTCATTCAGGATTATTCTTTCAGACTTCTCAAGGAAAACAACAAATGGATCTTGGAATAATACCTGATCTAGGGGTTTTGAGATATGGGCTTCATTCAGGATTACTCTTTCAGACTTCTCAAGGAAAACAACAAATGGATCTTGGAATAATACCTGATCTAGAGGATTTGATATATGGGCTTCATTCAAGATTACTTTTTCTTCCATTTGGTTGTATTTGAGACTCTCTTGGTAAAGCAGCCCTTCCCTTTGCTCATGATCACTTGAAATATTAGACTCATCATATATTGCAGTGTAGTTCTCTTGCCAAGCTGATGTGTTTTGATAGGGCGGGCTGAAAACTTTGTGAAGGTCATCAGGTCGATGAGCAGTATACACTTTGACAGCAAATTATCTTCAAAGGATAGTGTGACAACTCTCATTTGTTTCTCAACCTCTACTTCATCATCTGCAATTTGTAACTCAATGGAACTTGGTGGCTGCAAATCTGGAGTTAAGGAAGATTCCATGTCCAAAATGATTTCTTCAACCATTTCAGGAAAAGGCTTCTCATTTACAACATGCTCAAGAATTTCACCATCTTTCTCAACCTCATCATCAAAGTTGAAAAACTACTTATTTCCAATTATGTGAATGTTATCTCTGATGGACTGAAGTGAAGTAGAGCAAAGAGTCTGAGACTCTTCACTTACTTCTGAACTTTCAAAGCTCTCCTCATCAGTGTCATAGATGACCTGTAATGGCTGCTTACTTTCTTCAAGTTCATTAAACTAAGCTTCCTCTTGGCAATCAAAAACTGAGTCTTCTGCAAATTTAGTTTCTGTTTGGAAGTCATAATCATCAACATATTGATCAAACATTGGGGAATCATTAACATGAGTAATGTCACCAGCCATGTATATTGGACAATCAGATTTCTTTTCATAAACTTGATTTACAAATCTATTTTCTGATTTATGATATGCAGGGTTTAAAAGAGAAAAATCAACGAAGTTTTGGTTACATGAAGTTTCAGAGGCTATCTGCATGTTTATTATTTGATCTATTTCCTGTTCAGTTAAGGGAGAAGGTATTTTCTGTTTTCTTTGGATGGGGCAACAATTTCTTTCCATCTTTTTTGGAATTTGATCTTGTGGCTGAATGTCCTCTTGTATTTTATATGAAAGGGCAGATGGATTGTTATCTGTTTCAACCTTTTCAAAGAGTTCTTGTGGATCCTCTCTTATTTCTTGATGGATTTCATCTAGGATCAACTCTCCTTGGTCATCTTGATTGTTAGCTTGGGTAAGAAAATTATGGACCTACTCTAAAAACTCCTCAGGATTCCAATTTCCATAGTGTTCTTCAATGTTTACAATGTGTTGTATGAGGTTTTCAGAGTGATCAAAACAATTTTCAGCTAATGATAAAGATGGACAATGCCCTATATAGCGTTTACAAAATACTTTGTGGAAATCCTTCAGAGAAAACAAGGTACGAGGTTCTAAGTTTTCATACCATTCTCTTGCCTCTTCTTCTAATGTACCCATGAACATTTTCATAAGGCAGTCCTCATGCCATTCAACCTTTAAGCTACATACATGCATATGAAATTTGATGAGGTGCAAAAATGGGTTGTCAATATTTTCATTTTGAAAGACAGGTAGGTCTTCGAACCAATTTACATCTGTGGGCATTTTGTGTGGGAAACTAGGGATATGTTCTCTGCTCATCGGAGCATATCTCCTTTGTGTCCTCAAGTGTTGAACCATGTCTTCCTCCATCAGGATGTTTGGGTTTACTTGCTGCATTCCTAGGAGTCTTTATAAGGACTAGTGGGGAAAAAGGCCTACTGGAGGCTAGTGGAGTCGCCAGGTGGAACTTGTTTGTTTTTTAAAAGATTTAGTTATGGTCCACCACCAGTAACTAAAGTAAAGCCAGTCTGGAAATATTTTGGATTTTCTGAGTTTTATATTCACCCTATGTTTTTAAAGTATTCTAAACTTTGTTTCAACACTTTGCTAGGGTGGTGACAACAAAAAAAGTTTTACTCTAAAATGATCTTATGGACTACTTGCTTATTTATGGTATCTAAAGGACTAAGAGTCTATAAGAGTTTGCTAGACTGTCATGTACTCAATGTCCCACCATCTCCCGCTATGTTAGTGAGCGATGGGATAGGTTGATCGGATAGTAATCTAGAGTTCAGTAAAGTAGTAAGGCCTACTGGAGGCTAGTGGATTCGCCAGGTGGATTTTTAGTTGTTTTGAGGTATATGTGTATGTTCCACCACCAATACTGAAAAAAAGCCAATCTGGGAATATTTTGGGGTTTTTCTGAGTTTTTTGTGCCTATGAGGTTTGGAAGAGTTTCCTATGACTGACTCATAATTTTTCTAAGATGGTGAAGGAGCTATTTCTACTCTTCGGACAACACTTAAGTTTTCTAAGTTTGATTGAGACTTCGAGAATTCTAAGGTGTACTTAGATTGTCACTAACTCGGAAGGTCCCACCGTGATCGTTACTATGTCAGTGAGTGGTGGGATAAGTCAATCAGATAGTATTCTTAAGGCTGCTAGAATGTCTAGGGAAAACAAGTTTGTTTATTACTCAGAGTCCCTCCGTGATCGCCATTATGTTAGTGTGGCGATGAGGTGGCTAAATCGGATAGAATTCTAAAATTTAGCAAGCCTACTAGAGGCTAGTGGAGTCACCAGGTGGATTTTTAGTTGTTTTGAGGTATATGTGTATGGTCCACCACCAATACTGTCAAAAATCAATCTAAGGGAGTTTTTGGGGTTTTTTGAGTTTTTATGTAATCCTAAGGTTTGGAAGAGTGTCCTACGGCTGAGTCATCATTTTGCTAGGATGGTGAGACAACCAGATTCTACTCTTCTAAATTTGACTAAGATCTAAGAGTTCCTAAGGGATACCTATGATGTTTTGACTCAAAGTCCCACCGTGATCGCCATTATGTTAGGGTCCCGTGATTTGGCTGATTGGCAAACCAAATGACAGTGTAACATCAAACCAAGCTTTGGAGCCCAAGGACCTAGCCTTCCTGGACTCAGAGAGGGCTCTCTCTATATGTGTAAGGAATATCTGTGTGTTTGCTTATTTGTATTCTGATTTTAGGCTAGTTATGAAGTAAGTTTTTGATTTTTTGTTTTTTAAGTTGTGAGGGATGAAACTAATCAAAGATATAAAATAGATAACAAGATGTTAGATTAACTGGGCTATGGGGTAAAAAGGTCAAGAAGGCTATTAGATGACGATACAAGGCTGCTGAAGGGCTGATTTGATTCAAGGTAGAAAGGATCTTTGGGCAAAATGGAGTAAATGGACATCAAGTTTGTGAACAACAAAGAGTTTAAAGCATCACTGGTTCAATACATAACATAAACATGGTAGGGCAAACCATTAATCATGCAAAATGTAACTATAAACTAATCAATACATAGAAACAAACATTCAAGCCATGCATAGAAGTATAAGACCCTCTAACTTCGGGAAATGGCTATCAGACTTTGGGGAAAACACTTAAGACGGACAAACAACTCAAAATACTATGCCGGAATGCCTAAACACAGTCTTTAAGTTATTGGGCACTTTGACAAACAAGCTTTCATAGTTTTAGGCAAAGGGCTAGATCGGGACTAGGCCTCCTTGGTTCAATAAGATGATAATCTAATCAGTCAAAGAGAAATTTCATGGATGGAACTATGGCTGGCCATTGGTAAGCAGGGCATACCTTAAATCATACTTAGCAAGCATAGAACTATGAATGAAACAAGAAACAATATCCTTAAGTTACTAAAGAGTAGTTAATAATTCTTTAATATAACTAACGAAGAAGAAAACATGAAAGCTATGAAGATTCAGGAAATTTGAGGTGCCTCCATGGGCATTTCTCAAATTTTTTCTCTACTGATATATAGCAAGCAAGAAACATGTATTCATGAATGAAAACTAGAAGACAACAACATAGAAAGAGACACTATACCATTCTACCAAGTCATGGAATCCATCAACAGTCCTTCATCATTCATCCAAGAACATCCAAGAGGCAATCCAAAAGCATAACACAAGTATTTCCTTCCAAAGCTCATATGACCATATATTTCTTCTCTTCACAAGTTTAGCCTTTTTTTTACAATGAAGCCCTTGGAATAAATAGGCTCAAGTGAGGAAAACCTCATGGTTCAACTAGCTATCCCATTGGCCTAATCAAAATATCTAATTTTGTCCTTGAGGCTTTGCAAAGCCCAAGGCACAAAAATATCTCATAAAATATCTAAAAAATGCTAAAAAAGGAAAAATAATTGACTTTGCATCATTTTCCAAGTGCAAAAATAGCTAAACGCACATTTGGAAAAAGCAGATTTTAGAGGTTCAAAAATTACAAAAATACTTCAAATTTTCATCAACAAAAGGTCCCCTGACTTGCCGGAAACATTTGGCAGCCTTCCTGGTGTCGAAATGAGGCTCATGATAGCTCGTTGGAAAGCTCTAAGTGTCTAATTTCCGGTGCAACTGAAATTTATCCAATCCGATGCCCAAAAGTCCTCCAAATCTGCACATGTGTGTAAAAATCCAGAAAATTACAGTTTGCTGATAGACCGGGCAGAGTGTGCAAAATGCGAGCCTTTTTCGCTGTTTTGAGGGGGAAAATGATCTCCAAATGCTCTGAAAATCGCTGAGGACATGCTCATGAAATTATGGCATCCGATGATACCATTCTCCTCCCTTGATGAATCCTCAAAATGAAATGGCGAATTTATGAGTTTTTGACCAAAAACTCAAAAATGCCAAAAAACCAAAAGTTGTCAAAATGGGCCCAAAATTGGTATGCGTGGCCCTCAAGGGTCCTTGGCAACATGCTCCGAAGCTGATGCCAAAATTTCAAGCACTGATATGCCTTTCTTCTCTTTCCGTGCCTGGCGCTTCCTCTTTGCTTCCTTCTGTTTCTCTTGGGTAGTAATACCATGTTGCTGCTCTATCTCAAACTCCTGCTCATTCTGCTGTTCAAACTGCTACCCTTCCTCTTGTTCCCGCTGTTCATCATCACTGAGATGCTGCTGTTCAGCATCTTCGGTTTGCTGCTCTTCATCCCTTTCTTCTTGCTCATGCCCTTCTTCAAACAAAGATCTGTCTCAGCCTGTTTACTTACTGTAAGCAGTAATGGTCTCAAATGTATTGTAAAAATTCCTCTTTCAATATGAGACCCCTGTCCTTTCAAAATGCTGTCTTTATTCTGGTTACATAACTCAACAAATAAATTTGAAAAACAAAAAGACAGTTAATCAGGATACACAGTCAATAGTGATCTTTTTCCGTGTTTTATGGTAAGGGTACCTTGCTCTTTGATGTTTTGAGGATATAAGACACCCCTTTTTTTTTAGAGGAATGAAAAACACAGTCTTTTAGTTCGAGACCTTCTTTTTCCTTGTAGGCCCTTTACCAGCAGATCCAACAACATGAAGACAGTCAACCAGAGTATATCTATACAGTCCAAATCCACTGTTTATAGGGCAAGGTGACAAAGTTTGAAATGTTTCTGAGGTGGTAGCAAAGGTCTTGTAGCAGTCATAGTACCAAAAAACTTCTTTTCAAACAAAACACTGCTCCCTTTGGTGTGCTTCTCCACCAGTGGATTCAACAATCATAAACACAGTCAACAACAAATATCTTTCATAGTCAAAGGCTATTGGGTCATAGGATCAGGTGACAGAGCTTTCTAGCATTTGGTCAACCATCAACTCCTTTTCAAAAAATATTGTTCTTTATACTCCACACTTCCTTAATTTCAATTTAAAAATACCTACTGTTTTCACCCTTTATGCACCTTACTTCTTTTCGTACCAGATTTTGAAAAAACATCTCTTACTTTCATCACAGTTCTAAGGGTAGTTGCAAAAGCCCTTTAGTGAAAACCCAACAGTTCTCAATGTTTCACTCTTATGCCAGCATTACCACAGCATAACTTGTCTTTTCGTTACAATAAAACAACACCAAAAAAAACTTTAAAATGGTAAGGTGCTTGCTTCGAGGGTGGAGCAACTTCTTTGAAAGCAATTTTGGAAGGTGTTGAGGTTCAAACATGCGCGACGACGGTTTGAAAGCGCTCGCTGCTAGGGAAAGGACCTGCCGGGTCGACTATCAGCCGACAAAGATCGACACCACGTTAGCCGCGCGTTCCTTATACTCATGTGTATTTTTTTTTCTCGCTCGAACGGTGCGCGCGCTTTTTCCAGGCGGGCCGCGTTGTGCCAAAAAGTTCCGTACTCTAGCAAACTAGCTTTGAAAACTTACTATTTTTGGTCGGCAGGGGGGGAAGCCATGTTTTTTGAAATGCAACAAGGCATGGGCCACGATCCATTTAGCTCTTCAAGTCGATCATCCTTGGGTTTCTTTGGTGGGGGTCTCTTGCAAATCTCCTTTTTTGACAGAAAAACGACAGTTTGAAACAACATATGAACTTTTCACCATTTGCATTTTTCTCAAAGAATAAAACATACCCAAACTTGACCAAGCTAATTTTGAAAAAACAGTGGGTGACTGTTTTGGAGGTTTTATGCTTGTAACTCTTCTTTTACGATGAGCAGACCACTTTGAAGGCTAATCATTACTTGGTGAGGGCCAATGATTTGTGAAATATCTTTGCCATTTTGCAAGGAGGCGATTTCACTCTTTTGAACCTTAAACTGATAGTTCCTACCTTTGATGCTTCAAAGGGGATAATGCTCATTGTGAAACTGACTTAGTTGTTAGTTGTTTTTTGAGCTTATCCTCTGACTTTAACCCTTAAGGAAAATGCTCATTTGAAAATGGTGACATGCCCCCGTTGGCTTTGAATGTCGCTCTAGAGCGCCGAAACTCATGCCATAACCCTATGAAATACAATCAACATCATTGGCCCGTGTCATGACTTGCCTTTTAACCAACAACACATTTGTCAAGAGGTGATTTTGTAACTTTCGACATGATTTTCCCTATTCAAGCTTTTTACTATCTTCTCGTTGCTCTTACCATTTGTCTTTTGGCTGTATCAAAATCTGGAATTAGTCCCCGTTTGGTCGTCTATGAATGAAAAAGGCCTTTCTTGACAAAATTCCTCGATGTCCTATTTATGTCCTATTAAGCTCATTCTTTGACTGATGAAACTGCCTTTTTGAGAGAAACTCTGTGAAAAGATAAGCTTGACCACCTTACGTGTATCCGTGCTTTCCTTCGGTCTCTTGTAATCGCATCTTTTGGACCAATCGATTTTAAAATAGTTAATGTAATCACATTAGCCGTCATGAATGAAGGAGGCCCTTCACTTTGCAAAGTATCTGAAGATTGTTTGATAAGCCTGCTTGACAAGGGTTCTTCTTGTATACGATGGTAAGCAAACAAACTTGAAAACATTAATAATTTTACCTCTTCCTGCAATCACTACTTTTCTTCAGAAAAAACCCTAGTCAATGTGTCACTGTCTCACTGTTCATTAAAACACATCTATCTCATAGTTAGTTGCAATTATTCAAGTCAAAAATTTGCCATCGCCCTCTACTTGTAGATGAAGGAGACGCCTTAACCCTCTGCTTATAAATGAAGGAGGTTTTTAGCCATGACTTATCAACAGCCTTATGACAGTGTTGCTTTTTCTTCTGCTGTCTTTTCAGGCTGAATGAGGTTTCAAGAGTTTGATGGGAGATTCTTTGCCCTGCAGATGTATCTCAGGCTCATATTCACATTGAGAAGTAGTTGTTCTTCTAATGTGGGGTCAAGAATTTAGTCTTCTAAGATGCTGACATGTCTCCTGTCTTTGTAAAATCCATAAAACATTGTAAAACACCTAAAATCAGCTTGAGACTGTGGCCTATGCATTGCTGAGACTTAGGGGTGTGTAAGTGGCACGACTTAGGGCTGTTATCAAATTTATTTGCAGAGTGGGAGGTCTGTCATGATTGGTCTATATCAAATGGAGGTTTTTTTCACCTTTTGATGGTTGCCAAGGGTAAAATGCCTTAAAGCGCCACTTCCTAACTTAGGGGAGGCTTTTGAAACAGACTTGGATTGTCCTTTTAGAGCTTATGGGCAGACCAGTAGGGCTAAAGCTAGAAAGGATAGTGATAATGAGTTTTAACTTTGACATGGGCGTACTAAAAAGTAGGAGGGCGAAAAAAGTTTTATGAGGGTTTTCTAGATGACAAATTGACATATGGAGATTAGCTTCTAGAAAACTCAGCTATGGATCTAGTCATCACTAACAAGTGAAAAATATTGATGACTAAAAGCTTCCTTCTATGAAGGAAACAACACTTGCCGCAAGTGTTTTTGTTAATTCCTTTCGAAAGAACAACATTTTCGTATTGTTTTTGTTGTTCATTTCCAAAGAACAACACTTTTTGAGTGCATTTTTCTTGTTTGTGAACAACTTTTTGAAGATTTTTGTGAATTCTTCATGACTCTTTTAAAATCAAACACACAATTTATACAAGAATACACAAATTAGAGGTTACTAGAATCAGCAAATCAAGAGAAATTGTCATTTTTAAGAAATTATTTTTTAGTGACAAGAAAAAGAAAGGACACAACCATCTATATCCCTTTGCTGTCTTTATTTTCACTAAAATTAATATGATCGATTATCTTTATCATGTTGGTTCTTCTCTAAATTCTCATAACTCTCTTTGATTTTTATTTCATTGAATAAGAATAAGGGCATATTTTCTCTATTGAGATGCTCAGACTTCTTCCACCATCCCTACTCTTAAGGAGTGTTGAGCCACCCTTTATATATAAATAGGGAAGTGCTATATGTAAAGAAAAAGAAGAAAACAAATCTCTATATGATTACTAACAATTCTATGATATGGCAAGTGGAAGATAGGGGGTCTCATCAAGAGCTAGCCTACCATGATCACAAGGGAGAAGTGAAGTGGCATTCCCATTATGGCCACCACACCAGGGATATGATCCAATGGATAAATCAGAAAAATAAAAAGTCCTTGGAATAGGAGGTCTCATCACGAGCTGAACTACCCACCTTTCACTCCTTCTTGGTGAATGGCATTGTGATTCATCTATTTCCCAAGCCAGCATAGTGGCCTCCATCATGACATCACACAACACTTCCCTAGGCATAAAGAAAGGATAATGGTTCAAAGGGTGAGAAAGCAACTTTGTCAAGGTTATAGACACCTATGAGTAACAGAGCTCTGCTAATGGTATTGGAGTCATATTTTTCACAAATCAATAGTAATGATAAACCATTTTCTTATATCTTTATCTAATATCAAATGAGAGTATGCCCCTAAACCCTTTGTTCGGAATTTCTTATGCATGAAATTTATTTATAAATCGCTCATAATGGTTTATGTGGATAATGACTGCATAAGTATTTTTTTCATCAGCTGTCCTTTTCCCTTATTTTCGAATCATTACATAAACATTTCCATATCTACTCGCGATTTCAAAATATGCATTGATTTTAGTAATGCAATAATTTGTTGATCATATCATAAGTATGTATGTATTTCCATGTTGTAAAATTGATGTGTAGTACGCTTCTCTTCTATTTCGTTGATTTGCCACAATATTGATATTGCATTTCTACAGAATTTTTGTTGATTGAACTTTTGGCATACATCTTATCTGTTGCTCTTCAAAATTAACACTGTGAATTCAAGAAAATTACATACAGAATCATGATTTGTTTATAGGAGAATAAAAAGTATGGGGGGAAATTCTATTCGCAGCACGACCACACTATTGCAACTAATAGAAAAAGCCCACGCAACTTGCAAACACCCACAATTCTTCAGATATGATGTGCTTGCATGGCTTCCACCTTTTGCATCACTTTCAGTTTCCGCTTAGCCTACATCAGCTTCAACAATGGCCAATCCCTACATGTCATTCCACATTTTTTCAGAGGTAACACTTGAGGTAAAATAGCATAATTTTCTGATTTATTATGAATTTAAGAGAATTTCATGAAAATCCATTGAGCATTATTTATCATCATTCATTCCACATCTTTACCACTTCCCATTTTTTCTAGACACGTCTCATCTTTTAGTTTAGGGGAGTGTTGTTTTCCTTCATTTCTTTCTTATGACTATGTCAGTAATATTCTTTATCATCCATTGATATTCTTATTCATTCTCGACACCTCCCTTATTCCATGTTGTTTTATACCAAGCATAAATTTCAACAGATTGTAGCAACCAACTCTCTTTGTTTTCTAACATCGCATGAGGACATGCTAATTCTTCAATTTGGGGGGGGGGGGAATTGCTACACATCATGGATGTTTTCTACTCTCTTTCTTGTTTAAGGCATACAATTTCATTTTTATATAGTGCAGAAATTGATTTGCATATATATTTAAAACTATGAACTGAATTCTTGTGATTTCTGGATAACAAAGAGGTATCATTAAAATACACAAACCTAGATAATTTCACACTAAATTAGTTCATAAAATTTCAAAAATTATGCACTATCACCTACAACCATTTTGTTTATATATCATGATCCGTGCATCAAAACGATCTAATTTTTGAGAAAATGATTAATGAAGGTTGTTGTTACTTATGCCACATTTTTCTGCAACTTCATATACATATAGTTGAATTTCAACTGTAAAAATTGTTATGCCTTCATCAAGATTGCTAAAATTTAATATTCATTATTTGAGGAAAAATTCATTTGTTCCATTCATTTCATGAGTTGGGATGAACAATTTTTCTTTGCTTGGTTAACACAAGGGTTTTGTTTTTGGGTTGCATGAGGACATGCAATATATTCAGTTTGGGGGTATGCTGGTCCGTGAATACAAACACTTTTTAACACTTATTTAATCCATTTTGACTCTTCTTTATCATGTAATTTATCATAATTTATCATATAAATCCATTTTATAATTATTTATGCTCTTATGGATAAATATTATTTCTTCTCCTTTATTTTTTATAAATTGATGATTATTATGTATAATTTTATTAATGATGGTTTATTAATATATTTTTTAACATCACTCACCATTTTAGCCTCCAAGATATTTGCCAGATTGTAGATTTGATCTCCAGATCATCATCAAATATTCCAACTCAGAAATTCTCTAGAATAAGAAGTGACAATTTTGTAGTTGAGATACTGGGAAAATGGAGAAGAATCTGGAAAATTCGGAACATGGGTTTTGTCCAGAACGAACCAAATTAACTTTAATATTAAACGGTTTGCCCAAATTCGGCATGTATTGAGAGAAATGCAAGGTTCTTTGAGCACAATTTTCTCAGATTTACTGTTGCGGTCGTCCTCCAAATTATCTCAGCTACTAATCCAAACTCGACTTGCTCTTGTTGAAATATTGATGGAAATATATTTTCTTGTTGAACAATTGGTTAGGGACAATCAAATATTGTTATGAGAGATCATATTTACTATTTAATTTCTCCTCTTTCTCATTATAAAAGGAGAGCATGTATTATGTATTGGAGAATGATGAGAGATGGGGAGACTTTTCTTGTGGTAATTTTCAGAATTGTGCATCGACTCTTGTTAAGAGAGTACAAACAGTTTGTAAACATTATTCATGCCTGATTAATACAAGAGTTCATTGCTGTTTAATTTCTTAACATTGGAGTAAAACCTAACGACGTTTCACCAGTGGTTGAGGGCCTGGCCCTAGTGGATCAATCTGTTGGTTGTATCGTTACCTTTCAATTATTTACGTGTGATAGTTTGTGGTTGTTCTCATTAAATTTGCAAGTTAATTAGTTTGCCGTTGAATTATTGATTGATTTCGTTATGTTAATGAATCGCATTGTTGTTCTGTTTCAGTAAGGACTTTAATTCCTATATTAATCATCTTGTTAAACCTTACAGAGCATTGATGTTCAGTGTTAGATGTCATGTTCCGATTAATTGTTGTTCCGTTGGATTGTTGTTCATGTCTATTTTTATTTAACAACGTTTGTTGTCGACAGGGTTTTGGTGTTTAATAGAATTGTTGTTTGATTTCATTAAGTTAAAGATCTGTTGTTCAGATTCATTAGTTAATATTTGTTATTCGATTCTTTTAGTTTTAGTTGGTTATTCATTTACATTGTTGTTAGATTTCAGTGTGTTTTTCATTTCCAATTCATTAGTTAACAGATTACAAAGTGTTTGCTTTCGAAGAGCTTTCTTAGTTTACTTTCAATAACAACTTTAGTTCAATTGCTATTTCTCCTTAATTGCTTTAACGCAGGACTGTCAACTGTAGAGAATATTGATTATTGTTTCCACGTTCCCAGATTGATTGTCTTGTTTCAGTTTGATTTCAATTGCATCAATTTCTAGAGGAATGAGTTATTGCTACTGTATCCTCGATTGATGGTTGTTGAGTGAATAAGTAGATTTTAAGAGCATTTGAGTTCATGTTATTATAATTAGATTTCTTTTTCAAGCATCCGTTTAATCTTGTATTTAGAACACTGTACTACATCTTTCATAGAGTTACTCTTAACTCAATTGCAGTCTCAAACAGAGTACACTCTTGAAAAAAAAAGTCGTTCCTGGATTGATAATTAATGTGAGATAAATAGGTGTTAAAAAGATACCTTTTATACCTCAACATTTTGGCGCCGTTGTTGGGGAGAGTGTATGCCATTTAGAACACTGTACTGCATCTTTCAGAGTACTCTTAACTCAATTGCAGTCTCAAACAGAGTACACTCTTGAAACAAAAAGTCGTTCCTGGATTGATAATTAATGTGAGATAAATAGGTGTTAAAAAGATACCTTTTATACCTCAACATTTGGTGCCGTTGCCGAGGAGAGTGTATGCCATATTTAATTTTTTCTGCTTGGGAAGAATTGGGTATTAAAGACGAAAGGTAAGAACCTGCGCACCAAGCAAGGAACACACTTGTTCACTGGCCCGCTTCACAGTAGAATTGAGTGAAAGCTTAAGGTAGGAATGAATGCTTGCATTTTTTGAATTTCAGAGGTATATATTTTTTTTGAAAAGAATCTTGTAATTCCACTCGAGTGGTGATGTAAGCACCACCCATTTCACTAACCAATTGACAGGAAAATTTGAAGAAGGATCCTCAAAGAAACACATAAAGAACATCTTCTATTATGGTAAGAAATGACTCACATTGCAACTTTTGAATTCCCTATCAAAGATCTAGGAGGAGTGACACAAATGCACATAATTCCCCCATTGTCTCTACCAAATTTTCATGGTTTGACAAATGAAGATCCAGATACATTCTTATTTGAGTTTGAAACACTTTATAGAGGATATGATTATTTTACTAATGATCAAAGGTTGAAAGTGTTTCCTCTTACTCTAAAAGGAGCAGCTCGTCGATGGTTCATGAGCTTAGGAAGGAACTGCATCCAAACATGGGAGGACATGAAGAACATATTCTTGAAGAAGTACCAAGACTACTACAAATCCAATGAAGATATTTTCAGTATGATACAAGGGGAAGATGAAAGCTTGGAGGACTATGTAGAGTGATTTCGATACAACCTTTAAAAATCAAAGCATAAGGATTTGGAAAAAGAGATCTTGAAAACACTCCTTCTTAAAGGAATTAGAGATGAATTTTTAGAACTCTTAAATCTGATAGGAAAAGGTGATGTTTTTCATTTATCATATGATGATGTTTGTGAATTGTGCATAAGGTATTCAAGAGGAATTTCCGAGGCTGGTAAGAATTCTAGAGAAGTTTCTTCTTTCTTTTCCAAATTTACTACAAGAACAAGGGACATAAGATTTGAAATCAATGTTTTATTTGAAAATTTTAAATATAATTTTATTAGCTCTCTAAATTCACAATTGAATGTTTTGCAGGTTCAGAAAAATCAAGAATTTGATGAAGTGTTTTTCCCTCATTACCGAAAGGAGCATCTCATAGATAGCTGTTCTTCCTTATCTAGGATGGAAGTAGCATATAAAAGAGATGGGGAAGCTGCAACAAGGTCAAAACCATGGAAATCTTGGCCTACAGGTATGGTTCAAAACACTTCCTCTCCATTCTCTTACTTGCATAATTCATTATGGAATACTCATATGTTAGGGCAGCCATACCAATCTCAATATAACCACTACCAATCTTGTTTACAAGATTGGCATGGTTCATCTTACGATTGTGTGACTACTCTCCCTCATCTTGTAGCACAAATACATCTTCCAGCTCTTTCACAACACCTTGCTTTCCTATCAAAATCATCCACTCAACCCAATCAACTACATCATCAAGAGGCTTCATTCCCTACACAATTTCCTGCTCAACTCATTCCACACCCTCACCATAATAAACCAGTACAACATGCTTACAGTGTTGAACTGCAAAATTTATGCACCCTTCCCACCCATTTTATCTCACATGCACTATAGGAAAAAACTTACACTGAGACTTAGAATGTATCAAATCCAAAAATTGTAGAAGTTATGAAAGAAAATAAGGTTTCTTCTTGTTTGCACCAACAAACCATTTTAAAAGCTCAAGAACTTCATGATACGATGGCTATGGGAAATAAATAAAGCAAGAAATATATTGAAGATTGGTTTCACTCCATCATCTGTTTGCAACATCACTCCATGCTTCAACAATTTTTGGCACCATCTTTTCAAGGGGAGTTCTCTTCTCATACCCTAATTTTTATCAACATGCATTTTTCAAATTTGGGTATGTCCATACTAGAGGCCTTATTTCTAAAATGTTTCTACTAGAAACACTCTTATACATAAACATATTCGATTCTCAAAGAAGAGTAGGATAGTGGAGAAAATAAAATAAATAAGGAAATAAAACAAACACATTTTTTTTATTTTTGTAAAAGTAGTTGTTTTTTTTGTTGCAACACGCTATGGAAATCAACATTGATGATAAATATTCTAATTTATTTGTGTATTTATATGAATTATATTTAAAATAACAATTCTACAAACACTTATATTCATTTTTATCATCAATATGGAAAAATTGCTTGAATATCATTTTTTTTGGCTTGCGAGCTTGATGAAATTTCTAAAAACAAAGTTGGGACAGTCATGTTTTGAGGGACCAAAATTGAATATTTTTAAAACATGATTCTATCCTAAGTAGCCCTTGATGTCTACTTTTCAACCCAATTTTAATCACTCCATTTAGATTTGAAATGAAAAAGTTAGAACCAAAACATTGACAGGGTGTCTAGTAGGCAGCTCAAGAACATAGTTGGGACAGTCAGTTTTTGGAGACCTAAATGAATATATTTTCAAAACTTATTTCTATGGTATATTCCTCTATGAATATAGTTTAGAACACAATTTTAATCACTCAATTTTGATATCGTATGAGGAATTTATGACCAAACTATTAACTGCCTATCATAAATCAACACTCTTGAAACTCTGTTTTCTCGGCTGTTAATTAGCGTATTCGACCCATCAATTCTTCTTGTATTCAAAACATGTTTCTATTAGAGATAAATAAATAAATATAATTTAATCTCCAATTTTAATCGGTTCAATCCGCCATTAAATGAAAAAGTTATGCTTGAAATATTAACTATTGGTCTAAGCTGGAAAATAGAAAATGACTCTATTATGCAGGTTGGTTTAAGAAAATTTGACATATCATAACATTGAATTTAAAAAAAAAATTCTATTGGAGATAAATATTTGAATTATCTCTCATTTGGCTTTGGAATCACTCAAATCAGACGAAAAACAAAGAAGTTATGATTGAAACATTGCAGGTTAGCATGATTGATCACTGTTCTCCCGCAGGTAATAAATTAATTTTACTTTGTCCATGGATTTGTTCTATAGAGTAACTACTTGTTATTTTTTTCATAATTATTGGATTAGGTAAGCCCGTACACCTCTCTTTATCCATGATTTAATGTTTTATTGCAGGTAGACACTCGTTTTTTGCAGGTCTTAACAGAACAAAGAAGGTCAATTTATGGATGAGCTATTCTTGAAAGAAATTTTAGTGAAACAAGGGTATTTCATCCAGTTCATTACCTAACAGATTCATAACAAGAAGAAATGAAGAATTGGTTTCCATTTCAAGATTCATGTAACTGTCGCCAAATTTTTTTCAAAAAGATCATTTTTTTTTCCATTAACAAATTGATATTCCCTTAGGTAATAACATCATAGCTGTTGTAACTTAATAAAGTGTTGTTTCTTTTCTGATTTCTTTTATGTTTTTGTGTTTCAGGTGTTGATCCCTCCAAATTGTAGTTTCTGTTCCATTTGCAATTGCACAATAAGGACCCCACCATGCAAGTTTCAGTTGTAGAAGAAAATTCTTTGGCACCACCAATTCTGTAAAAATTTACTTTTTCTTAAAACCTGTACATAAATTTTCTTTTCTATTTGATTGGATTTGATTGACAATGGATTGCACATTAGCTTTGTTCTTTCCTATTTTTTTTCCCTTTGTTTTTCCCTACAAAAAATTTTGCGTGCATTTTCTTTGTTGTTCCCTACTTTTTTGTGTGCTTTTATTTTTCATGTTGTTCCTCTTAAGGAACAACAGTTGTTCCTCTTAAGAATCGGTGCATTTGTGTGTTCATTTTTGTTGTTCCTTCTAAAAGGAACAACATTTCCGCTGATTAGTTTTGTTTTTCCTTTCAAAAAGAACAACATTTTTGCTGTTTGTTTTTGCTGTTCCTTTCAAAAGGAACAGCAGTTTTGTTGTTCCTTTCAGAAGGAACAACACTTTTGCTGCGTTTTTTGTTGTTCCTTTCAAAAGGAACAATAGTTTTGTTGTTCTTTTCAGAAGGAACAACACTTTTGCTGCGTGTTTTTGCTGTTCCTTTCAAAAGGAACAACATTTTCGCAGATTGTTTTTGTTGTTCATTTCCAAAGGAACAACACTTTTTGAGTGCATTTTTCTTGTTTGTGAACAATTTTTTGAAGATTTTTATGAATTCTTCACGACTCTTTTAAAGACAAACACACAATTTATGCAAGAATACACAAATTAGAGGTTACTGGAGTCAGCAAATCAAGAGAAATTGTCATTTTTAAGAAATTTTTTTGCAGTGATAAGACAAGGAAATGACACAACTATCTATATCACTTTGTGTCTTTATTTTCACTAAAACTAATATGATCGACTATCTTTATCATGTTGGTTCTTCCCTAAATCTTCACAACTCTCTTTGATTTTTATTTATTGAATAAGAATAAGGGCATACTTTCTCTATTGAGATGTTCAGACTTCTTCCACCATCCCTACTCTTAAGCAGTGTTGAGCCACCCTTTATATATAAATAGGGAAGTGCTATATGTAAAGAAAAAGAAAAAGAAAAATTTCTATATGATTATGAACAATTCTATGATATGGCAGATGGGGATAGGGGGTCTCATCAAGACCAAGCCTATCATGGTCATAAGGGAGCAGTGAAGTGGCATTCCCATTATGGCCACCACACCAGGGATATGATCTAATGGACAACTCAGAAAAATGAAAAGTCATTAGAATATGAGGTCTCATCACGAGCCGGCCTGCCCACCTTTCACTCATTCCTGGTGAATGGCATTGTGATTCATCTGGTTCCCAAGCTAGCACAGTGGCCTCCATCATGACATCACACATCACTTCCCTAGGCATAAATAAAAGATAATGGTTCCAATGGTGAGAAAGCAACTTTTTCAAGTTTATAGACACCTGTGGGCAACAAAGCTTTGCTGATGGTATTGAAATCATATTTTTCACAAATCAATAGTAATGATAAACCCCTTTTCTTATATCTTTATCTACTATTCCCCTAAACCCTTTGTTTAGAACCGCTTATGCATGAAATTTATTTATAAATCGATCATAATGGTTTATGTGGATAATGACCGCATAAGTACTATTTTCACATCAACTGTCATTTTCCCTTATTTTCGAATCATTACATAAACATTTCCATATCTACTCATGATTTCAAAATATGCATTGATTTCAGTAATGCAATAATTTTTTGATCATATCATAAGTATGTATGTCTTTCTATGTTGTACAATTGTTGTGCAATAAACTACTCTTCTATTTGCCACAATATTCATACTGCATTTCTACATAAGTTTTTCTGCTTAAAATTTTTGCATACATATGTTGCCATTCAAAACTAAAACTGTGGATTTAAGAAAATTGCATAAAGAATCATAATTTGTTTACAGGAGAATAAAAAGTATGTGGAACAATTCTATGTGTAGCACGACCACAATATTGCAACTAACAGTAAAGGCTCACGCAACTTGCAAACACGCACAATTCTTCGGACATGATGTGCTTGCATGGCTTCCACCTTTTGCATCACTTTCAGTATCTGCTCAGCCTACATCAGCTTCAAAAAATGCTAGTCCCTACATGTCATTTCACATTTTTTTCGGAGGTAACACTTGAGATAAAATAGCGTAATTTTCTGATTTATTATGAATTTAGGAGAATTTCATGAAAATCCATTTAGCTTTATTTATCATCATTCATTCCACATCTTTACCACTTCCCATTTTTCAGAGACATCTCATATTTTAGTTTGGGGGAGTGTTGCTTTCCTTCATTTCTTTCTTATGAACATGTCAGTAATCTTCTTTATCATCCATTGATATTCTTATTCATTCTCAACACCTCCCTTATTCCATGTTGTTTTACACCAAGCATAGATTTCAACAGATTGTAGCAACCACCTCTCTTTGTTTTCTAGCATCGCATGAGGAAATGATAATTCTTCAGTTTGGGAGGAGGGGGGACGGGGAATTGCTACACATGATGGATATTTTCTACTCTCTTTCTCGTTTAAGGCATACAATTTCATTTTTATACAGTGCAGAAATTGATTTGCATATATCTTTAAAACTATGAACTGAATTCTTGTGCTTTCTGGATAACAAAGAGGTATCATTAAAATACACAAACCCAGATATTTCACGCTAAATTAGTTCATAAAATTTCAAAAATTATGCACTATCACCTACAACCATTTTGTTTGTATCTCATGATCCGTGCATCAAAACGATCTGATTTTTGAGAAAATGATTAATGAAGGTTGTTGTTACTTATGTCACATTTTTCTGCAACTTCATATACATATAGTTGAACGTCAATTGTAAAAATTGTTATGCCTTCATCAAGATTGCTAAAATTTAATATTCATTATTTGAGGAAAAATTCATTTGTTCCATCCATTTCATGAGTTGGGATGAACAAATTTTCTTTTCTTGCTTAACACATGGGTTTTGTTTTTAGGTTGCATGAGGACATGCAATATATTTAGTTTGGGGGTATGTTGGGCCGCGAATATGACCACTTTTTAACACTTATTTCATCCATTTCTACTCTTCTTTATTATGTAATTTATCATAATTTATCATATAAATCCATTTATAATTATTTATGCTCTTATGGATAAATATGATTTCTTCTCCTTTATTTTTAATAAATTGATGATTATTATGCATAATTTTTAAATGATGGTTTATTAAAATATTTTGTAATATCACTCACCATTTTAGCTTCTAAGATATTTTCCAGATTGTAGATTTGATCTCCAGATCATCATCAAATATTCCAACTCAGAAATTCGTTGGAATAAGAAGTGACAGTTTTGCGGTTGAGATTCTGGGCCAATGGAGAAGAATCTGGAAAATCCGAAACATGGGTTTTGTCTAGAACAGACCAAATTAAATTTAGTAATGAATGGTTTGCCCAAATTCGGCATGTATTGAGAGAAACACAAGGTTCTTTAAGCACGATTTTCTTAGATTTACTGTTGCGGCCGTCCTCCAAATTATCTCAGCTGCTAATCCAAATTCGACTTACTCTTGTTGAAAGATTGATGGAAATATATTTTCTTCTTGATCAATTGGTTAGGGACAATCCAATATTGTTATGAAAAATCATATTTGCTATTTAATTTCTCCTCTTTCTCATTATAAAAAGAGAGCATGTATTATGTATTGGAGAACGATCAGAGATGGGGAGACTTTTCTTGTGGTAATTTTCATAATTGTGAATTGTCTCTTGTTAAGAGAGTACGAATTGTTTGTAAACATTATTAATGCCTGATTAATACAAGATTTCGTTGCCATTTAATTTCTTAACACTGGAGTAAAGCCCAGCGACATTTCACCAGTGGTTGAGGGCCTGGCCCTGGTGGATCAATCTGCTGGTTGTATCATTACCTTTCAATTATTGTCGTGTGATAGTTTGTGGTTTTTCTCATTACATTTGCGAGTTAATTAGTTTGTCATTGAATTATTGATTGATTTCGTTATGTTAATGAATCGAATTATTGTTCCATTTCAATAAGGACTTTAATTCCTGTATTAATCATCTTGTTAAACCTTACAGAGCATTGTTGTTCAGCATTAGATGTCCTGTTCCAATTAATTTATGTTTCGTTGGATTGTTGTTCATGTCGATTATTATTTAACAACGTTTGTTGTCTACAGGGTTTTGGTGTTTAATAGAATTGTTGTTTGATTTCATTAAGTTAAAGATCTTCTGTTAAAATTCATTAGTTAATATTTGTTGTTCGATTCTTCTAGTTTTAGTTGGTTATTTATTTACATTGCTGTTCAATTTCAGTGTGCTATTCATTTCCAATTCATTTGTTAACGGATTGCAAAGAGTTTGCTTTTGAAGAGCTTTCTTAGTTTACTTTCAATAGCAGCTTTAGTTCAATTTCTATTTCTCCTTAATTGCTTTAACGCAGGACTGTCAACTGTAGAGAATATTGATTATTGCTTCCACATTCCCATATTGATTATCTTGTTTCAGTTTGATTTCAATTGCATCAATTTCTATAGGAATGAGTTATTGCTACTGTATCCTTGATTGATGGTTGTTGAGTGAATAGATATATTTTAAGAGCATTTGAGTTCATGTTATTGTAATTAGATTTCTTTTTCAAGCATCTGTT
The DNA here is from genome assembly GCA_034641835.2 of Pinus albicaulis. Classification (NCBI taxonomy): domain Eukaryota; kingdom Viridiplantae; phylum Streptophyta; class Pinopsida; order Pinales; family Pinaceae; genus Pinus; species Pinus albicaulis. Next base: position 648,871,806 of record CM076575.1, on the reverse strand, counting down.
TAATCTTGTATTTAGAACACTGTACTACATCTTTCATAGCATTACTCTTAGCTCAATTGCAGTCTCAAATAGAGTACACTATTGAAACAAAAAGTCGCTCCTGGATTGATAATTAATGTGAGATAAATAGGTGTTAAAAAGATGCCTTTTATACCTCAACATTAGGGACATTTGATTATTTCTACAGAATGGGGCAGAGACATGGAATATGTCTGTATGCTCTAAAAATATCTCAGTAATCAGTTGGTGTTCATTTTTGTTGATTTGGAAAAGCATGAAATTGCGTTTAAACTTGATATATACATTTTGTTCCTATCTACACAACTCCCACAACAAGAGGGATTCTAGAGAGCGTCATTAGTCTGAGTGAAACACCTAAGCCCTGAAACCTTAGGAACTTCTTGACTAGATGGCCTTCAACCAGGAAATGAGTACAACATACATTCGGTCTCGCAGGCCACATTGGTTGGATGTATTTCAAATTTTCTCTCAAACTTGTGATCTGATGTTACAGACCTAGTATAGAGTGGTCTTGGATCATTTTTCCTCCTCGATATCCATGTTGGTACCTTTCCACAGCTTCAATATTTCTTGCTTGTTCTAAAACATCCCGTAAAGTGTCAATCTTTTGTTGGTTCAACGGTGTGTAGGTAAGAAGAAAAAATGATTTGATAAACCAGTCTCGTTGGTGATTTTCGTTTATGGGATAACTTAGTTTTCCAATTTCATCTTTGAATCTCCAGATCAACTCCCAGTTCTTCTCCCCTTCCCACTGTTTAATTTCCCATAATTCATACAATCCCTGTTGGTTGGTCTGAGGAAGTTTGAACTCCCGCACTAATTCACTTTTAACATCATCCACTACTGGGTTTTGTGTAACTCTGGCCACTTGATGAGCCATCTCAAGGCTCTCTCCCTGAGTGTGGTTTGAAAATAAAATAATTTTGCAGCATCTTTGGTTTGGTGGGCGCTCCATATGGTTTCGCATAAATACCACCGTTGTTCTACATCAAAATTTTTTTTCCGTAGAACGCAGGGTATCGGGTGAATGATCCCGACATATCTAATTGTGCTTCAGGAAGAAGTACAAATCCTTGTGATCTGGGATGTGATGATCCTTGTGGGATCTTACCATATTATGAATCCCACTGCCACTAGTACTAGCTTTATATGTGGTATGCACAGGATGAAATTTAATAACTTTAATTAACTTATACAAGAACTTTTAAGGGTTTTGATAAAGTACCGAGAGAAGGTTGGGGGAGACGCTTGTAATATCCCCAAATTTGGACTGCTAGCAAGGCATGCCTGAAAAACACGTTTTTTAGGAATGTATACTACATGATTGGAAACCAACCCTTGGATCCCTTATATCTGACAATATAAGACTTGAATCCAAAAGGGATTCAAAAAAAAATTCTTCTAGGTGGGTTAAACAGGTCTCCCCACACCTAGTGCAGTTGGAAAATTCCCAATGAAGGGACTGCAGCAATACAAAATAGCACTGCCCATAAAATAACGTAGTTCAGCCCAATATATACAGGAGACTAATATTAACATTTATTAATCACTTATACATCAGCAAAACAGGTTTATAATAAGGCCCATACAATGTACAAGAGAAAAATAGAGAACTTTGATGAAGAAACCCTCAAGAATGAGGTGCTGCAACAATCTATTAGGCTATAAGAAGGCTTGACAGCATTATATTAAGAGTTGAAGTAGCTGGACATTACATATCAGATCGAGAACATATCTGTGTACAAAAAATTAGATCCATATCAGATCTATACACTAGATGAGTTCCTCTACAAATTCCCCTTGGGGTTTTGTGCAAAACATGAGATACAAAGAGTAGATCTAAGATCTAAAGTTATAGATCTGTAGTAATATTCAAAATTTCTGAAGCAAATACAATAATAAGCAGATCATATCTGAACAGAACATGGATCATAAGCATAATCCATGGAACACCATAGTGAAGGGAAGAACCCCCAATGCCAGAGATCTCTCCTCCAAAAGTATGCCAAAACTCCCTACAATTATATCTTTGTAGATAATGCAGTTGTGGGAGAGAAACTACACTGTAGACTCTAGCACCGGTTTGGCCTAATGCCAAGATCTGAAAATACAGCTCCAAATATCTAATACTCTCTTATTAGGAGGATAGAAGGCTTTCCCGCTGAAAAGATGCACCAAAATGACCTATATCTGAATAGATCTAGCCTCCACTTGCTGCAGATTACAAGGACAACCAAACCCTCAATAGGATCTGCATTTTAGTTGGAAGATGTAGCTTGGCCAAATGCCTGATAGTGGACAAGATCAACAAGACTCCTCCAAGATCTTCTCAATGGAAGAGGTGGGATTCCCGATCAGGAACACCCTAATGCTAAACAACACTTTTCTCAGCTAAACAGCAAGAGAATAAGAAATGTCTAAACAAAAAATATCTTCAGAAAAATATCATTTCATGAAAAACCTTCTCTTGTTGTCCCCTCTTCCTTTTATAAGATGAAATTCTTGCAAAAACCTAAACCATCTCAAAGGTTTAGCTCCATTCACATGTGTAGCCTCCAACTAGAACTGCGTTGTGCATCTAGGAGGTTCATTGTATATGGACAATGTTGTGGATTTGGTCCTATTGACCCACTCAAATGTCTCAAACCCTTTCACACATAAGGGTGTTTTATTAAGGCAACCTAGATTTAGCCTTGTTCACATGGGGCATTGATTTATTTTTTTGATTTAAGAGTTTTATTGATTCTCCTTTACAATTTTATTCATGAAAACAGGAAGCAAAACGAAATTGAATATTCCTATTAGCTTGGGCTAATTAGGAATATTATATTCCTCCCCTCCAAAATGTTGCTTGTCCTCAAGAAACTGATAAGGTGAGTGCTACAACTCATCTCCTCCTCCATTGGTGACACAAACAAATGATAAGCTTCTCCTATAAGCTAAGTGATCACCAATCCATCCATCCATGACTTGTTCCAACAATGTTCTTATAAGATGCAAACAGTTCATCCCATAAGGAAACAATAAATCACATGAAACAATCATGGTTTTCCCAATTCCCTCCCTGAAATATAAGACAAAAAGTACAGGGAGTGTACTCATCCCAAAGGGCACATGCATGCCTTCCCTCCTTCCTCCATACATCCCTATAAAAAGTACAAGTACATCATCAATCTAGGGGATCAAAACAATGTACAAAAAAACAAAAATTTGTGCACATGGAGGTGGATCATAGTCCCACATGTGGAACTAGTGTAGAGCATCCCCTGCCTGCATCAAATCAAGGTGTGGTAAGTGGTTTTCCCACCACTTACTTGCCACCCATACTGTCTCACCATAGCTGAAAGTGTGAGATATTTTTGGTGCCTTTGGGAATCACCCATCATGTTGCAAAATTTCCATTTTCCTTCCAATGGAGTGGCCAAATTCAGAAATGTTTGTGGCCCATTGTTTGCCATGAGATCTACAAGATGTTCCACTCCTCCTTGGAGTCATGGCCTGCATAAAAATAGTGAAACAATATGTACAAATATAAAATGAAACATGCTTTACATATGTGTGTTCTTCACCAAAAGTTATCCTTATACAAGTGGAGTAGTGTATCGATCTTTCTCCTCCCCCCAAGGTAGGGAGAGTTGGCAGAAATAACTGTAATCCTAGAGTCTTGTTGCTACTCCAACTCCACAAGGTTCATGCATCTTTGAAAATGCTGATATAGTTCTCTTTCAAAGCCCTCCCAATAATATCTCCTCAAGATGATGTTGTTGAGCTTCATAGAATATGTGTGGCTGAAATAGAACTCTTCATAACCCCTTCGTAGTAACTTCTCCTTGAGCTTGGAAGCTCTAAACAAGAAGATCCTACCATGATTATAGTTGACCCCATCAAGGATTGAATATAGCTCTCCTCATGCAGCAAGTCGTCAAGAATCATGCAAGTATGAATATCCTTGGAATATTCCACCAGCAGTTGGGATTTCCAATAGGGATCTAATGTGCCCATCAATGACAGCGTTGATAATGTGTCATCTGAAGTGTATGCCATGTTTTTGTTCTTCTCCTTAACATCTCCCATGTCAAAGGTGTATGTTGGAAAGCCAAGCTTCCCATTTTTCTCCTCCTTGACATCTCCCATGCCAAAGGTACAAGGTGGAAGGTTTCCATTCCTTCCTTGCTACCCTCCTTGCACATGCACATGCTCAAAAGAAAATGGAATTTATTGGAAGTTAGTCCCCCATAGAAGGCTATCATCTATCCAAAACCTCTTTGGTTTTTCCAAATTATGCATGTGTTACCACCATCTCTCATCATGTATGGAATAGGATCCTCCAAACAAGTTTGCCTTATGATTCAAGGATTGCCTTCCTTGATTCATGATGGTGTCATCCTTCATCCTTGCAGCATATTTTCCCAGTGCAGTATGAGATGAGAGAATGGATAGTGATGTTAAGGGAAAAATGTTTTCCCTCTCATTGTACTTTCCCCATACTCTCAATGCTGTAGCATGGTCTTCTAGTGCTCCCTTCCTCTTTGGATCCATGAAAAGAGCATCAGCGCATGAAAAATATTTCATCAAATCTGAATTAGGTGGTTTCCCAGGTGGTACACCACAAGATAATGATGTCTCATGGCTTATTCCCATGTGAACAACAGATGGGAACATATTATGACTGCTTCCACTGTGAAAATCCATCTCCGATTTATGTGTGGAAGTATCATGATAAGGGGGCATTGGAGCAACTTCCCCATGTTCTTCTTCATCACCCACCTTCTACAAGATCTCACAGTCTAAGGTTCTCCCTTTAGATGCAGTTGACTCATGAACACCCATCATATCCTTGGTGTCAAGAGTCTTGATCACAAAGGACTGATCTATCATAGTGTTAATCAAGGTTGTCGTTGATGTCAATAGTTGAGATGGAAAATATTCTTGTGATTTCAATGAACCTCATGAAATCCCTAGGTGCTAAAGATTCCATCAATGAAGAGGTCAACCTATGAAGATGTCAAACCACTAATGAAGAATTCCTAAGAAGTCCTTGAACTAGCTATAATGTTGCATATGCCTTGATGATCTAAACCTTAACCTTTGATGACATATGGAATCATACAATTGATGATGTCATACAATAAATGAATGACCACAATTGATGATGGAACTTGATGAAGGTTGAAAGAATAGATGATAACGTAAAATATATCATTTGAAGATTGGAATACTATTTTGAAGTTCTCCTAATGATGTTGCACTATAACATATCACTGCACAATTATGTGATGACATGGATGATACACATTGCTAGACATTATCACGATGACAAGGATGTATTACATGTTCCTATGATTATGAAGAAGCCAAATAATGGATAAGACAAACAATGGAGAAGCCAAACAAAGAAGCCATACTGTCCTGATCATTTTCTGCACTAAATAATTTAATGACAATCATAAAGAAAAATATTTCTTCCAACCTTAGAGGAAATATTTCAACATGGGACCTACCTCATCTTGAAGATCATAATTTTATCTTTCCAAGGAGCTATTACTCAACCTGAAACTCCAAGAATTTTGAGAGTTATTGAATTTATAAGTTAAAACATATTTCTGCTCCGGTGAGCTGACATCACTTTCTAGGACAAATCGACCTACTTAAGGACACATATGTTCAGTGAAGGGTCTAAAATTAGGTGTGTTTATATGTGATTATTCTCCTTGTTTCGTACTAACCATTAGCAAAGTATTCATTATAGGTTCGAGTTCATATCTCATGAACAAGAAGGATAAAGGTTGTGGATTGGGTGAACAACTTGGAGGATAATTCTGCAAAGTCAAGTTAAGGGACAACAAGGGATTAAAGTCTATGTATAAGACCTGTTTTGAGCTGCAGCGCTAAAAGGAGCAACAATCTCAGCATTTTTTATTATCTATGCTACAACAAATTGTGGACAAAAAATACACTTCAGATCTCAAAATTGTTTAGGTGTAGTCCTGTAAAAGGTTGAGTTGAAGCTCGAAATGTTATAAGTCTTGTGGGAGTGACTTAAGCTCAGATATATCAAGGTGCATACCTATATATCTCGGACAAGGACAATCATATTCGATAGCTCAGATTTCTGGAAACAAGAAGTGTGGACAGTCCTGTATGTTGCAGATTCTTTGATTACACCTTCTCCTATAGCCTTCACTTGGGAAGAGTTGCAAATTTATTTGCAGGACTAAAAACAACCCAAGACTTAAGCACATTGGAGCAACACTCAAGTGGAAGGCAGTTGCAGTGGCTAGGAGGCAATTTGGAGGTTTGAATACCCTATTAAGGACAACCTCTAGTGAAGAGGACTAATTTGCATCAAACTAGAAGGAGAACAAACCTTGATTTGTTGTATATAGCATATACTAGTCACCTATGGTGATGTGGTGACTTACCTCAGTCTTAAGAAACAGACTTGGTGGAGCAACAGAATTTTTAGAGCTGGATTTTGATACTATCTTGGACAAAATTTGAGGGCTCTTTAGAGCATATTTGGGCCTCATGTTTGGAGCAGTTTTTGGGCAACTTTGAAAGATAATGTTATCTCCCTTGAAGACTTGTCCAAAGCACTATCGGAGAAGATTGTAGAGGAGTTTTAGAGAAGTCTTGTTGACATTGAAGAGTAACCGATTAATCACTTGAAGAAGACCCTTGAATAGATGACAATACATTATTAAAGACACCTTTGAAGGACATTTTATGCAGACATCTTGTTGAGAAGTTTTTAGCTGACCTTGGAGATCCATCTAGAATCCTATTGGAGACTATGATGCATTGTTGATGTCATCATGAGGTGACCTTGAAAAGAATTATTTGGGTACCATGAAGAGCTGTGGTGACACCTTCATGTGAAGAACAAGGTTGTCATTGATGAAGTAATGTGGAGACTAAGTGAAGGCATTGCTGAAGATTGTCAGGGATCGTTAAAGAAGAATTTCGGAGCCGTGAAGAATAACCAAAGATATTTTGACGAAGTGAAGTTGCGATTTGGAGCCCAAGAGGTTGGATCCTCATAGAGACAAGGTCGGTTCCTTGGATGATAGGGTTGGAGCCCTAGAGGATAGGAGCCCTCAAGATAACAAGTTGGAGCCTGTACCAGATATAGGGTAGGAGCCCTTGAGGTTGGTGCCTCAGAATTCACAGGGTTGGAGCCTTGGAAGTCCAATTCAATGCTTGGAAAATATAGGTTGGAGCCTTGGAGATTGAAGATCGGTGTCTTCATATAGGGTTGGAGCCTTTGAGGTTGGTGCCTCAAAATTGACAAGGTTGAAGCCTTGGAAGTCCAAGTCGATGCTTGGAAAATACAGGTTGGAGCCTGGGAGATTGAATATTGGTGTCTTCATCTAGGGTTTGAGCCCTACATACATTGTACTTGATTTATTGTAAAGAAGAAATTAATAAAAGCATTTATTCTTATTTTTCATTTTGTGTTCTAAATATAAGTGATCTAACTAGTAAAAATAACAATTGAAAAGAAATAATGATTCACCCCCCTCTCAGTATTTCCAACAATTGGAATCATAGCCAACACCTTCATTAAAATCCTAACAGCTTGAAGGTTGATCCTTAGAACACAAATGGAAAAGCCAAGAAAGAAAGTCTCCAATCCTCCTAAAGGTGTGTTTTCCTCAACCATCGAAATTGAAGTCAATAAATTTGTGAAGGCTCCATTGTTCAATGGAAAATTTGATATATGGGAGGCAAGAATGAGGAATTTTTTGAATACTCAAGGCATTGAAGTCTAGAAATCATTGATTACTAATAGCATGATGGAAGGAGAATCCAATGAGTATAATACAAGAGAAATGAAATCAATCTTGAATGGGCTACCTAATTCTATGAATGCCAATTTGCAAAAATGTTCATCAACAAAAGGCATATGGGACAAACTTCATGATCTTAACTCAAAAGGAGTGTTGAAAATGATCTCTAGTCAAGAAGATGATGAAAAACAAGAAAGAAGTCCAGAACCCATCAACAAAGCTGGAGGTAAGAGAGATGACAATAAGGCTAAAGAAGACCTAGAAGATGAATAAAACAAAGAAGACTTTGAAGAAGATCTCCTGAATAAACTTATGGCTTCCATGGAAGAGATTAACAATTTGAAAAAGGAAAATGAGGAATTTAAGAAGAAAGCGCAATATGGTAACCAAGACAAGACAAGGAAGGAAGTTGACTTTGTCAAGCTTCAAGTACAAGAAAGGGATGAGGAGCTCGCCAAAATTAAGGAGGAATTTCATAAAAACAAAAGAAAGCATCATGAATAAGTCATATCTATGAAAAATCAATTGGATAAGAAAAAGAAAAGGGAAGAAGCTTTGTCAAGCCAACTTGAACAAAGACTTAAGAGCTTGAACAATCTTGAAGCAGAGATTGGTCAATACAAGGAAGAGATCTCCTCTCTTAGATCTCAACTAGAAGAAGTAAGGGAACAAGCACAAGGAGCCGAGATGGTGATGGAAACTTTGGCATTCATAGAAGGACAAGTTGATGAAGCAAAAAATGAGATAAATACCATGATATGCCAACTAGAAGAAAAGGATGAAGAAATCTTCAAACTAAAATCAGGCATCAACCTTCTCAAGGCCGGAACATGTGAAGCTACAAGAATAAAAGAATAAATGGAGAGCAGGCTAGCAAAGAAGAATGAAGAAGTCTTCATAATGAAATCAAATATCATCTCCCTTAAAAATGAAGCACACAAAGCAACAAGGATGATGGAAGAAATGAAGAAGCAACTAGTCATGAAAGATGAATATTGTGAAAAATTGAAAAGAGAAATTGTCTCTCTTAAAAAGGAAGTTGACTTGCTGAATAAGAACTTGAAGAGTTCTCAAACCCTAGATGATATCCTAAGTCATCAAAGATCCACCCTTGATAAATTAGGTCTTGGCTATGTAGGTGAACCCTCAAGCAAGAATGATAATGCTTCAAACAACAAGGATGTGAGGAAGCCAGGAAGAAATGATACTCCCAGTTCCAGAAAAGGAAAGAGTCAAGATGAAATTAGAAGAAACCCTACTCCAAGGATATTTACAGATGATGTCAAGAATACAAAATGAAATGAATATCATCAAATAATTCCAAGGCAAAAAGACTTCAAAAGTACTTCAAGGAACTCTTCATCTCCCAGGTACCAAAGTATATTTATTTGTTATTACTATTCTTGTACAAACTTTGGGAACATGGAAAAATATTATAGGGCATATCACAAAGACATATATAATGGTCCTCGTCAATCTCCTAGAAGCAATTTTGCAAGAAGAAGTAATGATCTCTCATTCATGAACAAGATGGAGTGCTTCAATTTCCATAAGATTGGACATATGGCTCGTGATTGTAACTTGACTTGGGTCCGTCAACAAGCTAAAATTATGTCAACTAAGCTAGAGAAGAAGGTTACAAAAGTATGGATAAGGAAGAAAAGAGGATTCGAAAGTCTCTTGAACACTCCAACCAACAACACATATTGTTGATTTGATGAAGACATCCTTGGCAAATGTGAAATTTCAAGTGTTTGATGATGAGATTCTGCCAAAAAGGAGACCATGTATACTGTTAGGGGGAGATGGTGAGTCATGATTATTCTTGCAGAAGTATTTCGTGAAAAGGTGTTATGAAATCCATGATGAGTCACACTTGGACAATCTTGACAAATAATCTCTCCGAAGTAACTCCAATTTAGAAAATAATGAAATTGTGAAGATTTCTTCCACTTGATCACAAGGCAACAATATTTCTTATCTAAAGAAGCTAGAAGAGATTATGCATGCAAGGGGAGTTGGTTCATCCACGGAGAAATGTAAACACATCTACCATGGAACACATTGCCAAAAAGAAGAGCACCATGACAGGGGGAGCATCATACCTATAAAGAACTATTATTGACAAAGAATATGATAAGGAAAGCAACTTCATAAGGGGAGTACTTGAGAACCCCTTTCACCATTTATGTCAAAGGGGGAGAGAATGTTGAAGGGCAAGAATATTTCCATGAATGACAAAAGGGGAGATTGTTAATCAAGGTTGTCATTGATGTCAATAGTTGATATGGAAAAAATTCTTGTGATGTCAATGAACCTTGTGCAATCCCTAGGTGCTAAGGATGCCATCAATGAAGAGGTCAACCTATGAAGATGTCAAACCACTAATGAAGAAGTCCTAAGAAGTCCTTGAACTAGCTATAATGTTGCATATGCCTTGATGATCTAGACCTTAACCTTTAATGACATATGGAGTCATCCAATTGATGATGTCATACACTAAATGAATGACCACAACTGATGATGGCACTTGATGAAAGTTGAAAGAATAGATGATAACGTGGAAGATATCATTTGAAGGTTGGAAGACTATTTTGAAGTTCTCCTCATGATGTTGCACTATAACATATCACTGCACAATTATGTGATGACATGGATGATACGCATTGCTAGAAACTATCATGATGACAAGGATGTCTTACATGTTCCTATGATGATTAAGAAGCCAAATAATGGAGAAGACAAACAATGAAGAAGCCAAACAAAGAAGCCATATTGTCCTGATCATTTTCTGCACTAAATAATTTAAGGATAGTCACAAAGAAAAATATTTTTTCCAACATTAGAGGAAATATTTCAACATGGGACCTACATCATCTTGAAGAGCATAATTTTATCTTTCCAACGAGCTATTACTTAGCACGAAACTCCAAGCGGTTTGAGAGTTATTGAATTTTTAAGTTAACACATAATTTATGGTCCAATGAGCCGACATCACTTTCTAGGACAAGTCGGCCTACTTAAGGATGCATCTGTTCGGTGAAGGGTCGAAAATTAGGTGTATTTATATGTGAATATTCTCCTTGTTTCATACCAACCATCAGCAAAGTATTCATTACAGGTTCAAGTTCATATCTCATGAACAAGAAGGATAAATGTTGTGGATTGGGTGAACAACTTGGAGGATAATTATGCAAAGTCAAGTTAAGGGACAACAAGGGATTAAAGTATGCGTATAAGACTTGTTTTGAGTTCAACCCTAAAAGGAGTAGCAATCTCAGCATTTTTGATTATCTATGCTACAACAAACTGTGGAGAAAAAATACACTTCAGATCTCAGAATTGTTTAGGTGTAGTCTTGTAAAAGGTTGAGTTGAAGCTCAAAATGTTATAAGTCCTATGGGAGTGACCTATGCTCAGATATATCAAGGTGCAGACCTATATATCTCAGAAAAGGACAGTCATATTTGATAGCTCAGATTTCTGGAAACAAGAAGTGTGGACAGTCCTGTAGGTTGCAAATTCCTTGATTACACCTTCACCTGTAGCCTTCACTTGTGAAGAGTTGTAGATTTATTTGGAGGACTACAAACAAAATAAAACTTAATCACATTGAAGCAGCACTGAAGTGGAAGGATGTTGCAGTGGCTAGGAGGCAGTTTGGAGGTTTTAATACCCTATTAAGGACAACCTCTAGTGAAGAGGACTAATTTGCATCAAACTAGAAGGAGAACAAACCTTGATTTTTTGTATATAGTATATACTAGTCACCTATGGTGATGTGGTGACTTACCTCAGTCTTGAGAAATAGACTTGGTGGAGCAGCAAAATTTTTAGAGCTAGATTTTGATACTATCTTGGACAAAATTTGAGGGCTCTTTAGAGAATATTTGGGCCTCATGTTCGGAGCAGTTTTTGGGCAACTTTGAAAGATAATGTTATCTCCCTTGAAGACTTGTCCAAAGCACTATCGAAGCAGATTGTAGAGGATTTTAGAGAAGTATTGTTGACCTTGAAGAGTAACTGAGTAATCCCTTGAAGAAGACCCTTGAACAAATGACAAGACATTATTAAAGACACCTTTGAAGGACATTTTATGCAGACATCTTGTTGAGAAGTTTTTAGCTGACCTTGGAGAGTCATCTAGAAGCCTATTGAAGACTATGATGCATTGTTGATGTCATCATGACGTGACCTTGAAAAGAAGTATTTGGGTACCATGAAGATCTGTGGTGACACATTCATGTGAAGAAAAAGGTTGTCATTGATGAAGTAACGTGGAGACTAAGTGAAGGCATTGTTGAATATTGTCAGGGCTCTTTGAAGAAGACTTTGGGAGCCGTGAAGAATAACCAAAGATATTTTGACGAAGTGAAGTTGTGGGTTGGAGCGCAAGAGTTTGGAGCCTCATAGAGACAAGGTTGGTGCCTTATAAGATAGGGTTGGAGCCCTAGAGGATAGGAGTCCTCAAGAGACCAGGTTGGAGCCTGTACCAGATTTAGGGTAGGAGCCCTTGAGGTTGGTGCCTCAGAATTCACAAGGTTGGAACCTTGGAAGTCCAAGTCAGTTCTTGGAAAATATAGGTTGGAGCCTGGGATATTGAATATTGGTGTCTTCATCTAGGGTTGGATCCCTTGAGTGTAATGTTCCAAAATTTTATGGAACATCAAAAACTTTTTTTTTTGCTTTAGGAGGAGAATAAATGGGTAAGAAGACCCACTAATAATAAAAATATGAATAAGTAACCATTACAATGTGAAAATGGATCAATAAAGAATTTGATTTCACACCCCATGTGTGAAAATAGACATTTTGTAGGTGGATAATTCTAGAAGAAGCCAAGTTGACTATGCAGATTGAGAAGATAAGGTTCACTTGGTGGGCCAACGCAGTTTTCATGAGGAGGAGATCATTCTAGAGAGGAAACCCTAAGGTGTGGGGCCCATGGAAAAGCACCTTTCACTTGTTTAAAAGGAGAACGAAGCAACCATTCTCATTCATGCTTTTGATTATTATTTTTCTTGTCTTCTCAGACAAGAGCATTCTCTAACTGTTTAGCTGAGATGCAGTGATGCTAGCACTGGGTGTTCCCAGGCGGGAATCCCATATCTTCCATAGAGTAGCTCTTGGGAGAGCTTGTTCTTCATATTCCCCATATTCTAGCTTGAGGCCAAAGCATTTCATTCAACTCCAGCGCAGTCTCCATTAGTGGTTGAGTTATGTTGCTGGGTGTTTCAGGGGAGGGTTTCTCAACACCACTTCCGGCATTGTATTTCAGAGGAAGGAGTATCCATTCCTTTGGGAGATCAGTGAGGGAGTTTTGATCTTCATTCCATCATATTTTTCATCAGGCCAATAATTTTCCATCAACAGAAGAGCATCCCTCTTCCTTGACTGCGCAGTTCATAAAGAGCATTTGCAGTGAGGGTTGCAGCATTTCAGTGGGTAGTGAGATCTTCAATGAAAGGATAAACCTTTCATTTGGAAGATTGAAAAAAGGAGTTATTTCAGCAAAGGCATAATATTCAACAATCTCCTTCCATTTTCATTTCTATTGAGTCGCTGCAGCTGCCCAGCAACTCCAGCATTTTGGTAAACTTGCCATTTTGTCTAGTTTTCATCCAATCCCCTTAAGGGATTGTTGTATTGTATTTTTAGGGGTTGAAGCCTTGCTCCCCCATATTTATTTGAGCTTAAATTTTTGTATCTTCCATGTTCATATATTTACTGTTGTAGTACCTCCCATAGACTGCGTAGTCTTAGTAGAAATAAGATATGTGAGCAGTGCTTTCACCATTCTTATGTACATTGTCTCCTTGAGATTCTTTGGCTTGCTTTAAGTAAGAGATTCATCAAGAGTTTGTCTACATTTTCTATTGCACATATATTTACAGATTGATTTCATCTTCATGTGACATAGCTCCTTAGAAATAACACTGTAATTTCATTTATTGAGCAAAGTGTTGTTGCAACCCTCTTCATTGGGCCCTTTTCTGAAGATACAGGTGAAGGAGGCTTGTATCAATCTCCTAGAAGGATTTTTTTTTATTCCACTTCAGGATTTCAGCTCTAGATAGATATATGTTAAGGATCCCAGACCAGGGATCAAATCCTGCTGCCTCCATTTCTGGGACATGCGTTTTCCAGGCTTGGGTTGCTAGCCATTCCTATTAGGAAATTTCACATATCTGTAGACAGAGTCTGCAAAGGGCCAGAAATCCTCCAGATCTTGCCCTTCTTTAGAAGGTGACATATTCGGTAAATGCCCCCACAGTCCATCTCTGGCACAGATTTGTGATATTTCTAAAAAAGGAATATTATAGTGGTATCAGAGAATCTTTCTTGGCTCATCCTGTGGCCTTCAAGTCTAAGAAAGAGAACAAAAGATGAAGAGGATGAGATTGATCTCATCCATTTTTGAAAAGAAGAAGAACCTCCCCAAGGAGGAAGAAAAAATAGAAAAGGAAGACCCCTACACTTTCTATTCTCATCTAGAAGGAAATAAGCAGTTGAGCAGGAGAGAGACTCCATCTCTTGGAAGGAAGGAGAAGAAAATACTCACAAGTCTTCTTCCCAAATCTATGCAAGGCACACATGAAGATTTCAGAAAGGTTAGGAGGGAAATTGATGGAGAATCTCAAAGAGGGTTTGAAACTGAAGGAAGCCCTATATTTTCACATGGTGAGGGTAAGCATGCAGCCACACACCATGATGAACATCGCAGTCAAAGGCCCAACATTCCTGTGAGGGAGATGGAAGAAGGAGGAAAGGTGACTAAGGAGGAAACCCTTATTTATTTCTTGAAGGAGTATGAGTCTCACACTCATGGATTCAGAAATCAGCCCACTTTTTCTGAGTTTTGCAAGAGCAAGGTGAAGGGGAAGGAGTAGCGAGATAGATTTCATCTATCTACTTTTGGAAGTTCACCTTCATATTCAACCAAAGATTGGGTGGAGGATCCAAACACCTTCCAATAGTAGCACCACATTTCAGAAGAGAAAATCGTCAAGGTTGTAGCGCTGCATTTGAGAGGTAAGGCTCATGCATGGTGGAAATTTGAGTCCATTTATTTTGAGGATGTTAAAGCTTCAACTTATATAAATTTAACTAAGTCATTGGTGAAAATATTTGATCGGAACATTCTTGAAACTCATGATATGGAGTTAAACCAAGGGACTCAAACAAAACCCTTGCATAGAAACACATAAACACCTCAAGAAACAATTGGAGGGGCTGAAAACTTGCATCAAGCCTTTTTGGAGGCCAAAATTTCATCCCACACCTTTGAGAAACAAACCAGAGGGCTCTCTTTTTCAAAGGTGGATCAGATTATTGGGATGTTTCCCAACTTTATTGTAGAGACAGAAGGAAATAGCGCTACCAAATCTAGAGATCACCTAGTACCTCATGCAGAGGAAGAAGGAGCTTTTGCTCCAAATAGAGGGATTCTTGTGTCTTTGCAAGAAGGTCCCCAGGATCTCATGCATGGAGATCAAGGCACACTTCATGATTCACATGTTCCATGGAGGATGAGGTGTAAAACCATGAAGATTCAGGAAGAAGATAGAGGAGAGAACCAACACCATGTGATGAGGAGGGCCCATCTTTATCCATTTTTGGAGGTAATTACACCTAGGAAGGTGATTGAGCTACGCAGTGGAAGCATGGAAAGGGTTGTTCATCCATTCATGCAGTCATCTTCAAATGAGAGTGTCTCATTGAGTGGAGACATCACACCAATGAGGCCACTAGTTCTGAAGAGGAGGATAGATGCTTCAGACAGTGAGGCATCAATCACTGATTTCAGCAGTGTGGAGGCCTTGGGACAACTTGTTGTAGCGATGGGGGTTTTGGGTAAAACCAAAGTAGAGGGTAGCATCCCCTCACTATCAGTCTTACCCACTCTCCTTTCAGTACCTATGTTGTGGCAGGGGAAGCAAGGGAGGGACAACAACCTTCCCACTTGTACAGTTGGCATGGGAGTAGTATATGCACACCACTCTTTGGAGGAATGGGCACAGTCACTTATTTTCCTTGGGAGGAAGAGAGGAGATTCATCTATGAGTTACTCCTTTTGTATGAGTAGAAAACATGGTAAGGATATTGTTCATTTATATTATTTACATGTTGATTCCTTAACCATGTGTAAGCAGGATGATGCTCCAAGGAGGAGCATTCTTTGTCGAAGGCTCCTTGATCTACTTGGGGCCTAGAGCATAGTTGATGGTCATCCCCTTGATGGACTTGGGGGAGATTTGTATTTTGGAGGGCATGTTGCTCATGTCTCATACACCATTCATTGCCTCCAAATACATGAGGAGAATGTAGTAGCAAACCGTTGGTTGAGGAACCACATCTTTTGTCATTCTCTATTGCAGTTTATGCTCAAGCTACGCTGGTTGCATATGAGGGATCATTTCCCCACTTACTCACTACATATGGCAGCTAGAATGACTTTCATTATGGCTCCTTATGATATTATTTATCACATTATTGTCAGGAGCATGATCGAGAGAGAGGCACATGGGTTGAATGTGTCCTTTGGGGGAGAAGATCCCCATACTTTTTGCAGGGCATGCTCTAAGGGGAGCATGAGAGATGGTGTGGCCACCATAGTTCAACATTTATTTCTTCTTGAGGTGAGCCATGGGAGTGATGGGGATTCATATTATGGTATTGATCTCCTTCCCATCACAAAGGAGAGACATTGGGCCAGCTTGATTCACAATGGAAAAGGGAAAATCCTTGGAGATCCAAACTTCATCTTGCCATTTGAGGGAAACATTCCTGCAGCCCAAGAGCAGCCTTCACTCTAAAATTCTCATAAGTGGAGGGGTGAACAACATGGGGTAGGCTATGATGCCTACCACTTTCATATTTTTATCCCACCTTCTTTGTCGGAGCTCGAGGTGGAAGAAGATGTTCAACAGTTGCCTTATCTAGAGGTAACTAGATTCATATGGATGATTGCTCATGGATGGAGGATTCACATGAGGGGAATGTTATTCCCAATTAATTTTGACACCATGCCTCAAGGAGACCTCTAGACAACACCTTATTTCCTTCTTGAGTACATTCCATGTTCATGATGATGGCCACACTGGCTAGTTTACATTACTTGAGAGGAGCAGTATGGAGACTCTTTGTTGATACATCATCTCATTCTTCATGAGGAGTTCATAATAAGTAGATGCTACAGATGGAGTGAGAGGACATCCTATAGTTCTATCCTTACAATTTTCTTGAGGGCAAGCAACATTTGGGAGGGGAGGACTATAATGTTCCAAAATTTTATGGAACATCAAAAACTTCTTTTTTTTTCTTTAGGAGGAGAATAAATGGGTAAGAAGACCAATTGATAATAAAAATTTGAATAAGGAACCCTTACAATGTGAAAATGGATCAATAAAGTACTGGATTTCACACCCCATGTGTGAAAAGAGACAATTTGCAGGTGGATAATTCTAGAAGTAGCCAACTTGACTGCATAGATTGAGAAGATAAGGTTCACTTGGTGGGCCAGCGCAGTTTGCATGAGGAGGAGATAATTCTAGAGAGGAAACCCTAAGGTGTGGGGCCCATGGAAAAGAAACTTTCACTTGTTTAAAAGGAGAATGAAGAACCCATTCTCATCCATGCTTTTGATTATTATTTTGCTTGTCTTCTCAGACAAGAGCATTCTCTAGCTTTTTAGCTGAGATGCAGTGCTGCTAGCACTGGGTGTTCCCGGGTGGGAATCCCATCTCTTCCATAGAGTATCTCTTAGGAGATATTGTTCTTCATATTCCCCATATTCTGGCTTGAGGCTAAAGCATTTCATTCAGCTCCAGCATAGTCTCCATTGGTGGTTGAGTTGTGTTGCTGGGTGTTGCAGGGGAGGGTTTCTCAACACCACTTCCAGCATTGTATTTCAGAGGAGGGAGTATCCATTCCTTTGGGAGATTAGTGAGGGAGTTTTGATCTTCATTTCATCATCTTTGGAATCAGGCCAATCATTTTCCATCAGCATAATAGCATCCCTCTTCCTTGACTGCGCAGTTCATAGAGAGAATTTACAGTGAGGGTTGCAGCATTTCAGTGGGTAGTGAGATCTTCAATGAAAGGATCAGCCTTTCATTTGGAAGATTGAACAAAGGAGTTATTTTAGCAAAGGCATCATATTCAGCAAGCTCCTTCCATTTCCATTTCTATTGAGTTGCTGTAGCTGACCAGCAACTCCAACATTTTGGTAAATTTTCCATTTTGTCTAGTTTTCATCCAATCCCCTTAAGGGATTGTTGTATTGTATTTTTAGGGGTTGAAGCCTTGCTCCCCCATATTTATTTGAGCTTACATTA
This sequence comes from Pinus albicaulis, assembly GCA_034641835.2. Taxonomy (NCBI): domain Eukaryota; kingdom Viridiplantae; phylum Streptophyta; class Pinopsida; order Pinales; family Pinaceae; genus Pinus; species Pinus albicaulis. The sequence goes on along the minus strand of CM076575.1, from coordinate 648,853,658 downwards.
TTGTATTTTTCATGTTCATATATTTACTGCTGTAGTACCTCCCATAGACTGCGTAGTCTTAGTAGAAATAAGATATGTGAGCAGTGCTTTCACCATTCTTATGTACATTGTCTCCTTGAGATTTTTTGGCTTGCTTTAAGTAAGAGATTCCTCAAGAGTTTGTCTACATTTTCTACTGCACATATATTTACATATTTATTTCATCTTCATGTGACATAGCTCCTTAGAAATAACATTTTCATTTCATTTATTGAGCAAAGTGTTGTTGCAACCCTCTTCATTGGGCCCTTTTCTGAAGATACAGGTGAAGGAGGCTTGTATCAAGCTCCTAGAAGGATTTATTTTGAGTCCACTTCAGGATTTCAGATCTAGACAAATATATGTTAAGGATCCCAGACCAAGGATCAAATCCTGTTGCCTCCATTTCTGGGAAATTTATTTTCCAGGCTTGGGTTGCTAGCCATTCCTACTAGGAAATTTCACATATCTATAGACAGAGTCTGCAAAGGGCAAGAAAGCCCTAGATCTCACCCTTATTTAGAAGGTGACATATCCAGTAAATGCCCCCGCATTCCATCTCTAGCACAAAATTGTGATATTTATGAAAAAGGAATAATACATTGAGGTTGGTGCCTTAGAATTGACAAGGTTGAAGCCTTGGAAGTCCAAGTCAATGCTTGGAAAAAACAGGTTGGAGCCTGGGAGATTGAATATTGGTGTCTTCAACTAGGGTTGGAGCCTTACATATATTGTACTTGATTTATTGTAAAGAAGAAATTAATAAAATCATTTATTCTTATTGTTCATTTTGTGTTCTAAATATAAGTGATCTAACTAGTAAAAATAACAATTGAAAAGAAATATTGATTCACCCCCCTCTCAGTATTTCCAACACATAGTGTGTGTTCCCAAAATTGGATGCAATGTTGGAGCACATTCCCTCCATTGTTTTGTCTCATTTTCTATCATCATAGACACATGTTGCTCATCCTCTTCATGTATGGGATCCTTGGGGCCTTCTTACAAAGATACAAGAGCCCTCTTAGTGGAAGTAATGGCTTCATCTCCATCTCTCAATAAAATTAGATCTCCTCCTGTTGTCACAATGCTCAAGGAACCTTTCAGATCTTCCTCTTTATTCTCCTCATCAATGGAGTGTGTCTCATCAATAAGAGATCCTTTCTCTTGATCTCTCCTTGAAAAAGGAACACTCATGTATTATTCTTGAGAAGAATTTTCTTGCTGAAGTGGGGCCTTTTCCCTTGGAAAATCACATAGCAGATCTTTAACCCCTTCAAAAATGTTCTAAAATGGAGTTATCTTCATGGATCTTTCCATCTCATGCAAAGGTTCTGATCTCTTGGGCTTAGTTTGCTTACTCAAGGAAATTTCAGATGGCATAGAATCAAATATTTTCACTAACCTCCTAGTGAACTTTGCATAGGTAGAGATGTTTGCATTTTTCAATGAAGAAGACTCAAATAACTACCAGGCATAAGCTTTACCTTGGAGGTTGTTGGAAATACTGAGAGGGGAGGAGGGTGAATCAATATTCCATTCAATTAGAGCATTATTTAATCTTCAATTATTATCAGTGTTTGTACAATGATAGAAATAAACAAGAGGACCACAAATGCACACATTTTTTAAGGTGGAAACCCACTTTGGGACAAAAACTACCTAATGCTTTTCTAATAATTCTTTAATATTCAACTCCAATTGAAAATAAATCTCCAACTTCCTATAATCTAGAAAAGCATTCTTCAATATTCAACTGAATGGATGCCCCAACACCCAATGAGCTACAACTCACCCTAGCACCACCCTACCACCCTATAGAAGAATAAAATAAGAATGGACTCCCGTACCAGGGAAAATGGTCCACTTTAAAATGATATAGAATGATGTAGAAGAAGAATATATACTAGACCATAACCCCAAATTTGACACAACCATATAATGATGATCCTAGACCTCCCAACACTGCCTCTTCAACCCTTGGAAAATAGACACTAGTACAATTTTTACAATAATGTATTTACAATGACTTAGTACAATGATTGTATGCAGTGCTGCCCACTTGAAGACTTCATAGGATGAAATTCTTGCTGCTATTATGCTCCTTGGTTTATACTCTTTTCATGCTAACCTCTAATGCACCTTGCTTTGCTTTTCTACCCTAGAAATTATGGTCCTTTGCAACCTTTGACAACACATGATCTAGCTTTTTCTTTACCTTCTAGGAGCTCGATATTGAATCTGGTGTATCTTTGTTATTTCAGATCCTCAATATCTAATTTTTTATCCTGTAGTATTCCTATGAATCATATTTCCAATGCCATAGTTCTAACCCAATTTGGATTCTTCAAGAGAGATTTATACCCAATCTCTCACAATGCCTTAATTATGGATTGTTTCATAAGAGCGCACTTGTGTGGAGTGCCACGTGTCACTGTTTCTTCATTTGGCTTTGAAATTGATAGATAGAAAACTACATACTATGCACTATCTACCTATTTTTACAGAATTTAAATCTGATACTCAGAGAGAGAGTTATGACGATTTTACCAAGGTCACTTCTTTGAGATGAATTTCAAGAGCCTACAAAAAACCCTGACTTCCACAAATCATATCTCCAAAAATATTGTGCCCCTTGATCTGAAATTTTTACAGTAGCTTCCTCAGGATTTCAGCTTCGCCTCATAAATATTTCAGCTTCTGGACCTTCATAGAAAAAAATTTAGAGTGAAAATTCCACGATGACCTGTTTCAGATGGTCGAATCCCTTGCATAAGGAGGAAATGAGGATCACAATTTATATAAATGCTTAAGTTGAGAGGGGCTTCAACAAGTGAAAATGGAAGGGATTTTAGGAGCTTAGAAAAATATTAATTATGAATTTTCAATGACCCATGCCCCAATCCCATGGGGTTTTAGCCCACTATCTCGCGGTACAAACTTCAAACATGAATATCTCTCAAACCGTGAAGAATTACATGGCGTGCCATATATCAACAGAAACATATCGACAAATAGAAACCATAAAAAGCATTATTGACCTAGAGTATATTAATTTGGTAGGTCAAAATTCCCATGAAATATTGGGTTAGCCCCTGGTGCTTCTTTTATTGACATCAATGGAAACCACTAATCAACAATATCCCCCTTTGGCATTGATGGCAACACAAGTACTCCCCCTGCGATCATGACACCTCTTCCTACAACATTGTCTCCCCCTTTGACATCAATGGAAAAGGGTAACTCCCCCTGAAACACAACCATCCTGCAGACCTATACACACTTCCACTCCCCTTGACACACAACTGTCCTGCAGACTTGTAATCTAATTCCACTCCCCCTTTATATTCTGAAAAAGGAAAATCTAATGAGAACTTGGGAGAATCCCAAGATTCTGGCAAAGATATTCCAATGCTAGTGAATATTTAATATGTGATTCTTTTGGTGCTACTTGGAATCTTGCTACTTGTCCAACTGCTTGCATAACATCTGGTCGGGAGGCTGTTACATATAGATATTACTAATCATAGTCATGCAACCTTTGATCCACATCCTTAGATGAGTCATCTATGCTCAATTTGCAACTTTGTTACCATTGGAGTAAGGATGGGTTTGCAATATTCCATTTTGAATTTCTTGAGCATTTCCTTGATGTACTTGGCTTGACATATAAATATTCCTTTCTCTTGCTAAGATATTTTAAGCCCTAAGAAGCATGTAAGCTCACTAAGTAAAGACATCTCAAAATCAATTTTCATCTTTGTAGCAAACTTCTTACTTAGTCAATCATCATTGCTACCAAATATTATATCATCCTCTTTAGCTATTAGACATCCTTTAGTTGCTTCATCCATAACATATATGTCATTTAGAGCTCGACTTGCTGTAGCCACAATTTCACCATACCTCCCTTTCCTAATTTCACATTTTGTGGAATTGAATAGTAGTATGTGTCCTTGATCACACATTTGTCCAACACTGAGCAGATTGTGATTCATGTTTTCAACCAATAGAACATTGTTGGCTATAACATCTTTTCTTCTGAGAGTGACGGTACCTGATCCTATAACATTTGAAGATCCATCATTGCCAAAGGTTATGGTTCCATCCTTCTTCTCTTTCAAAGTTACAAATTTCCTTCTATCTCCAGTCATATGCGTTGAGGAACCGCTGTCAACATACCACACATATTTTTTGTTTTGAGCCTTGAAAGCGAGAGCACAATTATCAGTGCTTTTCTTCTTCCATGTGCAATTGATACCCATGGCACAGAGATTTAATGGAGGATATTCAAGTATGAGTCTTTGGCTAATATTCCCAAAGTTTGACATTTAATGTATTCAATATTATTTCTTAAATGTTCAAATCTATTGATTCTTTGTTGAGCCCCGGAAGGTTCAAATTTGACATATCTCCTGGTGTATTAGTTCTTAGATGCGTGTGAAATTATACATCTTCATATTAAATTTTTCCACATGGACAATTAGCAATAAAAATATGTTGGTACCTAGATGGAAATTTTCATCGAGGAATTGTCTTAAATTTTGTTCTTGCAAATCTTGTCCATTGAAGTCTACATGCTTGTCAGATCTCATAGGTTCATTATATTTTGTTGTAGAAGGTCCTGCTTCTTCTTCTTTGTAACTGAGGCTAGTTTTGTCGTTGTAAGATCGTTGATTGTTGACAAGTTCTTCAAATTCCCTTGAGTTGTTGGCATAGTTTTGGACATATTTTCCCTTCTTCACTTTCTTACGCATCGAGACTACTTCGGCTTCTAATGCTTCCCTTTCTTGGTTACTTTATTCCAACTTCTTTTGAAGTGACTCTTCAATACATTTGTGTTCTTCAAGTTCAATTTTGAGACCTTGAACTTGTTATTCAAGAGTATTGGAACGAATTTTCTCAGCCTTAAGATCTTTTATAAGCTTGATTGCCTCCTTATAAAATTATTCTATGGTAAACCCTTCTTCTTCGTTGTTTGATACCTCTTGTTTATTGTGCTTGGCCATAAACAATACTCTCTCATTGGCTTCTTCTTCACTGTCATTGTCTTCATCGTATGATGAGCTATCTTCTTTAGAGAGAAAGTTCCTTTTGGATCCTTGCTTGTTGAATTTCTTAAAGCCTTTCTTTCCTTTTGAGTTGCAATTACTTCTATTTGGACATTTTGCTGCAAAATGCCCAACCTCATTACAGTTGAAACATATCAATGGAAGTTTACCTTTGAATTGTCCCTTACCAATTTTTTTTTTTCTTGTGAAGTAAGCATATTCTTCATCTGAAAGACCTTCTTCATCATCTCCCTTTTCTTCACACTTCTAGGTGCGTGTCTTTTCAATTGAAGGTTGTTTATCCTTATTGGTTTTATTAGATGCAATGAACACAGTTTCTAGATGTGAAGTACCCTCTTCTTCATCAAGTCTCATTTCATATGCTATGATAACTCCATGTAATTCCTCTTTGCTGAGTTTGTCCAGATTTGCACTGTATTCTAAGACCGATACCTTTGGGTTGAATCTCCCTGGTAATGTTCTAAGAATCTTTCATATAATAGTCTTCTTGTCAACTGGCTCTCCCAATCCTTCCAGAGTATTGGTTATTTCATCAACGTATTGGAAGTATGCAGCAATGTTGCAATATTCTTTCATTCTGAGTTGCTAAAATTTTCTCTGTAGATTTGAAGCTTTGCTTCATTGACATTTGAGTCACCTGCATATATATTCTCAAGCTTGTCCCATACATTTTTGGTAGTTTTACAACCCAACACCTTATGATAAGCAGATTCAATAAGTCCACTGATAATAATATTCTTTGCTTTTGCATCATTTACCAAATTCTTCTTACCTTGTTCATCTATAGTTGATGTAAATCCATTTTGAACAGTTTCCCATACTTCGTAACCTTGCACCAAGAGATAGACCTCCATTCTTCCTTTCCAGAGTGCATAATTATTTTCATTGAATAGAGGTACACCATTCTTGGTATGCTCCATGGCCTCCTTCTAGCTGTTAAACTTCTATTGAAGGAACCGACCTCCAATACCAATTGTTGGAAATACTGAGAAGGGGGGGGGGGGGGTGAATCAATATTCCTTTCAATTAGAGCATTATTTAATCTTCAATTATTATCAATGTTTGTACAATGACAATAGTAAACAAGAGGAACAAAAATGCACACATTTTTTAAGGTGGAAACCCACTTCAGGAAAAAAACCACCTAATGCTTTTCTAATAATTCTTTAATATTCAACTCCAATTGAAAATAAAGCTCCAACTTCCTAGAATCTAGAAAAGCATTCTTCTCCAGCTCCCACTAGATGGACACTCCAACACCCGAAATTCTTTATTATTCAACTGAATGGATGCCCCAACACCCAATGAGCTACAACTCACCCTAGCACCACCCTAACACCCTATAGAAGAATAAAATAAAAATGGACTCCCGTACCAGGGAAAATGGTCCACTTTACAATGATATAGAATGATGTAGAAGAAGAATATATACTAGAAAATAACCCCAACTTTGACACAACCACCTAATTGTGATCCTAGACCTCCCAACACTGCCTCTTCAACCCTTGGCAGATAGACACTAGTACAATTTTTACAATAATGTATTTACAATGACTTAGTACAATGATACCTTTAAAATGATTGTATGCAGTGCTACCCACTTGAAGACTTCATAGGATGAACTTCTTGCTGTTTTTATGCACCTTGGTTGATTTTTTTTTCATGCTACCCTCTGCGGCACCTTTCTTTGCTTTGATGCCCTAGAAATTTTTGTCCTTTTCAACCCTTGACAACACATGATCTAGCTTTTTCTTTGCCTTCTAGGAGCTCGATATTGAATATGGTGTATCTCTATTATTCAAATCCTCAATATATAATTTTCAGTCCTATAGTATTCCTCTAAGTCATCTTTTCAATGCCATGGGTCTTACCCAATTTTGATTCTTCAAGGGAGAGTTATACCCAATCTCTCACAATGCCCTAATTATGGATTGTTTCAGCAGAGCGCACTTGTACGACATGACACGTGTCATTGTTTCTTCATTTGGCTCTGTAATTGATAGAGAAAAAACTATAGACTGTTCATTGTCTGCCACTTTTTACGTAATTTCGATCTGATACTTAGAGAGAGAGTTATGATGATTTTACCAAGGTCACTTCTTTGAGATGAATTTCAGGAGCCTGCAAAAACCCTGACTTCCACAGATCATATATCAAAAAAATTTGCGCACCTTGATATGAAATTTTTACAGAGGCTTCCTCAAGATTTTGGATTCACCTCATAAAAATTTCAGCTTCTGAACCTTCGTAGAAAAAAATTTAGAGTGAAAATTCTAGGATGACCTGTTTCAGATGGAGAAATCCCTTGCATAAGGAGGAAATGAGGATCACAATTTATATAAATGTTTAGGTTGAGAGGGGCTTCAACAAGTGAACATGGCAGGGATTTTAGGAGCTTAAAAATATTAATTATGACTTTTCAAAGACCCATGCCCCAACCCCATGGGGTTTTAGCCCAGTAACTGGGGGTACAAACTTCAAACATGAATATCTCTCAAACCGTGAAGAATTACATGACGTGCCATATATCAACGGAAACATCTCAACAAGTAGAAACCAAAAAAATCATTATTGACCCAGAGTATATTAATTTGGTAGGTAAAAATTCCCATGAAATATTGGGTTAGCCCCTGGTGCTACTTGGGTTGACATCAATGACAACCGCTAATCAACAGAGGTGCAGCGCTTCTACTCTTATGGCTTCTTCTTCAGAAACTTGATGCAGCTGAAAATATGTGTCTAGATTCTTTACCCAAGGCTTGGTTAAGCTCTTAGGTGACCCATCAAAAGCATGTAGGAAAGTTCTATCCAAGGTGTGTTGGATGCACCCTCTTCTTCTCATATTTCTGTTGGATCTTCTCTCTTCTTTTAGTTGAAAAAACTATAGGAAGCTTATATGATCTTTGAATATTTTATACTGAGATTCATATTCTTCAAGATAGTTACCAAGAGTCTCCTCTTTTGGTGTCTCTCCTTCTTCTCCTCTTGCAAGGAATGTAGGCATGCTACAATGTTGTAGATCAGATTGTGTGGCTGAATGCTCACACGCATCATATGAATTAGTGGGGCTTCCCTCATGTGAAAAACTCTCCAAAATATATGCTTGTCTTTCATCCCTCATTCCCCTAATTTCATTCTTCAGCTCATGCATAGCTTGGAACAAAATTTTTGAGAACTCTTTCCCATTCAATATTCCAGATAAAGGGTTTGGACCCTTGTCTTCTTTGTCTTTAGTTTTATTCATGTTTTTCTCTGGTCTCTTATTTTCATGAAAAGACACATTGGCTCTTTCAAATAAAGCACAGGTTGTGCCAAGAAAGTTGCTCCGATATCACTATAATATCCCAAAATTGGGACTGCTAGCAAGGCATGGCTGAAAAACGCATTTCTCAGGAATGTATGCTACATGATTGGAAACCAACCCTTGGATCCCTTATATCTAACAATCTAATACCTGAATCCAAGAGGGATTTAAAAAAAAATCCTTCTAGGTGGGTTAAACAGGTCTCCCCACACCTAGTGCAGTTGGAAAATGCCTAAAGAAGGGACTGCAACAATACAAAATAGCATTGCCCATAAAATAACACAGTTCAGCCCAATATATGCAGGAGACCAATATGAAGGTTCATTAATCACTTATACATCAGCAAAATGGGTTTATAATAAGGCCCATACAATGTAAAAGAGAAAAATAGAGAACTTTGATGAAGAAACCCTCAAGAATAAGGTGTTGCAATAATGTATTAGGCTATAAGAAGGCTTGAAAGTGTTATATTAAGAGCTAAAGAAGCTGTACATTACATATCAGATCGAGAACATATATGTGTACAAAATATTAGATCCATATCAGATCTGTACACTAGATGAGTTCCTCTACAAATTCCCCTTGGGGTTTTGTGCAAAACATGAGATACAAAGAGTATATCTGAGATCTAAAGTTACAGATCTGTAGTAATATTCAAAATTTCTGAAGAACATACAATAATAAGTAGATCAGATCTAAAAATAACATGGATCATAAGCATAATCCATGGATCACCACAGTGAAGGGAAGAACCCCCAACACCAGATATCTCTCCTCCAAAAGTATGCCAAAACTCCCTGCAACTATCTCTTTGCAAATAACGCAGTTATGGGAGAGAAACTATGCTATAGACTCTAGCACTGGTTTTTCCTGATGCCAATATCTGAAAATGCAGCTCCAAAGATCTAATACTCTCTTATCAGGAGGATAGAAGGCTTTCCCACTAAAAAGAGGCACCAAAATGGCCTAGATCTGAATAGATCTAGCCTCCACTTGTTGTAGCTTACAAGGACAACCAAACCCTCAACAGGATCTGCGTTGTAGTTGTAAGATGTAGCTTGGAAAAATGCCTGATAGTGGACAAGATCAACAAGACTCCTCCAAGAGCTTCTCAATGGAAGAGGTGAGATTCCCGATCAGGAACACCCTCGTGCTAAACAACACTATTCTCAGCTAAACAACAAGAGAATAAGAAATGTATAAACAGAAAATATCTTTAGTAAAATATCATATCATGAACAACCTTCTCTTGTTGTCCCCTCTTCCTTTTATAAGATGAAAGTCTTGCAAAACCCTAAACCATCTCAAAGGTTTAGCTCCATTCGCATGTGTAGCCTCCAACTAGAACTGCATTATGCATCTAGGAGGTTCATTGTATCTGGACAATGTTGTGGATTTGGTCCTGTTGACCTAGTCAAATGTCTCAATCGCTTTCACACATAAGGGTGTGTTATTAAGGCAGCCCAGATTTAGCCTTGTTCACATGGGGCATTGATTTATTTTTCTGATTTAGGAGTTTTATTGATTCTCATTTACAATTTTATTCATGAAAACAAGAAGCAAAACAAAATTGAATATTCCTATTAGCTTGGGCTAATTAGGAATATTAAAATGCTACCTGAAAATGGGGAGATCATATCGCCTTTAAACCTGGACACATAATTCTCCACAAATAAACTCCTTAACATGACATGCAAGTCATCATCTAGGTCTTCCTTTGAACTCGCGCCTTCTATTCTATCTAACATTTCTACTTCTACAGATCAGGATGGGCCCCTACTATCATCTTGATTTTCGACTGCTGCAATAGACCCTTATTTCCTCACCGGTCTCACTACTATTTCTTCTTTTGTTTGACTTTAAAACAACACTCGTGCTTGGTGCAAATCCTTTTGCTACCTATAGATTTCCTACATTTCCATTTCCCTCCATCTCTTTGCTATTTGTGCTCTCAAATCCCTAGATCTCTTGATGTCATATGCGTCTATTTCTTCGATCCCTCTATAGCTCCCCATTCCTTTAGCAATACCTCCCTCTAGACCCTTCCCCAAATACTAGGTGTTTAGGCTTCCATGCCAGGGTTTTGAAACACCAACAAGCTTTCTTTCACCATTAGAATGTTAATCCACAGAGTGATTTCCTTTAGTGATTTTCCCGCAACCATGATCAAATAATGTCCTCAACTTTAGAAAAAGACTGATGATTTTCTATAGTGAACTCAATAATATATCCTTCTATTGTAGTATGCACCAAGAATTTTACAGCTCGTTTCATATTGGTGTCCAATCGATGTAGTTATAACATGTTTGCTTGAGTCCAAGCATGACGGGGTCTACTTTGTCTACTAGTCTTCCATTTTATCTACACTCTCCACAACCAATTGTATAGCTCTTCTAGAGATTTCCACCAAAATATATCGTACTAGTAACTAGTTGATTCTACATACAAGACTCGATCCTTCAACTTTCCTTCGCCTTGTTGTCGAAGTTGAGATTGTTGCGAAATGAACCGATATATGTGTTTATACCACAAATCTTGTAATTATTTCTTCAAAATGTTGGGTGTGGAGCCTGATTATCTTTTTTACTTTGTATCACAGCATTGGACCCCTATACCTTCAAAGGGGTGGCAATGCCACCCGTAATTAATCCCTGTCATGGGGGGTCTAGGGGGGCTGGCAGTGCTTTTCGGAGCCCCCCCCTGGCGGGGGTTTTCGGGGGCAGCGCCCCCGAAGCTAAAAAAAATGTAAAATTGCCTTGTAAAAGTATAGTAATTTCTAGTCAATCTGGGCCGTTCATTAGGAAAATGATCTGATGGTAGAAGTTGTGTTTAGATTAGGGTTTTTTTCCCTAGAAGGCAACCCCTTGCTTTTATGAGGGCATTATATTGCGGCTGTGTATTGTATGTGTATTCTCGGAGCGAGAAACAGAGAGGGAGACTGTGAGAGAGAACAAAGCATATTACAGTGGATCTACTGTAGGTTTTGTCTCTTCATTTTTTGCTAGACAATAGAAAGGAAGGACTGGCTGTTCGGGGTGGACGTAGCCCAAAATGGGTGAACCACGTATATCTGTGTCTCTTTGGTTTTATGTGTTTTTTTGTGTGCTTGTATTTTTCACATATTTTATGTGTTGCGTTGCTCTTTAATATTTAATTTTCTAACAACTGGTATCAGAGCCGAAGGTATATTTGGCTGATAAACTCACAGGAAAGAAGGGTTCCTCATTCGAGTGCGAGTAATGGCGGAAGATGGTAAGTTTAGGGTCGAGAAATTTAACAGCCAAAACTTTCCGCTGTGGAAGATGCAGATGGAAGATTATCTGTATCAGAAAGATCCGTACCTAACATTGAGCGGAAAAACAAAGAAGCCGGCGACCATGACAGATGTAGAATGGAACATTCTTGATAGAAAGGCACTCAAAACAATACGGTTGTGTCCTGTGGCATCAGTCGCCTTCATTATTTCAAAGGAAACAACAACAGAGGGTTTGATGTAGACGTTGGAAAAACTATATGAAAAACCCTCGGCCTCAAACAAGGTATTTCTTATGAAATGACTATTTAATATGAAGATGTCGAAAGGTGGATCTGCTGCAGACCATTTAAATGAATTTGATACAGTTACCAGTCAGTTAAGTTCTGTAGGGGTAAACTTTGATGATGAAGTTAGAGCTCTGTTATTCTTGTGCTCATTGCCAGAGAGTTGGAATGGTTTAGTAATGGCCATTAGTAACTCTGTCTCGGGATCTAGTACTTTAAAGTTTGATGATGTTGTTGGTGCTATCCTTAGCGAGGAAATGCGACGGAAAAGCTCCGGTGAGACATCAGGTAATGCTTTGAGTGCAGAGTATAGGGGAAGAAGAATGGAAAGAGGAAAGAGCTCGAGATATCACAGTAAATCAAGGAAAGGCAGATCCAAGTCCAGATCAGGGATAGTGTGCTAGAAATGCGGAAAGAAAGGACACCTAAAGAAAGACTATAGATCTCGGAAGGGAAAAGAAGGAGACACACAACAAGAAAATAATCATGAAGCAAATGTGACAGGTGATGTGTTACAAGATGCTTTGATTCTTTCTTTCGAAAATGTTACTGATTATTGGGTTGTAGATTCGGGGGCGTCATTCCATGCCACACCTGATAAGAAATATTTTCATGACTATGTTCAAGGAGATTTTGGACAAGTTCATTTGGGTGATGATAAACCCTGTAAAATTGTTGGAATGGTTAAAGTTCTTGTAAAACAATAGAATGGAAACCAATAAAGCACAAAGGAGGTAAGGCATGTTTCTAGATCCTAAGAAAATCGATTTCAACAGTGGCAGCTAGGCAAAGAAGGTCAGGTGGACACATTCTCTGCCGCATAAAACTTGGAAGGTCACCAAAGGAGCCCGGTAATAGCAAAAGGCGAAAAGGTTGGTACACATTGTATTTATGCAATGGTATTTCTAACCTCGTTAATGCTTTAACTTCCAAAGGAGCAGATGCATTATGGCATCATATAGGCTCCTGACACATGAGTGAGAAGGGGATGAAAATTCTTCAATCAAGAAATTTGCTGCCATCAAGAAATTTGCTGCCGTGTTTGAAGAATGTTGATTTGGATTTTTGTGAGAACTGTATTTATGAAAAACAGGAGAGAGTCAGATTTCTTAGAGTTGGGAAAGAAGATAAGAGAAAAAAATTAGAGCTTGTGCATATAGATGTATGGGGACCTGCTCAGATATCATCTCTCGGTGGTTCTCGTTATTATGTTAATTTTATTGATGATGCAACTATAAAAACTTGGATTTATTGTATTTAGAATAAATCTGATGTATTTGATACTTTCAAGAAATGGAAAGCTTTGTTTGAGATTGAGATAGGAAAGAATTTGAAGTGTCTCAGATCAAACAATGGAGGTGAATATTGCAGCAAAGAGTTTGATAGGTACTGTTTAGAGCATGGAATTCACAAAGAGAAGACAGTTCCAAGAACACCACAAGAAAATGGTGTGTCATAAAGGATGAATAGAACAATCATGGAGTGTGCAAGGTGCATGAGATTGCATGTAGGATTGCCTTTACAATTTTGGGCAGATGTTGTAGATATTGTTGTTTATCTAATAAACAGAGGGCCTTCAAGTTCCTTGGATGGTGGCCGTAGAAGCATGGATGCAAAAAGGTAAACTACTCTTTTTAAAGCCTTTTGGCTGTGAGGCCTTTGTCCATATTAATAAAGAAAATAGAACAAAGCATGAGGCAAAATAAAATAAATGTACCTTTATTGGATATGGTGTTAATGATTTTGGTTATTGCTTATATGATTATGAAAATCTCAAAATCATTAGGAGCAGAGATGTAATATTCAATGAAAAGGTCTTGTATAAGAATCAATTGCAGGAAAATAAACAGGAAAAAGAAAACAAAGAATGAAAAGTTCTTGATGAGATCATAAAAAAAGTAAAGGTGCCCCCGAAAATACACAATCAACAAATACAAAGAAGAATGACCACCACACCAGCAACAGGCACCTCAAACACCTGAAAGTGGTGTTAGAAGATCTACTAGGATAAGTAAACCCCCTGAACGATACTGTCCTTCATTATATTATTTATTGTTGACTGATTCTGGTGAACTTGAATGTTATGAAGAAGAAATGCAGGTTGAAAGGAGGAAGAAGTGGGAGCTATCCATTGAAGAAGAGATGAACTCCTTAATGCATAACTAGACTTGGGACTTAGTCAAGTTCCCTGCAGGTAAAACTACATTGCAGAATAAATGGGTTTACATGCTAAAGGAAGAAGATGGAGGAAAACAGAGGTAGAAAGCTAGAATTGTTGTGAAGGGGTTTGCACAGAAGAAAAGTATTGATTTTGATGAAATATTTCTCCTGTTGTTAGGATGACTTCAATCAGAACTATTTTAAGTCTTGTAGCAGCGGAAGATTTACATCTTGAACAGTTAGATGTAAAGACAACATTTCTCCATGGAGATTTGGAGGAAGAGAAATACATGCATCAACCGTAGGATATGAGGTAAAAGGGAAAGAAAATTAGTGTGCAAAAAGTTAAAGAAGAGCTTGTATGGCTTAAAAACAGCTCCAAGGCAGAGGGGTATCTAAAATTTGACAAGTTTATAACTAACAAGGTTATACTAGATGTCACTCGAACATTGTGTTTATCTAAAAAGGAAAAATGATGGCAGCTATATTATATTGTTATTGTATGTAGATTACATGCTTGTTGCAGGGTCTAACATGTAGGAAATAAATGTGCTCAAAAGAAAATTGGCAAATTCATTTGCAATGAACGATTTGGGAGCTGCTAAACAAATCCTTGGTATGAGGATAACTAGAGATAGGAAAAATCGCAAATTAACACTGTCTCATAATGAGTACATAGAAAAGGTGTTGAAAATATTTAATATGCAGAATGCAAAACTAGGTAGTACACCTTTTGCTAGCCATTTCAAACTTAGTAAGGAGATGTACCCCAAGACCCACGAAGAAATGGAATATATGTCTAAAGTTCCATATGCATCTACAGTTGGAAGCTTAATGTATGCAATGGTCTGCACAAGGCCTGATATTGCACATGCAGTGGGCGTTGTAAGCAGGTACATGAATAATCCAGGAAAAGAACATTGGATGGCGTAAAGGATTCTCGTGATATTTGAGAGGTACCACAAATCAAGCATTATGCTTCGGTGGTTAAAACATTGCCCTGTTGTGGATATGTTGATGTAGATATGGCAAGAGATAACAGGAGGAGCACTACAGATATGTATTTACTCGTAGGTGGAACACTGCCGCCTGGGTTTCAAAATCCAAAGTGTTGTTGCACTTTCAACAAATGTAAGGTAGTATGCTGCCGCCACAAGAGGCTAGTAAAGAAATGATTTGGTTACAAAGGTTTATGGGTGAATTGGGTAAGAAGCATGATATGGGCATGCTAAGGGGCGTTGATAGCCAAAGTGCCATTCATCTTGCAAAGAACTTAACATTTCATTCCAGGACTATACACATACAGCTCAAGTACCATTTCATACGATCAGTATTGGAATATGGACAGTTGAAGCTGGAAAAGATACACACTAGCCAGAATCCTTCAGATATGCTAACAATAGTTGTAATCAGGGAGAAACTAAGAATATGCTCAGTTTCAATTGGTCTTCAAGGATGACAATGAAGATGAGAAATAGCCAGGTCCAAAGAGGAGTCATTGTCCGGCAAATGAAGCAGCAGTGGAGTTGCTACAATTAGTCTCCAAGTGGGAGATTGTTGGGTGTGGAGCCTGATTATCTTGTTTATTTTGTGGGTCACGTATTGGACCCATACCTTCAAAGGGGCGGATGGGGCGGCAACACCGCCCGTAATTAATCGCTACCGTGGGGGGTCTAGGGGGGGGGCGGCATCGCTTTTCGGAGCCCCCACCTGGCAGGGGTTTTCGGGGGCAGTGCCCCCAAAGCTAAAAACATATGTAAAATTTCCTTGTAAAAGTATAGTAATTTCTAGTCAATCTGGGCCGTTCATTAGGAAAATGATCTGATGGTAGAAGTTATGTTTAGATTAGGGTTTTTTTCCCTAGAAGGCAACCCCTCGCTTTTATGAGGGCATTGTATTGTGGCTGTGTATTCTCGGAGCGAGAAACAGAGAGGGAGACTTTGAGAAAGAACAGAGGATATTACAGCGGATCTACTGTAGGTTTTGTCTCTTCATTTTTTGCTGGATAATAGAAAGGAAGGACTGGCTGTTCGGGATGTACGTAGCCCAAAATGGGTGAACCACGTATATCTGTGTCTCTCTGGTTTTATGTGTTTTTTTGTGTGCTTGTATTTTCTGCATATTTTATGTGTTGCATTGATCTGTAATATTTAATTTTCTAACACAAAATCCTTGATACCATATTCCAACCCCCTTTATATTTCAGGTCCCAGCAACGAAACCATTTTTTGGCTAAAAATAATAATAGGGTTAAGACCTAGGTTCATGCACAGGGGCCAACAAAGCTCTGTTGTAGTCTAGCACAGCACCGACATTTTCACCTTACCCAAGAATGGGCAAGAAGTCTAACCCGAGGCATGCCGCAACCTTAGTTAGATGGGGGAGTCAAGATTTAGTATCAAGAATCATACCATAGATCATAACAATCATAGATAATTCTCAATACTAACATGTATATGTTCATCCACAACAAGCCATGTATATTGTTAAGTAAAGGTTACTTGAGGACCCATATTAAAAAAAAATTTAACAACTACACAACCAGGCAATCATAATTATACAGTGAATAACCATTCAATCACAACACATAAATCCTAGAATGTCCCTTTTCCATTAGCTTCTTTAAATAACATTACATTCAACTCAACAAGCCTTTCACACTGTATATCTCAATGAATAAAAAACATAGGATTACATAACATAATAGTTACGAAGTGGTCTTGCTCACTCCGCAACAACATTCTAGTTCTTTCTCTTTCTTCTTCTATGTCCCTCTTTCCTTATCTCATCATGCCTACCTAAAATTCCAATTCTTGCATCTTTTCTCGCTCGTCTGTCTTCGCTTCTTGATTATTTTCTACTCTTTCTTGCTCGGTTGTATCTATCTTTCTCCCATCGGTCCTTCGTAACTCCTAGTTCTCTTCCATATCATTCTCCATACTTTACAAAACTCTCCAGTGGTTGTCCCGCAACCTTCCATCATTCTAGTCGTTCCAAAAATGCCTTAATCTTTCAAAAACAAAGGCCCCAACATTAATAAGTATTCCTTCCCAACTACACTTGCAACTCAACTTCAAAACATAAGCATCAAAGACTATGCAAAGAAAATAAGAACATGCATAAAAATCAGTACAAAGTAAGTGAAGCTAAACCCTTGTTGACATCAATGGAAACACTATACTTCCAACACAAGAACCCTAAATTCCTCACATCAAATCTTCAAAATTATAGCTGTTACACAGCAATTTTTCACCATCCCTACAGTTCCCCATCCCGCACATTGGAGGGCTCTTTCCATGACCTGTGAGCAGTGACATAACTTGAAAAAACTTTCATGGCATCCCCTTAGACATGTACTTTCATTGCCTTGAAGACAACTCCTTGTGAAAAATCCTAAAATAGCCTTTTTTGCATTGGCGTGGGTACACAGTTCAACCCTCGCGCCAAGGGGGCAAATCCTCCAAAGAGGGCACGCCAATTGGCGCTCTGTCTTAGAGTCGCACCCACGCCAGGCTTAGTAAAGGGTGTTTTTTAAAAATAAATGGCAGAAGATTGACCCCAACTAATTCCTAAACTGGTCTCTAATTTGAGTTGGGAGGTTAGCTTCGAATTTCCATGTAGAGGAAGTAGTTCTCCACCTCTCATGGAAGCTTCCTTGAGGATAGGACCAATCCCATGATTGTAGGGATCCCAACTCCCCTTCCTCCATCTATATCAGCTTGCCATTTTCCTTTGCAAGCTAATCTCCAAGAGCTTTCATAGCCCAAAGAATGCTGTAATAGTCCTCATAGTGTCAAATCAATAGCAAGGAGATTGATGATCAAAGAGAGAGGCTTGTCCCCATTCCCGACAAGCTTTACCGAGACGTATTCCGCTGATGACCCGCCAAAGGAAGGTTTAGCGTCAATGCCAGGTTGTATTTTCCTTTGTTGAATTAATGATAAGCGACTATTGGTTATGTTTCCACTCGTTTTGTTCATTATGGTCATGAGTTGTGTCTTCTCTGACTGATACATAATTGCATATATATCGGGTTTTATGCTTGTGTTTGTCGTGTTTCTTGTGTGTGCAAGTGTTTAATCGCAGCAAGCGAGAGGATTGTGATATGCTGGAGTGAGGAAATGGGAGCATCATCTCTTCTACAAACAACAGCGTTGGACTTGAGGTAGGCCTTCTTCGCAAGTTGGTTTATTGCAATTAGGAACTTGCGCCATAGCATGTTTTGATTGTTGCTAGACTCGGTCTGGGCTAGTAGGGATCGCCTCTATCCATAGAGGGGATTTATCTCCACAACAAATTGGTGACTCCACTGGGGAGTTAGCTTGTTGTTTGCTTTATAAACTACAGATGGAGCCTGAAGTTAGCCAGATAGCCTTCGAAACACTCTTTCTTTGCATTAGCGAAAGTAGATGAATGCTGCTTCAGTCAATCTCCGGTCTAGTTTATGAACTGAACACTTGGAGTATTGTCTTGTCTTTTTGGTCCATCCTTGACTTTTCTTGCTTGATCAACCCTTTTGGCTGGCTCTTATTGTGTGTTTGGCTTTTTATTTAGCTTTACCATCACTGTTATGCTTCTTGGATTGCTTATTTTTTTTTTTTTTTTTCCTTAGTGAACTCAGTTGGCGCACTTTTTAGTGTGACAGTCGCGCCCACTGGCGCATGTTGTCAGTGTATTACTCATGCCAATTCCATCCTGGTGCTAGTTTCAGCCTTACAGTCGTGCCAATCCTGTAAGGTGCTAGGGTTTACTGGGTTTTGAGCCTTCTGAGACTGATCTAGGTGTTTGGTCTTGTTTTTTTGACTGCTTGAGTTTTTTGGGGCCTTGTTTGACTGACTGTGACCTTCTTCCTTTGGTTGTTTGCCCATTTCTATCGATTTTACATTTTAGCCCTAGGGCATCTAGGTGCTATTGTGCGTCGAGCCTCCCTTGGGAGTTTTTGGTTTCTGTCTATTCAGTCAGCTTTGTGATAGCTTCTCTGCACTCGTTTGGTGGTTTTCTATCATTTCATTGCGTTATTTGAGTGCTTGGCTTCTTCTTCATTCAAATTCCACTTTGTCTTGTTTTGGGCCTAGATTACATGGTTCAATTGAGTCTTTGGGTGTCTTTTGATTTGAGGGACTTTTTATCGATTTGAGATCTGATTGTAGGCTTGCATTGAGTGAAATTTGATTGTTTTTCTCTTTTTATTTTGCTTCTCAATTGCTTGTCTAATTAATTTTCATCTTGTTTAGTGCATTTTTGCTCTTAAACATTGAAAATACAAAAAATCTCTTTTGCTTTGAATTATTTGGTGTGAATTAGATCTTTTCGGTGTTGTTAGTGATTAGTAACTTTGAACAAAAATATTTTAGTTTCCATTAGCTGCATTAAAGATATCATTGGTTATTTTCTGGTCATTTTTTTGTTGTGTGAAAAGCTCCTAACTCTCCTGTAACTAGCTTTCATCAAATGAAATGATATACTGTGGCATGTAGTGTGCACTTAGGAGTTTTTGAGACATTACATTCGCTAGGGCCTGAAAAATGAAACATAATTGAAGATAAACATTAAAAAATTATTCAATTTACACTAAGGCAACATTGAAACATTAACGAAATATTTAGAGGACTAGGCTAGAGACGTGTTCCGGCATCTTTAAACCTAGTAGCTGTCATTCGCCTCTTGGATTTAGACAGTGCTAGTACGGACTTGTGCTCCTCGTACCGTCGCGTATATAAAGGGAGACCCCACTAGGTTTCTATCCTTTATCCATAGGAAGCTGAGTCTACCTCCCTATACCCGTGATACACCGGACACAACATTCGAGGAGATTTCCTGCACGTACGTCAAGTCCTTGGTTGATTTCTCTTTCATTTTGAAACCAAGGTGTATATTGCAGTTCATGGTTATTTGGTACAACCTTTACCTAGTATTCCTGAGCAGTCATTTTGATCTTATATGACTCTTTAAATTTGAAAATATCACCAAGCGCTTGTCCTTTCACGATTGCTTCAAAACTAAAAGAGATAGAGTCACCTTTTATCTGTTTCTCGACTCTCAAAACATGAAACGGTGAAATTTCTAAGTTTCAATGTGGTAAAATAAATCACCCACGATCACATGCCATTTTAGAGTTTTCTTGTTGGCTGTTTGATTGTGTGCCTTGGTTTTTAGCCCGTGTGCGGTTTTGATTTGTTGATGGTAACTTTTCCAGAGTTCACCAACCAAGGAATCCCCTCCGATGGGAATCCTAGTCATTTTCCTCTTTTTGGAAATGTTGGTGCTCCTTATATGGCAATGTTGTCCCTTCCTGGGTTAACTATTGGGTTGCCTGTTTGGTTATTTTCAACCTCTGTGGTCCCAAATGTCTCAACTACTGTTCAATTAGTTCCTCCGCCTGAACAACATCATGTTGATTCTAAGGTGGACCTCTCCCCTTCTTTGCCTGTTTCTGCATCCTCCTCTTCTACTTCACCTGGTGAAAGTCTGGATTCGAGTAACCACGTGGCTAAGAAGAAGAAGAAGAAGACAAAGAAGAAGTCTGATAAGAGAGAGGCTAAGGGTGCAGCTATTGGTTCTGAAACATCTCTTCTTAACAAACCTTCCAACCCTCCATGGAAAGTCAAGTTCCCTTGCATGTTGTGCACAGGAGACCATCTTCTTCAAGACTACCCTGGCATTCCCAAGGTGCTTGAAGCATGGTCCAATAGTATCCCGCCATTGCCTTTGGCTTCCGGGAGTCAAGTTGAGGGCACGTCTTCATCTTGTGCTGGTAAGACTCCTAAGAAGCAGGGTAAGATTACTAATCCCTGTAAGTTGTGTGAAGGGCACCATGCCATTAACCTTTGTTCGTATATGGATGAAGCCAAAATATTCTTGGACAACGCAACCGTTTCTACACCATGCCTCCCGGCTGGTTATAAACAACTTTCTTTGAGTCCTCCACCAGCTGATCCTATGATTGTTCAAGAGTCATCCTTGGTCGATCTCGCTCCCTCGAAAATTCAGATTCAGGAATCCATTCCCAACCAACCATTGGTCGTGGGATCGGTTGAACTGGCCCCGTATGCGGTGCACCAGGTATTTTCCATAGAGAGTGGACCTCACACCCCCCATGTCCTTCTGGTTTCTTTAGATTCTTTGGATTTGGAGAAAGATTATCCTGTCCCTATACCTCAAGAAGCTGCTCCTCCGCCTCCTGTGATGGAGGTTCTGGAGGATACCCCTCCCACCTTCAAGATGGAGGTCGTGGAGGATGCTCCTTCTTCCGTAACACCAGGGAAAGACCTTCTCGGTTTGATGGTAGCCCCTCCGAGTAGTTTGGTCGCTTCCTTTGACTGGAGTCGATTTGCAGGATACCGCCTTCCATCTTATGTGCTTTTTGAGATAACAGTACAAACCTCTGGTCTAGTCGTACCTAGCACTATTATAGATGAAGGTGCGTCTATTAGTGTTCTATCCTCAACTACTTGGAAAGATTTCAGTTCGCCATCGCTTGTGCCTGTTACGCAGAATCTGTTGGAGTTTAACAGAAGAACTAGTCAACCGTTAGGGATCCTTCCAAGGCTACCTGTTACATTGGGAGGTAAAACCATCCATATGGACGTGATGGTTGTTCCATGACCCTTGGATTTCAATCTGCACTTAGGGCGCAATTACACCTATGCCATGGGAGCACTTGTCTCCTCCCTTTTTCGTGTGGTTTATTTTCCGCATGAAGGACAGATCGTGACCATTGATAAGCTTTCGTTCTTTGGTCCTAATTTGGAAGCTGACCCGCCATCATCCCTTCCTAGTTTTTATCCACCCGTTGTATCTGCCCCACCACAGGTCAACTATGTGGCTACCTACCCCGTGCCTGTACTCAACGATAATTCCGTCATGCATAGTGTGCTGGGAGCATTGGGTCCTGACTTCCGGGATGTTTTCCTTCCATCAAAAGTGGAACTCTTAGAAGTGATGACTTCTTGTTCATTATGATGAGGTCGGTTGGAGTAGAGTTCCTCGTCTTGTTTCAAGCTCCTTAAAAAATGAAACAAGGTTGTCGGAGCAGAGTTCCTTGTCTTGTTTCAAGCTCCTTAAAAAATGAAACAAGGTTTTCGGAGCAGAGTTCCTTGTCTTGTGTCAAGCTCCTTAAAAAATGAAACAAGGTCATCGGAGCACAATTCGTTTTCTTGTGTCAAGCTCCTTAAAAAATGAAACAAACTGGTCGGAGTAGAGTTCCTTGTCTTGTTTCAAGCTCCTTAAAAAATGAAACAAGGTTGTCAGAGCAAAGTTAGTTTTCTAGTGTCAAGCTCCTTAAAAAATGAAACAAGCTCATCGAGCATAGTTCATTTCCTTGTGTCAAACTCCTTAAAAAATGAAACAAGCTCATCGGAGCAGAGTTCATTTTCTTGTGTCAAGCTCCTTAAAAAATGAAACAAGCTCGCCAGAGCAGAGTTCTTGTCTTGTGTCAAGCTCCTTAAAAAATGAAACAAGGTTTTCAAAGTAGAGTTCCTTGTCTTGTGCCAAGCTCCTTAAACCATGAAACAAGGTGTCTCAATGACAGTTCTTTTAATGTGTCAACCTCGTTAAAACAATGAAACATGTTCCTGTTCAATTCGAGTCTTTGTTTAGATCTCGTAAAATCCCAATCGAGTCTTTCTTAGATCTCGTAACTTGAACCTTCACTCCCTCCATCTGTTTACTCAGGTGCATGGATTGAAGCTTGGGGGGCATGTACCTTGAATTGAGTCACCATGTTGGGGGCATGCTTAATTTTTCAAGCATAGTTTGTTCCATTTCAAGCTTGTGTAAAAATGAAACCAGTTTCAAGCATAGTTTATTTTTGTTTCAAGCTTGTATAAAAATGAAACCAACTTCAAGCAGAGTTTCCTGATTTCAAGCTTGTGTAAAAATGAAACCTTTCCCATTTTACCTCTCGTGATTTCCATTTTATCAGCCTGTTTTTCCCAAATGAACCTTGCTTTTCTCACTCCATCATCACTATTTGCTTGGCCAATCATATGCCTTCACTTGGTTGTTTCACCCGTTCCTGAGGAACCGTTGCGATGAGTGGTCTTGTTAGCCAGCCTCTTGACCGTTATCTTGTTTTGAGCAGTTCCACCGTTACCAGAACCAGTTGCTACCCTTTATACCACTCGTTCCTCCAAGAGGATTCATCTTTTAGCTCTTTTCTGACTCTCTAAACATGAAAAGATTGTCAAGTCCCTTGCCGTTTCGATCTCATTAAAGTGGTCACGAAACGACATCTACCCAGTATACGTTTACCCATTTTTCGGGCTATGATGGATTACTTACGAAAAAGGAATACCCTAGCCTATCACGACTAGGAGGTTTTCTCAGATATTGCTTTCTACCTTTTCGGGTCTGAGGAACTATTTACAAAAAGGGACCGTTGGAGTTTACTTTTTTGCTGTGTTTTCAAACTCTCTAAACATGAAAAGACGCCGAGTTCTTCCTTTGTCAGACTCATTAAACCCCGATGACATTGGATTTAGTCGTAATGATGATATTCAAGTTTCTCCTTCCTAGGGCTCATTAAATGTACTAGGATGGACTTATAGCAAGCATATGGTATCCTCTTCAAGCTTGTGTAAAAATAAAGAGGTACTCGCCAGAAATGGTGTGGAAAATGGAATCAGCATCATTGTCGTGTCGGCAGTATGTTGCTCTTGAACATGGCACTTGTCTGTATTCGTGTCGGGTTGGGGACATATAATCTCGTTTGTCACTTTCCTCTGTGGGTTTGGGTGATCCTTTTTGACCTCTCATCTGCTCTTTGCCTCGTCACCATGACCGTTGATCTTTTGATGTCAAATACTGCCAAATCCACTGTCGTGTCGCCGATATGTTCAAGAGAAGTTGACCTTTGCCAATTTCAACCTTCCTCTGATTCTCATCTGATCATGATTCAAAAAGACATTATATTCCTCTTTCTCATGTCGATGATGTGGGAAACACTATGGCCCACCTTCGATCAAGGTCACTTCCTGTCGACTTCAGCGCATTATCCAGGAAGTTGATATAGAGACTCCCTTCTGGTACCTTGGAGCCTACATGCCTCAATGGAAGGTTCTTCGCGTTCGACGTGAGGTTTTCATCATTGGCCTCCGATCGAGTGATTCTGCGGGTGTTCGACGCCATCTCACTGATTCACATGCCATAGATTGTACCTATAGTACCTTGAGGTCATTATTGGTGGTACCTCTCGCGTCTGTTAAAAACTTTCATTATTGGCTGGTAATCAAACGATGTTCTTGCATGCTCAAATTCAGCTCATATATTCGCATGCTTGGACTTGTACTTTTTTTGGGTCGAGATGGAGCACAAGACCCTGGATTCCTGTCTATTATAATCCATGATGCGATTTTGTGGATTATCATGATTAGTTACATGGCTCACTGATTGGATGGCTGTGACCATACCTGAGTCTATTTATCGATCCTTACTGGATGGTTGCGTCCATGCCTTGGATCTGGATTATTGTGTACTCTGTTATGGATGGCTACGCCCATACCACATATATATCATGTATCTGAGATATCAGTTGTACTTCTCTACGCAGGTTTTCCGACGACGGTGTTTTCAGTTGGACACGTTCTCATAAAGCATTTCACCCCTCTCTCTCTTTCGGGCCTCATGCTTTAGGGGGCATCTGTTACACAGCAAGTTGTCACCGTCCCTAAAATTCCCCATCCCGCACATTGGAGGGCTCTTTTCGTGACCTGTGAGCAGTGACATAACTTGAAAACACTTTCAAGGCATTCCCCTAGACATGTAATTTCATTGCCCTGAAGATAACTCCTTGTGAAAAATTCTAAAATATCCTTTTTTGCATTGGCGCAGGTACATAGTTCAGCCCTCGTGCTAAGGGGGGAAATCCTCCAAAGAGGGTGTGCCAATTGGCGCTCTGTCTCAGAGCCGCACCCGCGCCAGGCTTAATAAAGGGTGTTTTTTAAAAATAAATGGCAGAAGATTGACCCCAACCAATTCCTAAACTGGTCTCTAATTTGAGTTGGGAGGTTGGCTTCGAATTTCCATGTAGAGGAAGTAGTTCTCCACCTCTCATGGAAGCTTCCTTGAGGATAGGGCCAATCCCATGATTGTAGGGATCCCAACTCCCCTTCCTCCATCTATATAAGCTTGCCATTTTCCTTTGCAAGCTAATCTCCAAGAGCTTTCATAGCCCAAAGAATGCTGCAATAGCCCTCATAGCGTCAAATCAATAGCAAGAAGATTGATGATCGAAGAGAGAGGCTTGTCCCCATTCCCGACAAGCTTTACCGAGACGTATTTCGCCGATGACCCACCGAAGGAAGGTTCAGCATCAGAGCCAGGTTGTATTTTCCTCTGTTGAATTAATGATAAGCGACTATTGGTTATGGTTCCACTCATTTTGTTCATTATGATCATGAGTTGTGTCTTCTCTGACTGATACATAATTTCATATATATCGGGTTTTACGCTTGTGTTTGTCGTGTTTCTTGTGTGTGTAGGTGTTTGATCGCAACAAGCGAGAGGATTTTGATCTGCTGGAGCGAGGAAACGGGAGCATCATCTCTTCTACGAACAACAACGTTGGACTTGAGGTAGGCCTTCTTCGCAAGTTGGTTTATTGCAATTAGAAACTTGCGCCATAGTGTTTTTTGATTATTGCTAGACCCGGTCTAGGCTAGTAGGGATCACCTCTGTCCGCAGAGGGGATTTACCTCCACAACAATAGCAAACTAAGCTCTAAAATTTCTATCACATGTGCCTATAGATCTATCCTTTATCTCAACCATATTTCATTGCCTATAGATCTATCCTTTATCTCAACCATATTTCATTGTCTAAAACATCTTAGAAAGTGTTAGGGTCCTATAATATATAGGATCTCAAGGTGATTGATTATTTCATCTCAGATCTTTCATATTGTAAATAATATTCCATGATTGTAAATTATTTCCAAAAAGGTTAAAACCTTAGGAAAAATATGCTTGCACGTCCAAATGCAGCATTAGGAGATAATTACATATGTTTTGATTGAATTAATCACATGATTTAAATGTTATTAAATAACTTGTAATAAGGATGGGTACTACAGGTTTTAATTCTGTAAAAAAAAGGTCAAAACTAGAAAAATAATGGCTTATCCAAGCTTTCAGAGACCCATTCACACACCACGCTTCCTTTTCATTTCATTTTCCTTTGAAAACAATAAAATTTACCTTTTCTGCCTTTTTCTGCTATATCTTTATACTTTACCTTTTCACTGCTATATCATTTTTTTACCTTCCGCTTTCCCGATTTCCCCGATTTCAATTAAAGTGGGGCCATCCCTCCATGTCAAACTTTCCCCCCACCATCCATCACATATCGGAAAAGATAACTTATCGCATCGTAGATTTTTTAACTTACCATTTGAAGCGCCTACAATCTATTTTGTTTAACTTGCGATGCGGTTGACCCCACAACAACAGCTCCGCCCCCCACTTCATATTCGTTTGAAATACATTGAAATACATTGATATATCATGAAACCTCTAAAAATTTCCTTAACGCATAAAAAAAATTCCGCTTTATAACTTTGTCGATGCAGTGGGCTCCATCTTCCCACGTCATCCTCCAATCAATGCAAATCACACTTCGCAGATTTTAGTGCTTACCATATTTTCCCAAATTTTAAACTTTTTGATGTGTGCTACAGGTGGGTCCCTCTCCCTGCACTTTTCACTTCACATGTTTTATAATTTAACCTCGCGCTCATAAAAAAACTTTAAGTTTGCAATTTTCGATGTGGTCTATCCCACTTTCCCTCCATGTCACCTCCTTCTTCCTGCACTTCGCACTTCACATATTTTATAGTTTTCCTCCACCGCTTATAAAAAAACTTTAAGATTTGTGATCTGCGGGCTATAGTCCGGTCACTACACCTTCCCTCCACGTCACCTCCCTCTTCGCATCGCATCACCGATTACATTCTCATATCTTAAATTGTTAAACATGCGAAGTGTGATGCTGACGCGAATGTGATGTTGCTTCATAACTAAAATCTAAATATTTTCAGGTCTAGGTATATCAGTATTTCCGCTGTTTTGTTTAGAAAAAAAGGTTAAAACACGACAAAAAGGAGCTCGGGTAGAAAAAAGATAGAAAGGGTCAAGTCGAGTAAAGGCTTTGCACAAATTTGATTCATTTTTAACTGCAAGAGAAGAAAGGGTGTTCATACAACAATTCATCCACGAGCACAACACTCAGTCTGCTAGCACATTAGTTAAATATGGTCTGTGTCCTAACTGTTCCACTACATCAGCACCTAAAGTTGCACAACGCATTCCACCGAAGCTATAATTTTGTAATAGTTAGAGTTTTAAGTTTAAGTCTTGTATAGGTTGTATTATAGGAATTGTTTTTGTAATATTTCGTATAAATACTTCAGTTTTGGAAGTATCAAAGGTTGATTGATTGAGATCAGAGTCATTACTGTCTTTTGGAGCACTTTAAATTTTTTCAAAGCACTGGAGCATCAATAATAATCAGACCATTCACAGGATTCTAGTGGCTTAAATAATGGTGATGTGTTTCTTCGGTTATTTTGTTTCATTTTTATCTTTCATTGTAATCATCTCAATTCTAATTGTAAAGCATAAAGCATGATGAATAGGATTTACTTCTTAGTACCTTATTCTGGCTGCATTTAAACCATAATGTTTTCCACTGAAAGCCAAACTAAATAATTCTTAATTGCTCTTTATTTCTACTGAATTTCTTCATAATTTTGTCATAATCCATTTATAAATTTGAAAATATCCAGTAAATATTCCTAGCTTTCCTTGTGTTTACTCTGTGAAAAGTTGATGCAACTATTGAGTTATATTTTGACTCCATTTCCCAATAGACATTAATCAATTGAATACAATCAATTTTCCAAAACCCAAATACAATCATAACTAGCCTAAAAACTTATCCAAACAAATTTAAATCTTATAGAGAGAGCCCTCTCTGAAACTGGCATGGCTAGATCCCATTTTCCAAAGTTCTCACAATCTCTAGCAAATTATAGAACGCTAACATAGTGGCGACCATACTGGGGAATGAAATTTATCTTCCTCAGTAACACTTATAAAGTAAAATTTTGACCTTGATGGTGAATAGAAGTCAAACACTAGAAGGTTGTTCCATTCACCTAACGAATCCATTGGCGGTAAAATCCAGAAATAGATTGGCGAATCCACAGTTTTCAGTTGATATAAAGGCTCCACTTGTAGAAGAATAGAGATTTGTTGTGGACATGTGGTGACTCCATTATTTGATTGATTGAGAAGATGAATCCAAGAATACAACACATGTATGCTCCAATGAACGAAGATCACATTCCTGGTTTCCAATACAAAATTCCTCAGGTAAATTGGGAAATAAATCTTCCTATTTTTCAAGATGAGAATGTTGATGATGCTTTGTTGCATCTCATTAAATTTCATATTCATTCATGGAATTTTAAAGTTGAATGGCATGAGGACTTCCGTATGAATATGTTCATGGAAACATTAGATGAATAAGCGAGGGAATGGTATGAAGGTTTAAACCCTGGTAGCTTGTTTTCTTTAAAGGATTCCCACAAAGTGTTTTATGAACATTATAAAGGAAATTCCCCAACTTTGTTATTAGTGGAAAAATTCTGTGATCAGTTTGAGGTTTTCATACAATACATTGAAAGTATTAATGAAGACCTAGTAGATATGAATGATGAGGATCTCTAAGAAGAACTTTATGGGTTCCATTCTCAAGTTGACTGTGATGATAATCAAGGGAAGATAGCTGAAAATGAAAGCAATCAAGAAATGAAAGTAGATCCACATGATCTCTCTGTGGAGATAAATGATAATTCATCTTCTCTTTTGTATGAAGCTAAAGAAAAGATTCAATCTCATTATTAGTCTTCAGGGAAGAAAGAAGAAAATTACCGTGTTATCAGAAGAAAACAAAAAGTAATTTCTCCTATGTCTGAAGATGAGATAGATCAACTCTTACATAGTCATATTACAACCCAAGCTAATGCAGGTTTGAAGAAAGACAATCTCATTTTCCAATGTTCATATTTGATGAAGTTTCTCCTGAACGTGACTGCCTAAGTACAATAAATCTGAAGATAATAACAATGAGGAGCATGACGAAACTATACAGGATATTGTTGCGAGTAAACCAATTTATGATGACGATTCCCTACAAGGAGATCAACTAGAAGATTTTATTTTCTTTCATGAAGATGATAGGGATGTCATGTTTGATAATCATGAAGAATGTTTCTTGTTTAAGGATGAATTAGACTATGAATTTGATGATTATGAGCATGAGAGAGACAGTATGCCAGAGATTGAGTCAAAATTTATTAAGCTTGAAGAATTTACATCCAATACTCAAATATCAGAAGGTTATACTTCCCCATGCCTTCCCATCAATCAACAACCAAGTGTTCTTTCAGATCATAATGAAGGGGGTACTTGTATTTTTGTTGCTGGATCTCAAGACAAGGTAATGTTTCAGGATTTTCAAGATCCATTAAGTAGTCTTTTGCAAACATTGGAGAAGATGAATGTTGTTTTGTTTGTCAGCATAAGCCTTGATTTCAGTTTCTATTGTGATTTTCCTACATGAACATCATTCTTCATACTCAAGGAAAGTGAGATCAGATTTCACTGAGTAACCATCTCCTAGATTGGTTACACTGGAAGGATCATTTCACTTAATCAGCAATTGTACAGTAGATTAGGGTATGTTGGTATCATTTCAGTTTGATTTAATTTTATTTTTAGCAAGTGTCGATATAATTCATCAAGGGTTGAAGCCCGAGGTGAAGGCCCTAAGGCTTTGATGATTTGTTAGTGTGGGTTGAAGTTTGCAATGTGCTTTCAATTTCAGTTTAAGTTTCAGATTATATTTCAAATTTCAATTTAGTATGTTTCAAATTTCAGTGCGTAGAAATATTTGACTTTAGTTTGATATTTTCAGCCATAGAGATTTTATAACAAAGAAAATTGTAGATTTGGGATCATCCCAATGGATCAGGCTACTAGTCTACGGTGTTCTTGACACTTCAATACATGGAAGTGCCATCCCCGGATGAAGCCACTGTTAGGGTCCTATAATCTATAGGATCTCAAGGTGATTGATTATTTCATCTCAGATCTTTCATATTGTAGATAATATTCCATGATTGTAAACTATTTCCAAAAAGGTTAAAACCTTAGGAAAAATATGCTTGCATGTCCAAATGCAGCATTAGGAGATAATTAAGTATGTTTTGATTGAATAATCACATCATTTAAATGTGACTAAATAATTCGTAATAAGGCTAGCTACTATAGATCTTAATTCTGTCAAAAAAGGTAAAAACTAGCAAAATAATGGCTTATCCAAGATTTCAGAGACCCATTCACATGCCACACTTCCTTTCATTTCATTTTCCTTTGAAAACATTAAACCTTACCTTTTCTTCATTTTTCCGCTATATCTTTCTAATTTACCTTTTCACTGCTATATCATTGGTTTACCTTCTGCTTTCTTGATTTCCTTGATTGTGATTAAAGTGGGGCCATCCTTCCATGTCAACCTTTCCCCCCACCATCCATCGCATATCGAAAAAGATAACTTATCGCATCACAAATTTTTTAATTACCATTTGAAGCGCCTGCAATCTATTTTGTTTAACTTGCGATGCGGTTGGCCCCACCACATCAGCTCCGCCCCACACTTCACAGTTTTTTGAAATACATTGAAATACATTGATATATCATGAAACATCATAAAATTTACCTTACCACATAAAACATTCGCCACTTTATAACTTCTTCAATGCAGTGGGCTCCATCTTTCCACATCATCCTCCGATCAATACAAATCACACTTTGAAGATTTTAGTGCTTACTGTATTTTCCCAAATTTTAAATTTTATGATGTGCGATGCGGCTGGGTCCCTCACCCCGCACTTCACACTTTTCGTGTTTTAGAATTTAACCCCACGCTCAAAACAAAACTTTAAGTTTGTGATTTGCGATGCGGTCGGTCCCACTTTCCCTCCATGTTACCACCTTCTCCCTATGCTTCGTACTTCGCATATTTTATATTTTTCCTCTGCCACTAATAACAAAACTTTAAGATTTGTGATATGCGGGTTGCGGTTCGGTCCCACCTTCCCTCAATGTCACCTCCCTCTTAGCATCACATCACCGATTATATTTTCATATATTAAACTGTTAAACATGCGAAGTTGATGCCGGTGTGGATGCGATGTAGCTTCAGAACTAAAATCTAAACATTTTCAAGTCCGGGTATATGATTTTTTCCACTGTTTTGTTTAGAAAAAAAGTTAAAACACAACAAAAAGGATCTCGGGTAGCAAAAATAAAAAAAGGGTCAAGTCGGGCAAAGGCTTTGCACAAAGTTGATCCGTTTGTAACTGCAAGAGCAGAAAGGGCATTCATACAAAAATTCATCCATGAGCACAACACTCAGTCTGCCAGCACATCAGTGAAATATGGTCCACGTCCTAACTGTTCCACTACATTAGCACCTGCAGTTGCATAACGCATTCCACCAACGCTATAATTTTGTAATAGTTAGAGTCTTAAGTTCAAGTCTATCATAGATTGTATTATATGAATTGTTGTTGTAATATTTTGTATAAATACTTCAGTTTTGGAAGTATCAAAGGTCGATTGATTGAGATCAGTGTCATTACTGTCTTTTTTATGTAATATTCCTAAATTAGCATGCAGCTAATAGGAATATTAATTTTTCTTTTAAAATCTAGTTAGATGAATAAATGGGCAAGGAGGCTCATAAGTTGCTTAAGTAGGAATAAAATCCCTCATAATGTGAAAAGGGATAATGTTAATAACTAGATCAAGCATCCACATGTGTGAACAGGGTTTAAAATGTGTGTACAAAGTCAAGTTTGACCAAGTCAACAACATTATAATATGAGGAGTGGATCCCAAATAAAGACAGCTCAGTGTGAATGAAGATCAATCTAGCTAGTCAAAATGAAGACACCTTGAGTGTCAAAAGAGACAATGTGATCCGGATTTATGCAGGAACGCAACAGAATAAACATATAACATAAATACAGAGATGCAGCGGAAATAATACTTCATTTCATTAATATCAACGAACTGAATTTTGCTTACAGACAGAATGGAAATAAAACTAGCTAGGGCGCTGGTAGCTATCTCTGAGAAGAGATGTGGCGGCTACAGGCCTCTGAACCGTGTTACAATGAGGCTCGAGGGCCTATTTATCATTTAGAAACAATGGGAAATCCTAAACAGCCAAAACCCTAACCCTAGGAGATGAAGCGCCAAAACTATGGGCCCCGTTTGGGTAAATTGGTGTTTCAACTTCCCAGGGGCGTAACTTTGGCATACGATCTCCGTTTGAGGCGTACCATACCTCGTTAGAAAGATCTATTCGAGGAATACAAATTTGGAACTAGTAACCTTGGTCCATGGACCCATGTTGCCCTCCGCTTCCCAAAAACGTAATTTAGGCTCCCCAAATGCTCCTAAGTTTGTGGACCAAAACTGCTAAAAATAGTAAACTGTGCCGAAACTGAAAAATTGAAATAGACAATGGTGGAGCCCCAAGTGGAATAGGCGGGTGACCACCAATATCCACCCGGATCATTCCTCCCCCCTTAGGAAGCAATGGTCCCCATTGCGTTAAGTTCCTCCATGAGATGAGGAAATTTCTGCTGAACTTGGTCCCTGGTGAACCACTTTCCTTGGTGCAGGAGTTGGCCAGCTTTGACAACCCGATATAGTTGAATCTTCTGCTGGCGAGTGTTCTTGATTTGCATGTCCATGATACAATCTGTGGTGGCCTGTTCCATGCAGTCTGGATTTAACTCTGTTGGTGTGAGTTGTTCTGCAATGTCCGAGGTGTCCAGTAGAGGTGGGAAGTAAGGACGAAGGCGATCCACATTGAAGACTGGGTGCAGACCAAGGAATGGTGGAATACTGAGCTCGAAGGCATTGTTCCCTACAACCTTGGTGATGGTGTATGGCCCGTATCGGAGCGGGTGAAGCTTGCGGTGGGGTCCAGTGAGGAGCTCCTTCTGCAAATGTAGCCATACTTTGTCACCCACCTGGAAGTTGTGTGGCACCCGGTGTTGATCATGGCGTTGCTTGTACTTTGCATTGGCTCTGTCCAATATATCATGAACTTGTTGGCGGATGTGTTGAATGCGCTCGATGAAGCTACTGGCTTTGTCAACTTCAGACTGGACATGAGCTGAATTGGCCTGAGCAGCTGCAAATGGCATGGCTACGTCAATGGGGCATAGTGGTTGGAATCCCAAGCCCACTTGAAAGGGGCTATGGCCGATTGAACTATGGAGAGCCCGATTATAACTATGTTGTACATAAGGGAGGCTCTCGTCCCATGTGCGTGGATGCTTTGAATTGTACATGCGCAGAATGTGTACAATCATTCTGTTGACGACCTCTGTCTGGCCATATGTTTGGGGATGGAAAGCTGTGGACTTGGTGAGCTTTGTGTCCAACATTGACCAGAGGCTGGACCAAAATGTGCTGAGGAACCTGCTATCTCGATCTGATATGATAGACCGTGGGATCCCAAAGTGCACCCACACTCGTTCAAAGAAGAGTTTAGCAGTGGCTTCTGCTGTGATATTCTTCTTGCAGGCCGCCATAATGGCCATCTTCGAGAATCTGTCGACGACCACAAAAACACAGTCATTTCCCTGCTTAGTAGAAGGCAGGCCCTACATGTAATCCATGGAGATGGATTCCCAAGGTCGACTAGGGGTAGGTAGAGGAGTATATAGGCCTTGCTTCTTGATGGTCGGTTTGGCAATGGCACAAGCAGTGCAAGATCTGATGTGCTTCTCGACATCCTTTTGAAGGTTCGGCCAATAGAAATACTTCTGCAGGATTGCTACTGTTTTCTCGACACCGAAATTCCCAGCGACTCGACTGTAGTGTGCTTCCCATATCATCTTGGCACGCTCGCTTGAAGGAACACAAAGGTGTCCCATGTGACATAAAAGTGCATCTTGGAGGTGAAAAATTGGAACTTGCGTACCCCCCAGGAGTGCCTTGTAAGTTTGGCCGAATTCTGGGTCACTCTCATAGAGAAGCGGCCAATCAGAAGTCTCGTGCCCACAAGTGTTGAGTACAGTGGTGAGCGCCACGATCGGTGGTCGGCTGAGGCAGTCTGCAACATGATTGGTGCTACCCTTCTTATACTTGATGTTCAAATGAAACTGTTGCAGATATGTAGACCACTTCTGATGGCGATCATTCTGCAACTTCCCTTGTGTCGGTATGAACTGCAGGGACTTGTGGTCTGTATGGATGATTGTTTCCTTTCCCAAAATGTAATGCTTCCATTGTCGAAAAGCTTGCACAATGGAGTACATTTCTTTGTCATATGTGGGGTACTTGCGAACTGTGTCAGACAATGTCTCACTGTGAAATGCCACTGGATGTCCCTGTTGAGTAAGAACTGCCCCAATAGCATAGTCAGAGGCATTTGTCTCGATCTCAAATGGATGTTGCAAGTCTGGTAAAGTGAGCACTGGGGCAGAACAGAGGCGATTTTTCAATTCTGTGAACGCCTTCTGTTGAGGTTCCGACCAAAAAAAAATTTCTCTCGCTCCTCCCTTGGTGACTTGACTCAAGGGCCAAGTGATATGAGAGAATCCCAACACGAACCTCCGATAGAAATTAGCAAGACCCAGAAAGTTGCGAAGCTCTGTTATAGTGGTTGGGGCTGGCCAATCCCGAATGACTTGGATCTTGGTCGGATCCACATGCACCCCCCTTTCATCAATAATGTATCCCAGATATTGAACCTGGGTCATGCCAAAAGTGCACTTCTCCAAATTGGCACACAACTTGTGTTGCCGCAGTGTTTGGAGGACTTGTCGGATGTGGTGAAGGTGCTCCTCCCAAGTCTAGCTGAAGATCAGAATGTCATCCAAGTACACCACTACAAATGAGTTGGTGAATGGCCGCAATATGTCATCCATCATCCTCATGAAGGTGGCGGGAGCATTCGTCAACCCAAAAGGCATGACCAGCCATTCGAAAAGGCCTTCCTTGGCTTTGAAGGCAGTCTTCCACACATCGGAGGGTTCAATTGGTACCTGGTGATACCCAGACTTCAGGTCAATCTTGTTGAAATATTTTGCACCTTTGAGTTGGTCCAGAAAGTCATCAATCCGTGGGATTGGGTACCTATTCCGGACAGTGATCTTGTTCAGCGCCCGATAGTCAATACCGAGTCTCCACGTCCCATCCTTCTTCTGTACTAACACGATCGGGCTCCCACAGGGCGATGAACTTGGTCTGATGTGACCTTTCTGCAACAGCTCCTAAATCTGCCTCTTTATTTCATCATTCTCCAGAACAGAGCGCCGATAGATCGGTCCGTTAGGTAGCGGCACACCGGGGGTCAGATCAATCGGGTGCTTGACCTGACAGTGCAGAGGAACCCCTGTGGGTGAGGTGAATATGTCCCCGTACTCCTCCACAACCTTATCCATTTGTTGTTGTTGTGCAGAGGAGCCCTGTTTGGAGGTCATGGCCACAGTCTTCTTCTTGCCCTGGGGGCGGATCATTAGGAAAACGAATTTCCTGGTTTGGGAAATGAGCTTACTGCATTGTTTTGCAGTAACCAAAGAGATAGCGGCAGGAGGTGGTACCTCTGGTATCCTGTACAACTTATTTCCCAAAGTAACAATAACAGCACGAGGTCGAGACTCATACACAGCATGACGTTTCCACAAGTATGGTTGTCCTAATAATACATCAGAAACATCAATAGGAGCAACGTCACATAATACCTCATCCGTGAAGGGCTTGATGCTATAGGGAAGGCGGAACTGCTGGCTGACGTGGAGATCTCGTCATTGGTGAAGCCACCGATGGTGTATGGATTTGGGTGAGCTGTGGTCGGCAAGCCCAACTGCTTCACAACGTCTGCTGAAATGAGGTTCTTTTGGCTCCCATTGTCGACAATGAACTGTACCGGGGAGCCCTTTACCCACATCTGGGAGTGGAAGAGACATTCCTCCTCCTCTGGATCTTCCGGTTCCTCCTTTTGGATCTTTGCAGTGGCAACAGTGGCTTTGGGCTCCGCATCAATAATCTGTTTCCCTTTTTCATTCACCTTTTCAGGTTCTGATTCGGAGTTAGAGCATGCATCTGACTCAGAAGCCCTCATCTCGGCCACTAGCGACTGCTTGGCCCGACACTCACTTGTGTTGTGAGTGGAGCTCTTATGGAATTCACACCACTTTCCCGTGTCCTTCTTTGGCTTTGCGGTGCTGTTCTTTTCTTGTGGCTTCGATGAGTTGTCTTTAGCCGCCATGCCTTGGCTCGGTCCTTTATTCTGCGGTTTGGAAGCACCTTTCCCTTGCTTTTGATTCGCAGATCCAAAGTCTCGCTTCTTCTGCTTGAATTTCTGCTCAATCTTGGCAGCATACCGGTATGCCATACCAAGCAAGGAGATGTCAAGGAACTCCATTTCCTCCTGAATGTATTTGTGCAGACAGCTGCGATACTTTAGCACCAGATGTTTCTCTGAATCTTTGATACCCAAATTTGTGCGCAGGGTATGGAACAGATTCGTCAGCTCATGCACATCTTGATCCCTTTGTTGTCGCAGCGTGGTCCATTGTATGTACTTGTCCTCATAGCTCCCCAAGGGATAGTACTGTTCCTTGACGGCGTCTCGGAAAGAATTCCAAGTTGGTACGGCCGAGAACAGAGAGGGTTCTGTCTGGTCCTTGTTCTCACAGTAGGTTTCCCACCAGTCCTTAACATGGGGGGTAGCTTTGAGGAGTGCAAAAATAATCTTCTCCCGGTCTCAAAAGTCATGAACCGAGAAATATCCTTCTAACAGATTCAACCATCTATCTACAGCATCTACGTCTATTTGACCCTCAAATATGGGAATGTCAAAATTTACTTGTACCTTAAAAGGAGTCACGCCTCCAGAGTGGCTGCTGGATGCAGATGCGCTGCCGGTGGGTAGCCGTTGAAGGATCTGAGCAAATTTATCCATCATCACGTTCCTTTGTCTTTCGAGGGCCTCCTCGAGCAATATTTTGATAGGATCTCCTGCTCCCTCATCTTTCTTTTCGTCCCCCATGGGCGTCCGTCGAGGTTTGCGAGGCTGATCTTGCAAAGGTTCCACTAGATCAAGCCCTAGCTCCTTATACCCCGACCTCGTTGGGGACATGCAAAGAAGGATCGAGAAAAAGTAGACCGCTCTGATACCACTGATCCGGATTTATGCAGGAACGCAACAGAATAAACACATAACCATAAATACAGAGATGCAGCGGAAATAACACTTCATTTCATTAATATCAAATAACAGAAAGATGCTTACAGACATAATGGAAATAAAATAGCTGGGGTGCTGGTAGTGAATCTCTGAGAAGAGATGTGGTGGCTACGTGCCTCGAAACCTGTTAATAAAATGAGGCTCGAGGGCCTATTTATCATTTAGAAACAATGGGAAATCCTAAACACCAAAACCCTAACCCTAGGAGATGAAGCGCCAAAACTATGGGCCTCCGTTGGGTAAATATTGGTGTTCAACTTCCCCAGGGGCGTAACTTTGGCATACGATCTCCGTCTGACGTGTACCATACCTCGTTAGAAAGATCTATCCGAGGACTACAAATTTGGAATGGGAAACATCGGTCCATGGACCCATGTTGCCCTCCGTTTTCCCAAAAAAACGTCGTTTAGGGCCTCAAAACGGCTCCGGAAGTTTAGGACCCGAAAAACTGCTAAAAATAGTAAACTGTGCCGAAACTGAAAAACTGAAATAGACAATGGTGGAGCCCCAAGTGGAATAGGCGAGTGACCACCAATATCCACCTGGATCACAATGCATGAAGATCCAGTCAAGGTTGATCCAGTCAAGATTGACTAAATCAAACAACGTTGTAAATAGATGAGCAAGACTAATGGAGACAACATAATTTTGGTGGAGGAGCCTTTGCATGGAAGCAACCTCATAATTGGGTGGGACCCTTGGTGAGGAAGCTCATCAACTATATAATGGAGGGGATGGCAACCATATGGAGCATGATTGAAGATTATGCTTTTTTGATTGGTCTATTTATACTTCCCTGCATCCTTTTTTTGTTTAGCTAATTTTGTTGCACTATTTAGTGCAAGGGTTTTCTCATGCAGGAATACCCCACTCTTGCTTGTAGATCTTGTTTAAGAAATCTGAGGAGAGCATTTGGTGCTGCATTTTCCACTATCTGGTGTTAGAACAAGCAGTTAACTTTAGTAACAGTGCAGTCCCTTTCATAAAATACATTATTTCTTAAGGGATTGTAGTGGAGGGGTTAAATCCCTTGTATTTTGAGCTAGTTTCCCTGAAGGAGGTTCATTCTTCTTCTCGGAAAGATAGTAGGAGGAGATACAACCATTTCTTTGCATGATGAGCCATATTTATGTAGTGCTTCAGCCATATAGTGTGATTCAACCATAGATATGTAGCAGAAAATTTCATGTATATCATTTCTGTCAAGAAACCCTTCCCAGGTCATCTTAGATCTATGTAAAAGAGGTTAGATCTCTATTTTTGAACTCTATTGATTAATAAATTATTAGATCTGATTTTTCTCTCCATTTTCTGAGTATAACCCTCAAATAACTATGTTGTCTCTTTCTGTAGTAATTTCTGTTTGTAGTAGTCATGGGGTTTCAGTGTTTTGGGCTATTTTGAGAATGGGAGGCCTATTTAACTAGGAAAAATTCATTTGTTTCTGATTTCCTTTCAGATATGGTTGTAGTAATGTCATATCTAATGGATTCATGGGCTGCATTTTTTTTTTCATACTTATATTGCTGAAAAATATGTTTTTCATGCATGTATTGCTGAGTTTTCCCATTTGGAAATATTACAGTGGTATTAGAGCCTTAGTCTTGGCTCAGCCTGTGTTCTTCAACCATTATGGAGTCTTCTCATGGGAAGGAGAAGATCTACAAGAGAGATCAAAGCAAACCCTTATTATTTGGAGGAAAGAGGTTCTCAAAACTTCTCTCTCAAACTCTGTAGGGTATAAGCAAAGACATCAAAGAAATGAGGAGGGAAAGACATGGAAGTCCATCAACAAGATATGCAAGATATATACATGATAAAAGCTCTAATTCCTCATCTTATGGATGTGAGAATTTAGCCACATCATCAGATTTACAACGCTCTGTCAGCCGCTTGTTCATGGCAAAAAAGAAGAAGAAAGGAGATGTGCCAAAGAAGGAGACCCCTGGTGATTATTTGCAGGAGTATGAAGCTCAATCTAAGGGGTTCAAAGATCACTTGAACTTCAAAGGGTTTTGCAAGATCAAGGAGGAAAGAAGCACAAGGAGCAAGCAACATAGTGTGGGTAGATTATTCCTATATACTTTTGATGGATCACCTAAATGTCTAGCTAGGGCTTGGGTGAAGGAGCTAGACACCTATGTGCAACAACATCAAGTTTCAAAAAAGGAAGCCATCAAAGTAGCAGTGCTGCATCTTGAGGGTAAGGCTTATGCTTGGTGGTTGTTTGAATCTTTTTCCGTAAATAATGAAAATACATCTAATTATGCAAATCTCATTAGAAGAGGAGTGGAAAGGTTTGATGAAAAATATTATGAAACACCTTCTATGGAGTTTATCAAACCAAATCAAAAAAAAAATTTGCATGGGTTGGAAGCGTCCATAAACTCAGCTCCATTTCAGAAAACCATTGAAGGGGATGGAAACTTGTATGATATCTTTCCAAGGGAAAAATCCCCATTGCATGAAGAGCTTTCTTCTCCAGAAGAAGACATGGAGATTCTTCCTTCAAAAGAAGACCAAGATCTAAGGTCTCTTATTGATGATGAGGTATTTTCAACTATTGAAGAGAAGGAAGAGAAGGCTGGAGATAAAAACGTGGTGATGACAAGAGCACATCTAGGACCTCATGAAGAGGAAGATGGAGTGCTTACTCCAAGGAGAGAAACCCTTGCACTCTTGCAAGGAGTTCCAAATAATCTCACATATGGAGATCATGGCACAATCCATGTGCAGCATGTGCCATCATTAGCAAATGGTGAGATCTTGAAGATAGAAGGAGATAAAGGGGAGGAAAAGCATGATATGATGATGAGCATACACCCCTCTCTATTTCAGAAGTTTGGTGTACAAAGGAGGCAGGAGGATTTGTGCAGTGAAGGCAAGGACAAATCAGTCCACACACATATACATCCTGCTCTATAACTTGATGTCTCTTTTCATGGAGGCATTCCACCAGGGAGACCCCCTGATTGGAAGAATAATAAAGTGCTCTCTCAACTATGGGAAGCATTTACATATTTGGCTAAGGAGGGAGCCTTGGGAGAAGCTAGCACAGTGCAAAGAATCTTTCATGATTTCAAAGGAGAGGTAAGCAATTTTCTGAAATGGACATTGCCATCTCCCACACAACAACTTGCGCTGGAAAAGGAGAATTTGGAAATCTATGATGTCATAACCATGATGCAAAATAGCCATTCCATATCTTTGGGACAACCAATTATATTCTCACACACAAAGAATATTTCTAAACATGACAAGAGGATATCAACACTCTTGCATGCATGGGCCAAATTAAGGAAGTTTTGGAAGGCAAGGACTTTCCAAGGGGAGGTTGAATTCCATATACTTCAATATTGTCTTGAGAAATATCAGCAACAAGAGAGGCAGCAAAATAAAGTTGATAGTACTACAACATGTGACTTTGGCATCAAGCATGTCAAAGAGGAGAGCCATGTTATAATAGGGGCTGCATTTCAGATTTCTACAGCGCTGTCATTATTGGGGAGCCTAGATCCTTATTGGGAGTCCCAAATTTTGATGCAATTTTCCAAGGACTTCTTCACATGTAAGGTTCTTTATGGGGAAGTGAGGGATGGGAGGTATAAATTAGTTGATGGAGTCATTTATTTCCATGATCAAATCTACTTAACTAAAGATTCCAAGCTCAAGTATAAACTACTTAATGTAGCCTATGAGATCCTGCTTTCTAAACCCACTAGCTTCATTAAAACATACCATACTATCTTAGATGGATTCATGTGGGTAAAATTCAAAGAGGATATGCACTCTAATATGAGAAAGTGCATAGATAATTTGTTGTTTGAGGAGGAACATAGCTCTTCAGAAGAGTTATCATTACCACCTCCTTATTCATTGGGTGTGAGAGGGAGCTCATCCATGAGCTACCTCACTAATTTGAGTCGAGTGTGTGGTAAAAATTATATTTTTGAAAATCATAATGTATCTACTATATGCTTGTATCTTCTTAACACTCATGTACAGGGCTTTTCTCCAAGAGGGGGCACTTTTTCTTATGGGCTTCATGGGCCACTTGCAGCCATGGACAATGATGATATTGACCATTCCTTAGAAGATGTTGGAGGGATGATGTAATCTTCATGGTGTGATTCATTAACACCAACCATTATACACCTTCTCCAAGCATGCAAAAAGGATGGGGCAGAAAACAAGTGTTGGGAAGAACACTTTTCATATCATATTTTATGGAATTTGGGAGTAAAACTGTGCTAGTTGCACATGAGGGACCATTATCCTTCTCCTTTACTTCATATGGCAGCTAGCATGATTTAAATTATGATTCCATATTCTGAAGATGTTATTATATTTGTTGGGAAAATGATTGGAGGAGAGACACATTGGTTGGATGTGTCATTTGGGGAAGAAAATCCCCACACTTTTTGCACTACATGTTTCAAGGGGAGCATGGGAAAATATCTGGCTACCATAGTAGATCACTTGTTTCTTTATGATGTAGGCCATATGATTGTTTGGAGCACTTGGGACATACCTCTCATGAGCATTTGGGAGGAGCTTTTCTATGAATTACCAAGCTGGCAGGTGATTCATTTCATTTGGATGATAGCATGGAAATGGGAGTCCTTCATTGATGATGGAATTCCCCATGATTTTCATCACTTCTATCTTGAGGAGGCCATTGATAAGTAAGAAGGTTTCCACAAAGACATTCCATTCTTTCATTATGAGAGCCATTTGGTTTATTCACCAAAGGCCAACTTTCACACTTGGGAGGAACCATTGGGGGATAGAATTATTGCAGAATATCCATAGCAATGGTGGAGACTGTTGAATGAGGAGGCCAAAAGAGGAGGAGGGGAGATTTTGCAGCACCCTTGCAGTTGCTTGAGGACAAGCAAAATTTGGGAGAGGAAGACTGTAATATTCCTAAATTAGCATGCAGCTAATAGGAATATTATTTTTTCTTTTAAAATCTAGTTAGATGAATAAATGGGAAAGGAGGCTCATAAGTTGCTTAAGTAGGAATAAAATCCCTCATAATGTGAAAAGGGATCATGTTAATAACCAGATCAAGAATCCACATGTGTGAATAGGGTCTAAAATGTGTGGAAAAATTCAAGTTTGACCAAGTCAATAGCATTATTATATGAGGAGTGGATCCTAAATAAAGACAGCTCAATGTGAATGAAGATCAATCTTGCTAGTCAAAATGAATACACCTTGAGTGTGAAAAGAGACAATGCATGAAGATTCATTCAAGGTTGATCCAGTCAAGATTGACTAAATCAAACAGTGTTGTAAATAGATGAGAAAGAATAATGGATACAGTGTAATTTTGGTGGAGGAGCCTTTGCATGGAAGAAACCTCATAATTGGGTGGGACCCTTGGTGAGGAAGCTCATCAAGTATAATGGGGGGGATGGAAACCATATGGAGCATGATTGAAGATCATGATTTTATGATTGGTCTATTTAGACTTCTCTACATCCTTTGGTTGTTTATCTAAGTTTTCTACACTGTTTAGTGCAAGGGTTTTCTCATGCAGGAATACCCCACTCTTGCTTGGAGATATTGTT
Organism: Pinus albicaulis; assembly: GCA_034641835.2. Taxonomy (NCBI): domain Eukaryota; kingdom Viridiplantae; phylum Streptophyta; class Pinopsida; order Pinales; family Pinaceae; genus Pinus; species Pinus albicaulis. The sequence goes on along the minus strand of CM076575.1, from coordinate 648,810,648 downwards.
TAAGAAATCTAAGGAGAGAATTTGGTGCTACATTTTCCACTATCTAGTGTTAGGCCAAGTATTTACTTTCAGAAACAGTGCATTCCATTTCATAAACTACGTTATTTCTTAAGGTATTGCAGTGGAGGGGTTAAATACCTTGTATTTTGAGCTACTTTCCCTGAAGGAGGTTCATTATTCTTCCCAGAAAGCTAGTAGGAGGAGCTACAACCATTTCTTTGCATGATAATCCATATTTATGCAGTGCTTCAGCCATATAGTGTGATTCAGCCATAGATCTGCAGCAGAAAATTTCATGTGTATCATATCTGTCAAGAAACCCTTCCCGGGTCATCTTGGATCTATGTAAAAGAGATTAGATCTCTGTTTTTTAGCTCTATTGATTAATAAATCATCAGATCTTATTTTTCTCTCCATTTTCAGAGTATAACCCTCAAATAACTGCGCTATCTCTTTCTGCAGTAATTTATGTTTGCAGTAGTCTTGGGGTTTCAGTGTTTTGGGTTGTTTTGAGCATGGAAGGCCTGTTTAACTAGGAAAAAGTCATTTGTTTATGATTTCCTTTTATATATGGTTGTAATAATGTCATATATAATGGATCCATGGGCTGAATTTTTCTGTTAATACTTATATTTCTGAAAAATACGTTTTTTCATGCATGTATTGCTGAGTTTTCCCATTTGGGAATATTACATTGGAGTACTGTAAGATTTTTCAAAGCACTGGAGAATCAATAATAATTATACCATTCACAGGATTATTATGTCTTAAATAATGGTGATATGTTTCTTTTGTTATTTTTTTTCATTGTAATCATCTAAATTCTAATTGTGAAGCAGAAAGTGTGATGAATAGGATTTCATTATTCTAGCTGCATTTACAATCATAATGTTTTCCACTAAAAGCCAAACTAAATAATTCTTAATTTTTCTTTAGTTTTGCTGAACTTCTTCATATTTATGTCATAATCCATTTATAAATTTGAAAAGATCCAATAAATATTCCTAGCTTTCCTTATGTTTACTCTGTGAAAAGTTGATGCAAATATCCAATTATATTTTGACTCCATTGCCCAATAGACATTAATCAATTGAATACAATCAATTTCCCAAAACCCAAGTACAATCATAACTAGCCTAAAAACTTATCCAAACAAAGTTAAATATTATAGAGAGAGCCCTCTCTGAAACTGGCATGGCTAGATCCCAATTTCCAAAGTTTGTTTGATGTTGGCCTATGTGATTAATTCTCACAATCTCTAGCAAATTATAGAACACTAACATAAAGAAAGTTACAAAATTAAAGTTTGACCCATTTGAAGTACAGTTCAAGGGCATTTAGGATCCCTAACTTCCAAATATTATATCTTTGAATTATAGTGAACCAAAGTATGAAATTTATTCCATAGATACGTAAATATATCCCCTTTATCTCCTCTGCATTCCATGGTCTTAAACATCATATAAGAAAACTTATAGTGAAAATTCCAAGACGACATGCTTGAAGCAAATTTTAGGAGCATTCAAGAAGATATGTTTGAAAAAAATTTCAGGAGCATTTAATAACACTTACTTAGATCATATCTCCAAAATTACAATGATCCAAATTCTAATATTTATACCATAGATATACAAAAACATCCTATCTATATTCTCAAATTTTCATGGTATGAAATGTCGCAAAACAAAATTTATAGCGAAAATTCCAAGATGGCTCATTCATTCCATAAATCACATTTTTGCTCCACCCTTAAAACCCAAAGAATTATCCAAATTTTTTTGCACACCTTATATATATTCTTGCATGGATGGTATTCAAATCCAATCATCCATCCTTTATTTAAAGTGTTCTATTTTCACTTATGGGGTTGACTTGTAAAATTGGCTAGGTCGATCTACACATTCTAGTTGGACCACCCTAACAAAATATTTTATATCTCCTCATTAATATGGAGTTATAGGGAGTGCCATATACCATTGTAAAGGTACCCGAATAACCTATTAAACCACATATATTATTCTACCATTTGATCTAAGTATTTATAGTAAAAATTCCTTCAAATATAGGGTATCCAAATTGGCCATCAAGAAAAAAATGGATATTCCAACAATATTCATTTTGCAATATTTAACTTGGAAATCTATAGTCAACACTTTACCAATGCATTCTTTTATTTTTTTCATTGAATATAGCTTCCCATTTAGTGTTGATATAAATATATGCAATTTTCTAGAGGGAAGTTTCATTGAGTTTTCTAAGATTCAAGGAAATTATGCTTTTGACCTCTCTCCAAATCTATAGGTACATTTATAATTGTTCAGTTGAGTCAAATTTGAGCCTTTTTCTAGCCAAATAATTCCTTATTTGTGAAAATTCTATCCTTTATAACAATATCCTTTCCTTTAAATGTGTTAATATTTTCATAGATTCTAATTGAGTATTACATTAGATCTATGAAGGGGAAGAAAAAGCTAGGCAATTGTCCATTATCAATTTCTCCTTTGTAATTTTTTCATATTTTTTCATTAAGTTTAATGGCTTTAAATATTTCTCTAATTTTCAAACTTGTAAAAAATATATTGTGTTCTTTTCAACACTACACATTTATTTTTGGAATCATAGATGCTCACATCAGACACATAATTGTTAGAGTGTCTTTGATTAATTCTAATTATGCTTCAAATGATTTTTTTTCTTTGTGCACACCTCTTTTATATATCAGGAGAATGATCTGTATCTTCTTGTTTATTGTTTCAAGTGTCACAATCATGTAGTTTGTTTCTTTCATAATTTGATTAAGTGAATTTTGAATACTGTGCAATAAAGTTTTTGAACACAAATTAAATTTATATTTGTTTTCTTTGCCACATTATTTTTTTGTTTCTAACTGTGCATTTTAATTTTGTAGACAATTTGAGGCAACATTATTCTTATTTCTTGTCCTTTGGATTAATATTAGAAGGTATAATATATTTTTCATCCATGGATTAATAACCATATTTGTTGATTCCAGTGTTTGACTTCAATTTGTGTCTTTAGAATTCACTTGCAGTGTGTTGGTGTCCTGTGATTTGGCTGATTGGAAAACCAAATGACAAGGAAACATATAAACCAATCTTTAGAGCTCTAGGATCTAGCCCTCCTAGTCTCCGAGAGGGATCTCTCAATTTTTTGCGAAGATATGACTTGTTTGCTTGCAAAATGTTGATTTTAGGCTAGTTATTAAGCATGAGTTTGTTTGATTGTTTGGTGGGACATGATGATCTAGGCAGCATAGATAAGAAAGGGAAATCTCTAAGTCATTAGGAAATGGAGTCAAATAGAAGTTTGTAACAAGTTTGTAGATGAATCAGGGATATCAAAGCGAAAATCTAACTTGCCCAGTGGATCTACAAAGTATTTTAGGTGAAATGAAATGGACATTAAAGGTTTAGAATGAAAATTAAAACTAAGGGCAATTAAGAATCCTTAATTATATGTACTTCTCAAAAAGGGAATTAAAACATTATCAGAACATGAAGAGGCATTCCATAGACAGGGATCACCATAAATTCTAGAAATCACACTTCAGCAAAATAATAATTCCAAGACAAACTTTTCAAATAAAATCTAGGAGTCGAGGAACGCTCTATTTCATCCAAATATTTTACTTTCAAGGATAAGAAAACATTCAGGATTCACAAATAACTGCATTCATAGAAGAAGGAACTCCTAGACATCATTGATTACAGCTATAAAGACCTTCAAAACAATTATTTGAGCAAGTACAGAGGGTATGATCAAAACAGACCTCTTTGGCAGACTTTGGACAATGGTACTTTGAAGGGAGACTTCAAAAACAGTTTTTAAATAGCAGCAATTAAGCAGGGAAAACCATAAATCATTCTTGAGGTCAACTGCATTGAACTATTTCTGAAATAAACAAGCATAAGGGTTCAAGAGAGAAATTAAGAATTCTCTAGAATGCCTCAGCAGTTGAAAACATAAAGACAGTGAAGAGCAAACAGGCCTAAGGTGCTTCTAGGAGACATTTCTTAGCCTAAACTTTTTACTCTACTGTAACAGAGAAATGATGAAACATAATGAAATAGGAAATAACAATAATATATTTAGAGTACTTCACCAACAGCCAAGCTCAGGGATCCAATGACAGAGCTTTCTTCATCAACAAATGAGTTAAAACATCCACAGGTTCTAGAACATCAATTTTCTATCAACTTCAGCAGAGCTATGTATTACTTCAAAAGAGTCGTCAAATGCCCGCCACCAACCCCTAACAAAGAGCTCCTCATAAATTATTTATTGAAGAATGAGGAGGTGGAACTATTTTTAGGGTTAAAAATGTTATTAATTGCAGAGTAAATGCATTTATAGCCTTGAAAACCATGCAAGGCATAAGGCAGAAATAGGTGAAACTAATTCTCTGTTTTAATAACTTTATCTTTAATTTCTACGGAAAGATAGGTGAAAAGTTTGACTTTGCAACCTATCTCTATCTTTCACAATAACTGCCTGACAGCTTAAAATATCTTTTATCTATGCAATAACTGCCAATTTGTCTTTATGGATAGAAACAAGCCATAGGTGGTAGTTGGATATTTTGGATGAGTAACTTCTTCCTTATTGAATCATTTGAGGTTGCCACTGGGTTATCTGTATTTTTTTTAATCATGAATCTGTCTTTAGGCTCTTTAAACCTTGATTTATCCTTGATACTATGTTTTTCTACCTTTATATCTGTTTCTATTTAACAATTGTTTTATTCATTAATCCCTTATGCCTTTGAACTTTTGACTTTCACCTCAATCGTTGTTTGAAGGCATAATCCTTTTAATTCAACTTTGATCTTAGATTAACCCTCAAAACGCTTTCTATTGTTCATGTCTTCATTGATGCTTTGTTGTATTTGTCCTTTATGTGCAGGGAGTTTCTCTTTCTGCACGTTGGAGGGTTTTATAACTCAATCAGTGGTCATGAGACACTGATAAAACCTTTAAACTGAGCCTTGAATCACTTTTATACTTACCTAGTCTCAAAGATCGTCACCCTGAGACCTGTTATTGTAGAATTTTGGCTGTGAGAGGGTCTGCTAACTTGGATCGCCATTAAACCTGCGCAAATAAAAAAAACATTAATAAAATCCTGCGTTTTTGGGGAAAAACTACTTACAGAGGGGTGAGGAGTGGTTACAGAGCAATTGCGGAGAAGGAGAATGCACAGAGGAGAGGTTTTTATAGTTGAAACAGGAGGAAAGTGGTGGAATTTGAATTTGGCGTGAAAAATGAGAAAGGTGGTTTTGCAAAACCACCAATGGTTTTCACGTGATCGATTGGCAGTAAGTGGTTTGGGAGTCAACGAACGCGATACCATACACTGTTTGCCATGCATCCCTCATGAAACCACTAGTTTCATGTTGATTTGGGTTGTTAACCCGTAATGGAAAATCACGTGCGAAACGGTATGAGGACCATCAGATTTGGGGGAGCTAGATCGACGGTCTAGGATCAACACGATGACGAGGAGATGCATAGTGGGTGATGGTAATGGATGGTGGGCCATGGTTCATGATGTTGGCTAATGCATCGAGTAGCGAGAATGGGGTATATGTGCAGGGTTGGATGATAGCCGTCAGATCGATGGTGATCGACGGTGGAGATCGCTCCCCGGAGTAGACGGATGGGAGGATGATTGAGGGAGGAGAGGAGTCACGGGAGTTTGACAACCGTTAGATCTTTCTGATCAACGGTGGGGATTGTATTGGGACATAATTATCGGAGCGGGAAATTTATGAAGGAAAAATGGGCTAGAAGGAAAGGATCGAGAAAGGTTTTATATGCGGGGTTAAACGGTTTAAAGACATAGGGGCTGTTGGATGATGGGATTCAATGGTCAAGATGCGTCGGAAGGAAAAAGGGAAAGGGAATAGATGGGAGATGGATAAGGGAGGGGAGTGCCGACAGCCATTGATCTTGGTAGATCAACGATGTAGTTCATATCGGCGGTTGAATCATCGGCGGAGGAAAGAGAAAGTGGAATGAGGAAAATTGTGATTTGTTGATGTGCCAATGGGGGCTAAGGTAGGTGCTGGGGCACGGTCCCATGGAAGAGTAAAGGGACCGGGAGCTAGGGAAAAAGGGGTTGAAGGCCTGGCGCTTGGTCATAGCACCTGAGTCATATGGCAGAGAAGGAGCTAGAGGCTAAGCCAAAGGGGCTTAAAACCTAATTTCTTAAATAGGCAGAGAATAAGCCAAAAAGAGGGTTTTAAAGCTTTTGGAGGCTTCTGATAGGTTAGAAAAGTTATTTTAAAACCAAATAAGAGTGTTTAAAAAGTTTTAAGGGGGTTTTTTAGAGGAAATGAAGAGTTGATAAAGGGAAAATGGGCTATTTTCAGAGGGAAATGGAATGATAAAAACAGGGATAAGAATGGTAAAATGGGGGAATGAAATGGAGGTGAAAATGGTGGAAATTATGGCTTTGAAGGCAGTTTTCTTTTTTAGTCAGCAGGGCTTCTTTGAAGGATTTCTTGTGGAAACAGCAGTGAATATGATTTGTAAGATAAAATACACTAAGAAGGCTTCAAGAACTTAGCAGTTTTCCATGAAGATTGCTTCTTGAAGGCTTAAGGACATATTTAGCCATCATTTGGTATAACATAAATTATAGATGGCTAATAGTGGCTCCACTTAGGGAGGACAAATTTCTTTTCAGGTGTTAAGAACCTTAGTTTATCAATCTCTGGCTTTCAGCAGACCAGTGCCTCATACATTAGGCACAATCACTTTGTTTTATTGCTGAATTTCTTTGCATTTGGACAATTCTTCAATGACCTGCAGCATGAAAACTCTTTAAGACAACACCTCTACCTACCTAAAACTACTTTTCCTAGAATTTTTTCTTCTTTTGAGTGCATTTGAACTAGAAAACTCTTTTACATTTTATTTTTTTGAAAACAGGAAACTAATCTAAATATACCCTTATAACTTCCATGAGTTTAGTTTAAATAGTTGAACTCATTAGCTTCTCTACCTAACTACTATCTGTCAGGATTAAGCTATCTGACAGATCTTATTCTCTATTTCTAAGATAGGAAATTTAAACACAGTCAAATCAAGATTAGAATGTATGATTTTCTATGGTGTCTATGGTTGTATTTACAAGCTGCACATAGACTTTATTTGCAGAAAATTAAAACAAAACTGTGAAGGCTTAAGATCTGAAAATAAAAGACATCCTTCTTTCTTTTTGGCTCAAGTTTTGATCTATTTAGAGCCATATTTTTCTTTCTTTTCTTTGGTTCAGATTTTGAGTATGTTTGAACCATTCTTTATTCTATCCTAATCTATTCTAATGATAAGCCAAGATTAAACAGTTTGTAAAATATTCTTCACTAACCTATCAGCAGTAAATTGAAATCTATCTAGTCATGATTAGGCTGTATGACTAAATATCAGTGTTTTTAGTAGTGGAATTTAAGCTTTCACACTTTCAGATTCTCCTTTTCTTTTTTTTGGTATGGGGATATACCTTTCTTCTTTTATATCTACCCTCTTTTCTCTTTTTCTATTGTTTTTTTATTTTTTATTTTTTCAAATTCAAAAGAAAAAAAAAACAAACAAACAAACTAAATGCTCATAGGCTGAGCTTTATTGCATTCCTATCTAACCTAATATAACTTGGAAAATTTATATATTTAGTTGATGAACTCTATTTTCCAATATATCCAATCAAGTAAATGGCTCCATGATTGGCCTTTACTCATCTCCTTGAGCATGCTGGACAAACAGGGCCACTCCCATTTCTCTTGTTCTTTAGCAGCAGTGCTAAAACATCTTCCTGCTTTTGGTAATACACTGCTTCTTAAAACCTTTATCCCTTCTTCAAATATATTCAAGAAATGAGCATAGGGATCTTGAAATAATGCCTGTTCATGAATATTTTGAAGATAGATTTCAACCAGGCTTATGTTTTCCTCCACTGGATCAAGCTTAAGATTATTTTGAGAAAGAACTTCTTCCTCATCTTCATTATCATTTGAACTAGAGGACTCATCATATATTGCAGTGATGTCCTCTTGTAGTCCTGGTATGCTTTGATTCAGTGGACTATACTCTGTGAACAGATCATCATTTTCTTGAGCAGGGGTATCTTTTATTACCTCAACACTTTCAAGAGGAGGCTCCTTATCTTCAGCTTTCTCAAGAAATTCCTTTTTCTTCTCAACCTCATCATCACAACTGATATATTGCTAACTCCCAATCATGTGAAAGCTATTTTTGATGGATTGGATTGGTTGATTGTTTCTTTCAAGCTGCTGATAGTGAATTTCATGACACCAATCAACTGTTGGTTGCCCTGCATGATTAGTTTCTGCTTGAAGCTCATCATCATCATCAGACTAATCAAAAATTGGAAAATCATTAGTATAAACAATATCACCAATCAAGCATATTGGGTTATCAGTTTTTTTTTCTTTAAGTTTATCTACAAGTTTATTTTCTGGTTCAAGACAACAAGGTTCAGTAGGTAGATGAGCAGAAGTGTTTTGTTCAAATGAAGTTTTGAGGGCTGGTTATTTGTTTAATATTTGATCAATCTATTCTTCTATCAAAAGAGGAGGATTTTTTATGTTTCATTGGACAGAAGTACAACAATCCTCTTTCTCTTGTGTTGACTGATTTTGAGGCTGGATGTATTCTTGAGCCTCTCTTAGGGGATATTTACTTGTTCTTGCAAGGAAAATTTGAGGATTTTCTTCTATTTGAGGTTCTGTGTTTCCTAGGAGGCTTATTGTTTCCTCAAAGCACTGCTCACTTTTTGCATTTTCATTTTGGTCGTAAAGTTATCTTAACAGGGAAATACAAGATAAAGGTATGTTGTCAGGACTTTCTTGACAACCTTATTCATTTTTTTCTCTGTAACCTTGCTCATCATACATATTTTTCTTGTTGTATATGTCTTGTAGTGGTTGATTTTGTGTTTGATCAGGGAAAGGAATAGGTTGCTCTAGATAATCAACATCTGTTTCAGCCTCATGCCTATCCAATATTTTATCAAGTATGTACATCATTTTTTCCATTATGTCCAATAATGTATCTAGTTTAGCTTCTCTGTCTATACTTGGTTCCATGTCTGTAAAAAGAGATCACTGTATCTTTTCAACCAATTCAAAATCTTCTTCCAGTGGAGTCATTAGGTCTTTTGGAGGTTGTGGAGTTTCCAGGTGGAATATTTGAACTTTACTGTCCACCAACAACATGATTGGGTTTGCTAAATGCATTCCCAGGGGAGTTTACAAGGACTAGTGAAGTAATAGGCCTACTGGAGGCCAGTGGAGTCGCCAGGTGGAAATTTTTAGCTCTTTTGGAGGTAAAATATTCTATGGTCCACAACTAGTGTTATTATGAAGGCCAACCTGAAATTTTTCTGGGGTTTTCTGAGTTTCTATGGTTTTTGAAGGACTAATGAGTCTATAAGAGCTTGCTGGACTATTATGTACTCAGAAGTCCCACCGTGATCGCCAAAATTTCGGGGTCTTGTTATTTGGCTGATTGAAAAACCAAATGACAAGGAAACATATAAACCAATCTTTAGAGCTCGAGGATCTAGCCCTCCTAGTCTCAGAGAGGGATCTCTCAATTGTTTGCAAAGATATGACTTGTTTGCTTGTAAAAGGTTGATTTTAGGCTAGTTATTAAGCATGAGTTTGTTTGATTTTTTGGTGGGACATAATGATCTAGGCAACATAGATTGGAAAGGGAAATCTCTAAGTCATTGGGAAATGGATTCAAATGGAAGTTTGTAACAAGTTTGTAGATGAATCAGGGAATTCAAAGGGCAAATCTAACTTGGTCAGTGGATCTACAGTCTTTTAGGTGAAATTAAATGGACATTAAAGGTTTAGAATGAAAAGTAAAACTAAGGGCAATTAAGAATCCTTAATTATATGTACTTCTCAACAAAGGGACTTAAAACATTATCAGAACATGAAGAGGCATTCCATAGACAGGGCTAACCATAAATTCTAGAAATCACAATTCAACAAAATAATAATTCCAAGACAAACTTTTCAAATAAAATCTAGGAGTTGAGGAACACTCTATTTCATCCAAAGATTTTGCTTTTAAGGATAAGAAAACATTCAAGATTCACAAATAACTGCATTCATACAAGAGGGAACTCCTAGACATCTTTGATTACAGCCATAAAGACCTTCAAGACAATTATTTGATCAAGTACAAAGGGTATGATCAAAACATACCTCTTTGGTAGACTTTGGACAATGGTACTTTGAAGGGAGACTTTAGAAACAGTTTTTAAGTAGCAGCAAGTAAGCAGGGTGATGCAGGGGCATTAGACATAATAAAATACTTTGTATCTAAGTAGACATAGGGGGTCTCATGTTTTTAAATTCTCATGTAAATATTATTATTTTTGAATAAAATAGTGAGGAATTGTAAATGTTCTCTAACCACTAGAGAACATGAGGGAGGTTGATTAAGTTAGGAAGGTGAAGAGTTAGTTCAGTTATTCTAGGAATTGAGTCAAACTCTAGGACTTTGGAGAATTCCAAGAGTCCTTCTGAGCTATTAAAGAAACTGAATCAATTCATTCCTCTCTTGTATAAATTTAAGCATCTGTAGGGTAGAGTGGAGAACAGAGTAGATTTCTGAGTTCAGAGACAGAGTATTGAGAATAGAAGGGCCATTGATTGAATATTAGGCTGAGGAGGTAATCCTGTATAAATACAGTGTGTTAATATAGAGAAACTCATTTATGAGTTCATATCCATTCTTGAATTGTATGCTTACGAGACTGTTGATTATAAAGGATTGTTTATTTATTAGTGATTGCGAATGTGGGTGAATCGATCACAGAATGGATCAACTTCACCAAAGGATGGATTGGGTGTCTAGTTTCAGAACATAGACCTATTAATGTGAATGTTTTAATTTCTGCCATTTATATTCATGTGGGTTATATGTATAGTGGCTTGAAAGTCAATTACAGAGAAACAATTGAACGCATAGGCTCATCCCTCCAGTAATTCCGTTTGGATTATATTCTGTATATGAATTGAGTGTGGAGAGAACAATATCGAAAAGTGATCCCTAGTTTTGAAGAGGGCTGATAAGTGCTAGAAGGTTTGAAGTCGAGTGAGGTTTGCATTATTAAGTGGTTTTAATTGCAGTGTTGCAGTCTCGATGGGATAGTATGATGCATTGATTGAATAACTGGGGTTTTGTTTCAAAATCCTAGTTATATGCTTGAATGGAAAATGGCGATGAATTTTTTAATGCATATGCATGCATTGAAAAAGGGTTAGAGACAAAACTGTGCAATGGTAATAACAAGGCAGGTTTCGAAGGCGTAGAACTATGAGAGCGGAATTAAGAATTGAAGCGAAACCTTGAGTCGGAGGAACGGAACCGTGAGTTCAATAGTGAAGGCGGGTTTCAAAATCCACAACCATTTTTAGCGTAAGAAAAATCCGGTAAGTGGTATTAGAAAAAAAACACGATACGGGGGAGCGCTTGACACGTAGCAAAGAGTGGTTTTCAGAAACCACGAATTTCACTTTTTTTCTGAGTGTTAACACTCGAAGGTTAAAAAAACGCGAACTCCTTTAGAATCGTCCGATGGTTAGCCCTTGAGATCTGATGATGGCCACATTGCGCGATGTCTGATAGTTAATGAGGTATGTATGAATTCACTGTGGGCCTAAGAGTTTAATATACCAGGGTCTTTGGTTTTAAAGAAATTCGAAGGGTTCATGTTTATTAACATTTCGGGCTGGTCGATGGTTGGACTATTGTTTTATGCAAAGGTAAATGGGGTAAGTTAATTGTGGGACCCGAAACATTTATATATGTTGATGTTAGTGCTTAGGACATAAAACTAAAGTCAAAGGTTTATTAATGTTTCTTAACACCGGGTTCGGTGAGTGTATATATATGGAGATATATATTATGTGATAGAATCAAACCTTGAATGAAATGGATTATGTGCTGGTGCATATTAAATTTTAATACTTGGGATTTAATCCAAAAGTGGTTAAGGTAAAATCGAATATTATTCGATTTCAGTAAAGTGGTTTATAATAATATTTTCATTTGAAGAAGAAAAGTAAAGCTTCTGCCTATATTGCTTAAGTTGCCCAGATTTAAAATTATTTGGGTAAAACTTGAAGTGCATTATTTTCATATGCATAGAAGTTGAAGGTTGTGGTTTAAATGGGTTAAACCAGGCATCAATGTGGTATCAGAGCATCAGGAATAGCTCTGTTTGAAGTAAAGGATTTATTTTTTAATTAAATCTGAATGAATGCATGTGATGAGAGAAGGAAGAAGATTAGATTTTTAAATCTAAGATATGAAAAGTACACAGAATTGTAGTGAACAGGATTTGTAGAATGAGTGGAAGACAAGATCATGCAGAGATCTTGCAGGTAAAATAATTTTAAATCTAAATTGAAATTTATGATTGCAAAATCATGGTTGCAGAAAAGTGAAGAGAGAGTTTTTATGATGATGGAAGTGAACCTGATATTCAACTAAAGGTTGGATAGGGAGGAAAATTGTAGTATTCTCAAGAGAAGGTGAGTTGATGAGAAGTGTTTAACTCTAGTTGGAATAATTGTTTACAAAATTCAGATTGCAGGTAATTGAAGAACTCTCAGCAAAGCAGATCACAGCTTTGAGAGAAGTGATAAAAGAGTCCATCAAGGGATTCTAAAGTGAAGAATAAGTGTGGCAGAACCTAGAGAATTCCCAACAGGGGTTGGATGTAAGAAGAACAGATGTGTTCTTGAAAATTTACAGAGTGAAGCCTAGAGAGAGAAAAAAAGAGTGCTCAAAAGGTTCCAGCATACAGGGAACCAATACTTGCCAAGAGCCCAGATCTAGAGGAAAGGATTGGTGAGGTAAGTTGTAGCAAGAGAGCTTGTTGTTGCAGAGGCTAGTGCAGCTTGTGAGTGAAGAACTCATGGAGGAGAAGATGACTATTGATAGTCATAGTAGAGATTGCAGAGGTTCTGAGAGAGGCCACAACGGAAAAGAGGAAAAAGATGCCAGGACAAATGGCATGAGGAAGAATTTGACTGATGCATAGTATTGGAAAGAGGTAGCTGAGATCAGAGAACAATTTAATAAATTAGAAATTATGATAAAGGAAAGCCAGAGAGTTGGTTGGCTCATGAAGAAGAGAGTGAATTGGAAACCATTACAGTTGAGGTTGAGGCAAAATGAGATTGCCTTATTGAAAGAACTCAGAGCAGCTGAGTTGAGAAAAGATGTTTCTGTTTGTGAAGCAGAACGGAGTACAGGTGAAGAATGCAGGTCTATGAAGGAGCTTATGAACAATGATGAATACTTAAGGCAGCAAGAAGTCTGTCTTGCTGAAAAGAAAATCATTGATGATTTCCTAAGTTATTGGACAAGTCCATATCAGCTGGATGATGTAAAGACTTGTATTTTTGAGTCTGACCAATGTGAGGTGATGACAGGTTCTACAGAGGGAGAAGAACTAAAAGTTCTTGAGTCAAGAATGGGATTTGAAGACTCCACATGCATATCTGTTCAAAGGGAAGTGCTTGGGAAAGCAACCAAGACTGAAAAGTCTTGTGGTTTTGAAACTAAAGAGTTGTGTATGTTTACAGGTACATCATAGGGAGATGAACAAACTTTAAAGTTTGTTGAGGAGGATAAATTGAATCTGAAATATATTCAGATCAATGCTGAGATAGTAAGATCTCGGGAGGAGGAATTGAAGACAAGGGAGTCTAATGAGAGTATTCAACAGAATTTTGAAGCAAAGAAAGAAGGACCAGCAGATTATTGGTTAAGAGAAAGAAAAGGTATAAAAGGTTGTGTGAGGTTCTCGAAATCTACTCCAATTGAAGTTGTTGAATTGTATAAAAGGTTGGATTTTCAAAGGAGAGAATTGGAGAAGCAGAGGACCTATGCACAAGATAGTTTGTTGAGGAACCAGAGCAAGAAGGTCTTCATGGATAGTGTTCATGAAGTATATGATGGAAGGAAGGAGAGACTAACTGACAGTCTCATGGAGGATGTAAATCGGCATACTGATGTGCTGACAGAGAATTTGGAGGAAACCTCAGAACAAAATACTGATGTGTTGTCAGAGGGGGAAGAAGCATTGAAACCTTGTAATTTTAATGCTGATGGTTCATGTGTTGATCATGCAGGAAAAGAAGAACAACAATTGGAAACTGTCAGAGAATTAAATGAAAGAGAAACTGTGTTGGCTAAGAACATAGTGAAGGGTCACCATTCTAACACGGTGATTGGAGCAGTGGAGATAACTCTAGAAGCCGAGGGGAAATATGGTGAAAGTTTTCTGAGTCTTGAAACAGAATTGGAACTGCAGAGAGAAGAATTGGTCACTGGATCATCAAGTGAGACCATTGGGTCTTGTGATTTTGACACTAACAGTTTGATTGTGTTTATAGGTAATGCAGAAGACAATACATCATTTGAAATTGTCTTGAGGAAAGAAGATGAGACAGTCATGTCCCATATGCAGAATTTTGTTACTGTTAGTGAAAAAGAAGAATTGGCTTGTCTAATGGGCCAAGATCAGGTTGTGGGGCAGATTGTAAAGACTGACACAATGATGAAGAATCAGAATTCTATTCTGATAGAGGATGAAGATACAATATTTGAATAACTTGATTTGATTGCCAGAATTAATCAAGATGATGAAAGGCAATTTCTGAAGATTTCCTAAGAAGAAGAAAAGGATGCTAAGACTAAATTGCAGCATGCTGGGGATGTGAAACAAGTACGAGAGAGATGGCTGAAATTTTTGTTGGAAGCATTTGAAGAAGAGAAAGAAAGTGCAGACACCGAAGTAAAGATGCCTGAAGCTGTGAAGAGAATAGGAACATATACTAGTTTGACAAATTTGCTTATGGTTACTAGTATACTGAATGGATATGTTACTGCAGGAAGAAAATTGATTGATGACTTATTTTCTAAAGGAAAATTTGCAGATGATGAACAAAAGAAAAGTGTTGCAGAGGGACAGGAAGTTTGGGAGGAAGCAACACCCATGGTGGCAACTGGAGCAACATGGGGGGTGAAATATACAAGAGTAGTAAACATGTTAGCAACATGTGGAACAACAAAGGAAAAATTGACAACAACAACATCAATATTGATAGTAGGAAGGGTAGTAATAGCAGTAACAACAAGAGCAACAATATTGGTAGCAACAGGAATTGAAAGCAGCAACAATGGGAAAAGGAATTTCTAGCTAGAAGATAAGCTAGACATAGAGATTGAAAACATCAGAAGACTGATGATGAAGGTGTCTAAGGAGCAGCATATAGCATCAAGAGAGCAGAAGAATTTTAACAAAGGAAAGACAAAAGCAGAGTGTGAAGGCATAGCTAGAGGTAAGATGAAAAATAGGATATGGAGACCTGGAGAAGTGCAGTTAAAGAATAATGCAACTAATGGACAACAACAAAACAGAGTATGGGATCCAGGAGGCAGAGATTAAGGACACATGATCAGGATATCATGAACAATTTGAACCTTGGGAGTCTGATGCAGGGGCATTAGACACAATAAAATACTTTGTATCTAAGTAGACATAGGGGGTCTCATGTTTTTAAATTCTCATGTAAATATTATTATTTTTTAATAAAATAGTGAGGAATTGTAAATTTTCTCTAACCACTAGAGAACATGAGGGAAGTTGATTAAGTTAGGAAGGTGAAGATTCAGTTCAGTTATTCTAGGAATTGAGTCTAACTCTAGGACTTTGGAGAATTCCAAGAGTCTTTGTTGAGATGTTAAAGTAGCTGAATCGATTCATTCCTCTCTTGTATAAATGTAAGCATCTATAGGGTAGATTGGAGAATGGGGTAGAGTTCCGAGTTCAGAGACAGAGTATTGAGAATATAAGGGCTACTGATTGAATATCAGGCTGAGGAGGGAATCCTGTGTATAGAGAAAATCATTTCTAAGTTCATATCCATTCTTGAATTGTATGGTTACGGGACTGTTATAAAGGATTTTTTATTTATTAGTGATTGCAAATGTGGGTGAATCGATCACAGAATGGATTGACTTCACCAAAGGATGGATTGAGTGTCTAGTTTCAGAACATAGACCTATTAATGTGCCTATTTTAATTTCTGCCATTTATATTCATTTGGGTTATATGTATAGTGGCTTGAAAGTCAATTACAGAGAAACAATTGAACGCAGAGGCTCATCCCTCCAGTAATTTCGTTTGGGTTATATTTTGTATATTAATTGAGTGTGGAGAGAACAATATCGAAAATTGATCCCTAGTTTCTAAGAGGGCTGATAAGCGCTAGAAGGTTTGAAGTTGGGTGAGGTTTGCATTATTAAGTGGTTTTAATTGCAGTGTTGCAGTATCGATGGGACAGTATGATGCATTGATTCAAAGACCTGGTTATATGCTTGAATGGACAATGGTAATGACTTGTTTAATGCATATGCATGCATTAAACAAGGGTTAGAGACAAAACCGTGCAATGTTAATAACAAGGCAGGTTTCGAAGGTGTAGAACTATGAGAATGGCATTAAGAATTGAAGCGGAACCTTAAGTCGGAGGAACGGAACCGTGAATTCAATAGTGAAAGTGGGTTTCAAAATCCACAACCAGTTTTCGTGTAAGAAAAATCTGGTAAGTGGTATTAGAAAAAAAAAATTTCGATACGGGGGAGCGCTTGACACGTAGAAAAGAGTGGTTTTCGGAAACCACTAATTTCGCGTTTTTTCTGAGCGTTAATGCTCGGAGGTTAAAAAAGCGTGAACTCCTTCAAAACTGTCTGATGGTTAGCCCTCGAGATCTGATGATGGCCATGTTGCGCAATGTCTAACCGTTAATGAGGTATGTATGAATTCACTGTGGGCCTGAGAGTTTAATATACCAGGGTCTTTGGTTTTAAAGAAATTCGAAGGGTTCATGTTTATTAACATTTCAGGTTGGTCAATGGTTGGAATATTGTTTTAAGCAAAGGTAAACGTGGTAAGTTAATTGTGGGACCCGAAAAATTTATAAATTTTGATGTTAGTGCTTGGGACGTAAAACTAAAGTAAAAGGTTTATTAATGTTTCTTAACACCAAGTTCGGGGAGTGTATATATATGGCGATATATATTATGTGATAGAATCGAACCTTGAATGAAATGGATTATGTGCTGGTACATATTAAAGTTTAATACTTGGTATTTAATCCAACAATGGTTAAGGTAAAATCGAATATTATTCGATTTCAATAAAGTGGGTTATAATAAGGTTTTCATTTGAAGAAGAAAAGTAAAGCTTCCGCCTATATTGCTTAAGTTGCCCAGATTTAAAATTATTTGGGCTAAATGTGAATTGCATTTCTTTTATATGCATAGAGACAAGAAATTGTGGGTTGAGCAGGTAACCCAGGCATCACAGGGAAAACCATAAATCATTCTTGAGGCCAACTGTATTGAAATATTTCTGAAATAAACAAGCATAAGGGTTCAAGAGAGCAATTAAGAATTCTCTAGAATGCCTTAGCAGATGAAAACATAAGCACAGTGAAGAGAAAACAGGTCTAAGGTGCTTCTAGGAGACATTTCTTAGCCTAAACTTTTTACTCTAATGTAATAGAGAAATGATGAAACATAATGAAACAAGAAATAACAATAAAATATTTAGAGTACTTCACCAACAACCAAGCTCAGGGATCCAATGACAGATCTTTCTTCATCAACAAATAGGTTAAAACATCCACAGGTTCCAGAACATCAATTTTATTTCAACTTCAGCAGAGCTATGTATTACTTCAAAAGAGTCATAAAATGCCTGCCACCAACCCCTAACAAAGAGCTTCTCATAAAGTATTTATAGAATAATGAGGAGGTGGAACTCTTTTTAGGGTTCAAAATGTTATTAATTACAAATTAACTGCATTTCTAGCCTTGAAAACCATGCAAGGCATAAGGCGGAAACAGGTGCAACTACTTCTCTATTTTAGTAACTTTGTCTTTAATTTCTAAGGAAAGATAGGTGAAAAGTTTGACTTTGCAGCCTATCTCTATCTTTCACAATAACTGCCTGACAACTTAAAATATCTTTTATCTATGAAATAACTGCCAATTTGTCTTTATGGATAGAAATAGGCCATAGGTGGCAGTTGGATATTTTGGATGAGTAACTGCTTCCTTGTTGAATCATTCGAGGCTGCCACTGGGTTATCTGTATTTTTTTTAATCATGAATCTGTCTTTAGGCTCTTTAAACCTTGATTTATCCTTGATACTCTATTTTTCTGCCTTTATATTTGTTTCTATTTAACAACTGTTTTATTCATTAATCTTGTATGCCTTTGAACTTTTGAATTTAACCTCAATCACTGTTTGAAGGCCTAAGCCTTTTAATTCAATTTTGATCTAGGATTAACCCTCAAAACGCTTTCTGTTTTTCATTTCTTCATTGATGCTTTGTTGTATTTGTCCTTTATGTGCAGGGAGGGTTTCTTTATGCACGTTGGAGGGTTTTATAACTCAATCAGTGGTTATGAGACACTGATAAAACATTTAAATAGAGCCATGAATCCCTTTTCTACTTACCTGGTCTCAAATATCATCATCCTGACCCAAACCATTTTTTGAACTAGTTCATTTTTTTACAATATGGAAGCTCTATTATTATAACCTCTCATTTATAGGTTGCAATATGCATCATATTATGATACTCATAATTTCTACCAATTGAAACAAATTTAAGGTAATGAGCCCTATATAATCTTGGGCCTCACCTCTCAAGAGGTGATCCTCATGTCCAATCTTGATCTCTTGTAACCCAACCTTGATAAATCTTAAAGCATTGTAACCTTTTGGTATGATTACAAAATTATGTCCCATCTCCCCCTAAATATTATTATTCAAATCAACTTTAATGGTCACAATGTGACCAATGAACTTAACCAAGGGTATATCAAATATTTGTCACTCCTATAAGAGTTTATCATGAAATTTTTTCTCTCCTTTCCTATCTCTACATCTCAACATGTAAAGGCTCCTACTTATTTTCCTCATCCTTATCATGTCCCCCAAGGGAATCCAACTAGTTAAGATCCTCAACCTACACCTCTTATCCAAGTAAAATCATGCATTTAGTCACCACAAACCAACCTTCCAAATCTATGAGTATGGGATTTCCTTGACCTCCTATTAACAATGTAATATACCAATCCATGGCCCTTCCTATATCTCCCAACATTTTATCCCTACTTCACAAATAATATCTCATGTGGTCACTCAAACCTTTAAAAAAAAACATCTCTTAGTTTGGAAATTATTAGCCAATATTATATGCAAAAAAACCCACCTAAAATATCCATAAGATACTTTTTAATTATTTTATACCATATATGATTTATTTAACTTCAACAATTTTATTAAAAACCTAAAAATTATTTATCTCAAATAAATTATGAAATTAATGATAAAAAAAATTCATTGGTATATTCACTCTAAAAATCAAATTTCAATAGAAAATATCATGAGAAATCATACATATAACAACAGAAAATTCAACCAATAACAATCTTCCTTCACTTTATTGAACTCTAGAAAATTGTACGATAGACTCATAGAGAAAATACACAGAGAAATGTTCAGCTATATGAGAACTTGTAACTTTTCCCCCAAGAAAATAAACCTTTTAAACTTCAACCTGTCAATTAGAAATTGGCCCCATGAAACTCTTAGCTTCCTCCAGATTTGCTCAACCTACTCACCCTGTTGACACCCTCCTTTGTTGCACGACTTGTGCACCTGTGAAACTCGTCCTCTTTGGATAATTTAGCCTCCTCCAAAATTGGCCTCTTGACTATTATACTTAGCCTACCCCTTTTCTAACTCGACTTCCTTAAATTTCTATGTGAAGTCCTCTCAACAATATATCATTATTCCCCACAATCAAATTGAGCCTCTCACTCCTAAGAAAATAACTTCCTCGACATAATGTGTATTCACCTCTCCCTAAGGATTGTTTTATAATTTCATTAAGCCAAAATCCCTAACCCTAATCTCCTAAGTGATCGATGGCTAGAATTAAATCCTAAGTGTTATGCAGATTAATCCCTCTTGCGGACAAGAGCGATCTCCCTAGTATCCTACGGATAGCTAGAAAAAAACATCCATTTGTAAATCGTTTTCTCTAGATTATATGTGATTCAGAATTATTATAAACAAAGAAAGAGGACATGCCCCTACCTTGAAATCTAACATTGGGTGCAGTCTTTTATCCAGTCGCTCCAAAGAGGCTTCTTTAGTAAATATAACCTGCAATCAAAGACAAACAAAAGAACTAAAAGCACCTGCAACATATAATAATTGAGAACGGCTAATATAACTTAGTGATCAAGGAATCTAAGTATTGAATTATTCAAATAAGAATAAGAAAAACTCAATGAGAAAAGGAGATCCATATGTATTATCTTGAATGAAAGAGTAAATTTACAACCTGATGCCTTGATGTCATACAAGTTCCTCCCGGGATCCTGAAAAATAGTTCCTCCTTCAGATTTAAAAGCCTTCTTCTCTCTAAACTAGCATGAAGTTATGGAAATGAGTGTGTGATCATTCTCATACCAATAATGGCTAGTGTAGAGAGTATGCTCTCTTGGGAATTTCTTCAGCAATTACCTTATACAAGCTAGGTACAATCTACCCTTGAGAATGGAACATGAGCTCAATTTATAGGGAAATTGAGGTAGTTTCAGTTCCATGAAGAGGGGGATGGATTCCTCTCATGAAGGGACTTGAGCTCCATATACCAAGGGATAAACTCCATGAGTGAAGGGATAGAGCTCCATGAGTGGAGGGATAAAGCTTGAATTGATCACGCCTCTAGAAGCTTCCAATTTGGATAATATTCATCTAGCTTGGCTTCTAGAACTTACTTTTTCCTTTATTTGACTATTTACGGGGGTTTGCAGGTTTTATAAGCAGAACATGCAGGATATGTTGCAGGCTATAGAACAAATATCTACGGATCCGCAGGAAAAGGCTAGGAAAAGTACATAGTTAGACTTTTTAGGGTTTTAATGAGCTTTTCTCCAATTCCAAGACTTGGTTTAGGAACATTAGGGTTTTTGACCTCTAAGGGAGCACAATATAGGTGATGATGAACCTATATAGATAGCAAAATGTCATGGTGACAAAATAACGTGTAACACTAAGCCTCACTTGATATCAATAATTGATATTATATATAATTAACTTAAATAATTTAATTATTTATCCTTAAATTTGGTGTAATAATCCATAATAATTAATTAAGTTATTTATTGTATTTTTCCTAAGTTAACCTTAGGAAATAAATCATTAAATCATTAACTTCACCAAGGAAGCACCTAAAAAGGAAATAAAATATCTTCTACATGCTAAGAAACTAAGACAATGTAGAAGACCTTTCATGGCTTCAAAATAAGCACTCTCTCCTAGAAAGAAAGGGATTCTCCGCCACCCCTAGCTTGTCTTTGCAAAACACAAACTTCTCCTTCACTAGAGGCTTGGTGATAATATATATTACCTACTCCTTTGTGGAGAGGTACTGCAATATTACAACACCTCTTTGGACCATGTATCTGATGAAGTGTTATATGATATCTATATGTTTAGACCTCTCATGAAACGCTGGATTCTCAAAGAGCTTAAAGCAATTTTTATTGTCATGGTGAATCACAGTGAGCCCCATCTCAAGACCAAATAATTTTGTGAGATTATTATGAAGCCATATGACCTCACAACTTTCCAAACTTGCTATCACATTCTTGGACTATGTTGATCTAAGTTCCATTGGATGTTACTTCCTACCATACCACAAGATCATATATGATCCTAAGCTAAAACAACAACTTGAAGTACTCTTCCCTTCCACTAAATTCCCTTGCTAATATAAATATATGTATCTTGCAACTCCACTGCACCAACTATAAAATATCTCAGTCCATAATCCATAGTACCATGGAGACACCTCAACACATGCTTTGCTACCACCCAATGAACCCCCATCTCCACCACAAATTGGTTGAGTCTGTTCACAATAAAAAACAAATTGGCCTATTATTGACCTTAACCATCAAGGACGTGAGAAATTATCTACACAAAGTGGGATCCACTAACTCACCCTCAGAAGCACTTATATTCCTCAATTTTATGATCATAGGTATATACATTGTCCTAAAATCCTTCTTCTTGAATCTTTTTATAATATCAACTGCATACTTTCATTGCACAAGGAATATATCTCCTAGTTTTTTCCACACCTCTAATCCCAAGAAGTAATGCATCAAACCAATGTCCTTCATCTTGAACTCCAAATCAAGGTCCTCCTTTCACATCCATGTGATTTTATCCAAATCCGTGAGAAATTTATCATTAACATAGAATACCAAGATAAGTAGTTCACCATCAAGAAGTACATAGTACATTTCAGAGTCCACCTCACTCTTGGTTCAAACCAATCCAAGTAGGTACCCATAAATCTTGGAGTACCATGTGTGAGGTGCTTGCTTAAGTCTATATAAGGCCTTATTTAGTCTACATACATGGCACTCCCTCCCATGCACCTCAAAGCCCTGTGGTTTTTGAATATACACCTCTTCCTCAATCACTACATCAAATGATAAAATGAAAACATGAAAACAACTACATTAAAAACATAAAATTCAGAACCTTCACTGTTTGTAGGGGCCCTCCATAAACATGCAGTAAATTATTTACTCCAATAGTAAGTTGCGCATCATGAATTCAAGGTAATTCTTCATTAAAAAAAATGAAAAACAGATTTTTAAAACTTCACAATATGCTTTAGAAAATTAACCTCTCCTCTTTGTTTCAATGGAGTGTTTATATAGGGGTTTCAATGTAAATTCATGGAGATTCATATGGCTAAAGATCAGAACTGAATGGACACCTATTTTCCACGAATTTTATGAAGCACAGTCCATTCCAACCTCTGTTTGCTTGACTGGGAATTTATTGACACATGGGCGCAATGTTTTCTCATGCAACTGCAAAATAGGGCTCCAAAGAGCCTGAAATATCTCACAAATGGTAACGAATTCAAGAAAACTTCTCATTTAGAACTTAATTTGGCTCGTTCTGAACAAAACCAGTATTTTTTTTCTGATATTCGCTTTAGTTTGCTCAAAAAATGTGTTTGAAGTTGACTAGTCAAAACTACTGCGATTTTTCCTTGATCTTTTCCTGGAGGTCCACATATGTGATCTGGGTGGAATTTGACCAACAAAAATCCATATTGGAGCTTCTAGAAACAATTTCCATGTGTTGGATTTCATTCTAGAGTAGTGCTACTACCTCAACTATGGAGATAGCTGCGTAAACTGTAGAAACTTGAACTGTCAAACTATCATTAGTAAAACTAAGCATAATTCTCTTTAATTCATTAAAAATAATAGTAATAATAATAATAATAAACCATGTAAACATGTATGCGGGAATTTGGTGCGTTTATGAAGAAATATGGTTTAAAATTATGACAATGGGTGAATGGAATGATGTGAAAATGGATGGTTTCATCAACAGAATTATGACAAATTGGAGGCTCAACAATAATATAAATGACTTCCCTAATAGATGCATATGTGGTTACATGAGAAAATTTCTCCTCATAGTCTACTCCCTTCTTCCGGGAGAACCCTCTTTCCACAAATATCACTTAATTGTCAACACTACTATTTGTTGTTTGTTTAATCTTATAGATCCATTGAGAAGTGACCATCGACTTCCCCTTAGTCCTTGATACTATCTCTTACACATCATTCCTCATGATGGACTCTATACTCTTCCACCATGGAATCCCTCAAAGCCTTTTTGTATGTTTCCTCCTCAAAGGTAGAAGGTTTAGACTCATTGATGTTCCTCATCAAAGCCTTATAACTGGAAAATATGGCCAGTGGTCTACTCTCCCTAAATGTTCTCCTAGGATCCTCCACATGCTCCTCTACATCCATTAAGTTATACTCAACCCATATCGACCTCCTCTTAGTATATTTTGATGGAACATCTAAATCCTCCTCCTAATCTAAAGGTTATGCCCCTACTATTGGTGTTGTTGGTCCCCAATCACCTTCATAACCTATCAATCTTGAACCTCTGCCACTACTGGATATGTCTCATGTGACCTCCTAAAGTTCCCACCCTCCTCAAATATAGCCTCCCTCATTACCACTATCTTCTATTTTCTTGTAATGTATACTATCTAGGCCTTTAAAGTCTCATTGTATCGAACAAAAATGCCCCTCTCTAATGAGGACTCTAGTTTATTCCTCTTCTTTGATGGAATGTGAACTTACACTAGACTACTAGAGATGGGAAAAAGACTCACCTTTAGTTTCACTCCTAGAAAATCCTCCTCAGAAGTCACATTCTCCACTGCCCTGTGAGGACTCATGTTCTGCAAGTATAAGGTCGCATTACATGCCTCTTCTGACAAGAACATTTGAAAATATTGATCGTGGATCATGGCCTTGGTTGCTCTAACTATGCTCCTATTATTCATCTCTTCCACTCCATTCTATTGCATATTGTATGCAATTGTTAGCTATTTCTTGATTCTTACCTTACTATATAAATAATTAAACTCGTTGGAGGTATACTTTCCCCCATTATCTAATATCAAGACCTTAATCTTCTTCCCGACCTAGTTCTTCTCAAGAAATTTAAACTCTTGAAGTTGATTGAAGGCCTCACCCTTGTCCTTTATGAAGTAAATCCATGTTTTCTTGGAATATTCATATATGAATTTCAAAAAATAATCTCACCCTATGAACTCCATTGACATAGGACCACAGATGTCAAAATGCACCAAATCTAACATACCCTTAGACCTAGTCTTAATACTAGGAACTGTTACATTGGTCTACTTTCTAAGTGCACATCCATTACACACACTATTATGCTATATATTTAACTCTAGAAAAATAGGGACCATCTCCCATAATAGTGGTATATCCTTGTAGTCTAGATGTCCCATCCTCTTGTACTAAATATCAGTCTGGTTGTCATTGCTATAAATTAGGGATTTAATAGCTATCTTCTCAGCATATACAAGTTATTCTCTATATTTGCTATAACTCGCCTCATGATAGGTTCAACCCCTTTTTACCTAATAGGTACCTCACCTCCTGTGAAACTAACCTCAAGTCCTATGTACTCCATGTAAAAAATTGTGAGCAAATTATTTTCCAATCTAGGTACATACATTTCCTCCTTCAATTCCATATTACTTCCCAAGTATAGTTAGAACTATATGATTCATGTTAGCCACCTATAAATTCTGTCATATCAAGTGGTGGTTAAATGATTTTTGGACAGCCGTCAGGAAACAATTTCATTACTAAAAGTTGTTGATGCTTAAATTCTTTGGATAATATCCTATCCTTTGGATAATTTTCACTGCTTTTCCCCTTTCCAACTCAGAAATTCATTTGTCGTTACATGAAGAAAAACTGCTGCAAACACCTTTTCTTCCTCTCCATCCCCTTCAAAAACTGACCCCATTTTAACCCCTTCTTCCCACACAAAATATTTCATTTCTCATGTTTTTCCCCTTTTTTCCCCTTCATCAAAACCCTTTGATAAGGCCTAAGTCCTTTTATTTTCCCTATCGAAACCATCAAAATCCTTTGAAAACCATTAAAAATCCATAAAAATGCATTTCTCATATATGGTAGACTTAAGCCCCTTTGGGCTAAGTCTTTAAACCCTTACCCTTCATGCACCCTGCTGCTGGGACTGAGCGCCAGCCCTCCAAGTGCTTATCGCATCACCCAATTCCGATTAGCCCTTCATCCATAACCCCTCGGTCATATGGCTTTCCATGTAACCCATGGCCCCGCAAACGGGCACCTAACCATATTGCATTTATATCCTGCCCCCGAAAATATGAAAACCTTATGTTATTTTGAAACTTTGGGCGTTTTATTATTTTCTAAGGTTTTCCGCCGGTCCAAAGTTCAAAGCACTCTCCACCGTCGATCTGATCTACAGATCGATAGCGCGCAATCCATCGCCCGGTGGACCCCGCCAACTACTCACCGTTGCAAAACTACGTGGTATTCATCACACCGCTTTTGAGCGTGTGGCGGTATTTTTCATTTTGCAGCAATTCCATACACCGCTTGACACATGGCCTGAGCACTTTTCACAAAATCGCCGTCCATCGCGCGATAAAGATCGGACGTGGACCCGGCGCGATATTGATGTCCACCGTCCGATATGAGGCCGCTCATCGGACGGTGATCGCTCACCAAAGAAGCCCAATGTTTAAATAGGATACGGCGCAATCATTAGAGCATCTCCATCGTCGATCTGATCTGCAGATCGACGGCCCACAATTCATCGCCCTGATTCCTCTGCTTTGACTTTTCGCCTCCGCTCTCGGCCATCGATCTTTGCGCGATCGACGACTCCGATTCAAATTCCTTTTCGCTCTCCTCTGACCTCCTCTAAATCGATCTCGACCGTTGGATGATGCCATCCAATGGCCATGATTTTTCCATGTGCCTGAAGCAGTAAACCTACACATGCATGGATTTTATAAAATTTGTTCGTTTTTTGCAGGGTTTAATGTTTTTTTTCGCTATGTCTGAAGAAATTTCAGAAGCAGAAGGTGACAATCCTCTAGCCTCTGATCCATCAAAGAAAATCATCTGCAGATTTCAAATTCACATTTCATCAGTGATTCATGAGGAATTGATGCCATATCACCCTTGCGCAGCCCTGCACACCAGCAAAAAACACAGTAAATCAAGCACAGTCAGAAAAGTATCAGTGTCGAAGACAAAATATATCATGACAGAAAATTGAAGAAAGATCTATAGGGATTATGGATAAAAATGGATTATCATAAGCCTAAAACATGGTTTAAATAAGTTCGTGAGTTTTTATATCAGACAGAAAGCATAATCTGCCACATCAGAGGCTAATTAAATTCCCAGCCACCGCAGAGCCACCTGCAGCCTCAAAGCAATAAAAAAATGGTTGAAGTTATTACCAGACCAGGAGGTATTTTGCATCAATACAGCTGAACAGTTATTTCAACCAAAGGAACTTATGGTCAGTTGTCAGCAGAAGTTATTACAAGGATAACAAGGAGCCTTGAAGTCAACAAATTCTTTCCAGCATACCTAATAGTTAATGTAAATGATTTTATACAAAGGACACCTATGTAAGTTGCTTCATTGAGCCCCCAAAGGCCAAGAAGCCATTTAATTATGTATTAATTATTTTTAGAGATCTTTTATCAGAGTCCGCCTCCTCTTTCTTCTATAAATACTACTGCAGAAGAAGAGTTGGTGTTGGTTGATCATTAGTTGTAATATTCGAACTCTCTGAAATAATACATAGTCTGTTGAAGTTGAAGAAGAAATTGAAGTCTTGAAGCCCTGATGATGTTGTTGCATGCTTGTTACTGTGAAGGCTCTATCATTGGATCCATGAGCTTGGCTGTTGGTGAAGTATTCTCAATTGTTTAATGTTTTCTCCTGTTTTCATTCTATTCCATAATTTCTTACTACAGTAGGTTGAAAGTTTTAGGCTAAGAAATGACTCCTGGAAGCACCTTAGACTTGTTCATCCTTCATTGTTTCATGTTTTCTTCTGCTGAGGTATTTTAGAGTCTTTAATCTCTCTCTTTAGTCCTCATGCTTGTTTATTTCCTTAATAGTTCGAACAGTTGGTTTCAGCATGACTTATGGTTTTCCCTGCTTGTCTGTTGCCACTTAAAGGTTGTTATTGAAGTCTCCCTTTGAAGTTTTTCTGTTTATAGTGAGCCAAGGAGGTCTGTTCTGATCTTGCCCTTTATCCTTACTTAAATAGTTGTCTCAAAGGTCTTTATAGTTGTAATCATAGATGTGTTAGGTGTTCCCTCTTCTATGACTACAATTATACGTGAATATTTTATGTTTTCTAAGTCATTTGAAATAAAATATTTGAGGAAATAGGGTGTTCCCCAAATCTTAGATTTCATTTTAAAAGTTGTTTTGAAATCATTATTTTCTTAAAGGTGTGATTTGTAGAATTTATGGTTAGCCCTATCTACCAAATAGCTCTTTATTGTTCAAATTGTGCTTTCAAATTCCCTTTGTTTGAGAATTAAATTTCTCTTTCCAAACCATTGATGTCCATCTCATTCCAAAACCAAAGGATCCTGCGGCCAAGTTAGATTTGCCCTCTGATATCCCATATCCATTAATGAGTGTGTTATGACCTCTTCTTGACTCCATTGCCCAATGAAATAGATGTTTCTCCACTCTATATATATTTCCTAGACCTTTCATGTTCTGTTGTATCAATCCAACCAAACAAACAATCAAACACCTGCACTTAATAACTAGTCTAAAATCCATACTCTAAGCACACAAGATAAACCTTTGCAAACAAACATTTGAGAGAACCCTCTCTGAGAACAGGAGGACTAGATCCTGGAACTCTAAAGATTGGTTCTGATGTTGCCTTGTCTTTTGATTTGCCAAACTATCAAAACACGAGACCCCAACATAATAGCGATCACGGTGGGACCTTCTGAGTTAGTGACAATCTAATTACCCCTTAGGACTCCAGAAATCCCTTATTTTCAAAGAATATACAATGATTATCAGCCACCTCATCACCCCCAACATAATGGTGATCACGGTGGGACCTACTGAGAATACAGTGGTTTAAAAACACTTCTTAAAACTCTTTAGGCCCTTAAACTTGATAAAGAACACCCTCTGGACTTATCCCACCGCTCACTCCAACATAATGGCGATCACGGTGGGACATTGAGTAAAATCTTCAAAACAAAATACTCATTGTCTAGTATAACATTAGTAACCTCCCTCAAGCACTACCAAGCAATGGTAATCATGATAGGACCTTTTGAATCAGTGACAAACTAAGTGACCCTTAGGATTCTCATAAAGCCTTATCAAACCTTGAAGGATTCAGTTACCAAGCCATAAGAGTGAACTCTGTATGTATTGACACCCTAGCTAAGTGTTAAGTCATATTTAGGATACTCTCATAACCTATAAGACCAGAATAACTCAGAAAAACCCAAAAAATATTTCAGTTTGGCTTAACAATAAGCATGGTGGTGGAACCATCCAATATCTTACCTTCATAAAAGCTAAAAAATTTCCACCTGGCAACTCCACTAGCCCCAGTAAGCCTATTACTCATCTAGGTTCCCAGATCTCTTTAGGACTGTGTTAACCAGACTTGAAGAAATTTATAAGCCTAGTCCCTTACTAGATAAGACATCGTGAGAGGAAAAATTCCCAAAAACAATCCCTAAAACCTTAACCTCTCTCATTTTGGAAAAACCACTCTGGATTCACATAAGATTAACACTAGATCCCATCCAGACCCGAATCCTCCTTTAATAGTTGAAAATCCAAAAAGAATTCTGTGGCAGACTTCTAAATCTGGAAAATTAGCTGCTAATAGGAGCCTCTTAAGAACAAACTCCCTCCCCGAAAACCTTGTTGTCTCAGAGGATTCACTCTTTGATTTACATCATACACAGAACATCTTTAGAACTAGATCTCAAGGTGATTTAAACCAGACTGACCTTAACTTTGCAGATTTGCAACAGAGCTTTAGTAGGGAAGCCTCACCTTCCACTCCTCCTGATTCCAAAATTATTCATCACTTTATCCTTTTCCATAACAAATTTTCTCAAAATCAGTTTGCTGGCCCAAGTATTTCTTCCACTCCAATTCATACTACCAATGTGAAAAACACTCCTGTTCAGCCCACTTTCACTACTGTAAATCCACCTCTTGTAAATCCACCCTTATTTCCAGCCATGGCAACATGGTATGCCCCATTAGTGTTACCACAACATCTACTTCCCTTACCCAATGATTACCAATCCAAAATCCCTCACTTCACTGGAAAAGAGTCTACAACAGCCCAACATCATGTAGATAGGATGGAAGATGCATTTGATTACATGGAGATAGAAGAAGAAACTGTGAAGATGAGGATCTTCGCCAAAATTTTAGGAGGAGATGTAAAGAAATGTTTTAAAATCTTACCTCCTAACAACATAAATGATCTCCCTGCCTTGCATCAAACATTTATCAACAAATGGGAACTCAAAAGGAACCCTCTCCAAATACTAGCAGAGTATAGCAACCTCAAGAGAAATAAAGGGGAGAGTGTCCATGATTACTCCACTAGGTTCAATAGCGTTTACAATGCTCTCCCACCTCACATGAAACCTCCTCAAGGCATGGCCTTGGTAAGGTATCCTAAAGGCCTTGACACTGAAATGACTTATGAGTTAAGGGGGAGAGATTAATTAACCTTAGAAGACATGCAGAAAGGAGCTTTGAGTGTAGAAGCAAACATAATCGAGAAGAGAAATAGGTTGATATTAGAGAAGAGGGTAACTTATAATAATGACCTACTACCCTCAACCTCAGCTTCTGACACAAAAATTGACAACCTAGTAAAGGTGATGGAGAGGATGCCTGAAAAGATCAATTTGAATGAGAGACTACCACCAAGAGAACCTCAAAATAACCAAAACAAAAATAGAAATCATAATTATAGAAGAGAAAACAATCAAGACAAGAAAAAGGAAAGCGACCAACAGATTAGACCTCCCTTCCAATAGAACTATGTAGATCAAT
Source organism: Pinus albicaulis (assembly GCA_034641835.2). Taxonomy (NCBI): domain Eukaryota; kingdom Viridiplantae; phylum Streptophyta; class Pinopsida; order Pinales; family Pinaceae; genus Pinus; species Pinus albicaulis. The sequence goes on along the minus strand of CM076575.1, from coordinate 648,779,952 downwards.
ATGAGGAATATAGGGAGTTGGAAAGGTTGGAAGAATCTTATGTGAACTTGATTGGATCAGACAGTGGGGATGATGTTTTCCTCACTGAGGAAGAACAAGGTTTCTTATCTTATGATCAAAATACAAACACCTATGAAGATTCTCACGACTATAGATTGGGTTTTGAAAATGCAATCATGGAGGTACACAAATAATATGATCTTAGGAGAAAGGGAAGCATAGATAATTCAAAGGATAAGAACACTAGCACTGCTGTCAAGAAAAACGCAAACAACCAGCCCAAAAAGACAGCAAAGAAAACCAACATTTTGGCCAAGAAACTAGACTTAAAGAAAGACAAAAGTGTCCAGCCAAATGTTGAACAAAGTACCCCTAGCACTTCAGCTAGTAGTCCTAACATAACTGTCCCAATTACCAGTCCAAACAAGGTTCAACAAATCAAATTTGCTGAAAAGAATTCAATTGAAAAGGCACATGTAAATATCAACAAGTCAATTATTCCTTTTAGCCTTGTGGGAGAAATTGCTAAGATAAAAATTGCCATTCCCCTAGCTGAACTAGTAACCCAAGAGGTGTACAAAAACCAAGTTTTGAAAGCTTTGAACCTAGGAAGTGATACTGACACCTTGAACTTGATGGATGAAAAACCTGAGTTGTTGTTTGGTCCAGAAGTTGAAGGAAAATACCAAGAAGGGGTTGTCCCTCCCTTCTATGTTAGCTTGAACATACACGAGAAAATTTTACACAATGCCATGTTAGATTCAGGAGCTTCACACAATCTAATGCCCAAGGTGGTAATGGAAAGCTCAGGCTTAGAGATTACTAAACCATACAAAGATTTGTATTCCTTTTACTCAAGTAGAGTCAAATGTTTGGGTTTAATCAAATATTTATGTGTTAATTTAGCTCAAATCCCTGCTAAGAGTCTTGTAATGGATATAGTTGTAGCTGACATTCCCCCTATGTTGGGAAAAATACTGAGAGGGGGGGGTGAATCAGTATTTACTGCATAATCAAATCTTTTTACTTTTTCATTCCTTAAAACCCATACGCTACTTTCCTTCAGTAAACTAGCGTATATACGCGGATCCCCTTTATGAAACTAGCGTATACACAGAAATCTAGATCTGTCATTAAATCTTCACTTATATTATTCCATCATTCATTCATCAGATGTTCAATAGACAGTAAACATGTGCAGTAAGAACAGAATAAACCATCAAACAAAGCATCACACATGAACACCAGGATTTTTAGGTGGAAACCCAAATCGGGAGAAAACCACCGCTGCAGTTGCTCAGCCTTCAATATTTTATTATAGAGAAAACATCTTACAACATATGTGCTGGCGCAGACTTGACCAGCACGCAGGCACCCACCTGCGCTCGTTTACCAGCCTCTCCTGGAAGGGAGCTACGACCCACTGACTCGTTTACCGGTACTCTCTACGGAAGGGCACATACGACCCCGATCTGAATTTTGACCTCACACGGAAGGGAGCTACGACCCCCTGACTGAAGGCTACAACCCTCAGCACCACCTTGGACCACGTTTCATCAATTTTCACACTGGATCCAACAACCTTAATAGAACACCACTTGCAGGCCACATTTCATCATATTTTCAAACTGGACCCTTTCCATACTTTTAAGCACAGTCAACCATGAAACAGATAAATATAACTCACTGACAGATATCAGTAAACCAGCAGAACAGATCAGACATTTCTTACCACAGTCTTCAGCAAACCCTAGTTTGCATACGCGCTTTCCTTTCACTGATGTCACGTATATACGCGCTTACGTCCACACAAACCAGCGTATACTTCAGTACAAATTACATTGCACATACGCGCTTTCTCTTCATTGAAGCCGCGTATATACGCGCTTCTTATGCGGCGAAGTAGCGTATAGATCTTCAACCATTATAGAGCAGCATACTTCTTCAGATCAGATATTTAATTCAGATTCAACCCTTTACATCAGATAGATGTTCGCCTCATCACAGATCTAATCACTCCATAAACAGATCTAGCAAATACAAGTACATTTCAGATCTAGAGATCCTGCTTCATCATTTCTTCATAAGTGCATCATAGATTCAGATCTATCATCAAACCTTTACCCTTTCCATGCAGATATATATACTTCATAGAGAAGTATTCATTCAAGTTCAGACATCTTGCTCCCACTCTCATCATTTGCACAATGAATTTCTTCTCCTTATATAGGTTTATCCTTTTTCAATACCACGGGTTAAAGCAATACCATGAGCCTTCAATACCACGAGCCAAATCAATACCATGAGTCTTCAATACCACGG